>BSQZ01000158.1:257500-418476 GCA_033239005.1 Lamellibrachia satsuma | reverse complement strand
CACACACACACACTATGTTGTTGGACGTTAGAGCATTACATGCCTTGTGCATACTCTGTTGTTGGACGTCAGAGCATTACATGCCTTGTGCATACTCTGTTGTTGGACGTCAGAGCATTACATGCCTTGTGCATACTCTGTTGTTGGACGTCAGAGCATTACATGCCTTGTGCATACTCTGTTGTTGGACGTTAGAGCATTACATGCCTTGTGCATACTCTGTTGTTGGACGTTAGAGCATTACATGCCTTGTGCATACTATGTTTGTTGGACGTTAGAGCATTACATGCCTCGTGCATACTCAGTTGTTGGACGTTAGTGCATTACATGCCTTGTGCATGCTCTGTTGTTGGACATCAGAGCATTGCATGCCTTGTGCATATTCTGTTGTTGGACGTCAGAGCATTACATGCCTTGTGCATACTCAGTTGTTGGACGTTAGAGCATTACATGCCTTGTGCATACTCTGCTGTTGGACGTTAGAACATTACATGCCTTGTGCATACTCAGTTGTTGGACGTCAGAGCATTACATGCCTTGTGCATACTCTGTTGTTGGACGTTAGAACATTACATGCCTTGTGCATACTCTGCTGTTGGACGTTAGAGCATTACATGCCTTGTGCATACTCTGTTGTTGGACGTTAGAGCATTACATGCGTTGTGCATAGAGACGCTCTGTCACACACGCACACGCACACGCACACGCACACGCACACGCACACGCACACGCACACGCACACGCACACGCACACGCACACGCACACGCACACGCACACGCACACGCACACGCACACGCACACGCACACGCACACGCACACGCACACGCACACGCACACACACACACACACACACACACACACACACATATATATATCCATCTATGCCTTGGCACTTGGTGCTTCCAGTCAATATCTCTCGAGATTGCTACATAATACTGGCAGTCTTGCAACGGCTGGCTGTGCTGATATCCTCTCGACGTTCACGAACGTATGTTTATCATACGATTGTCAGGTTGCGTGCAATATGTGGATGGATATAACACAGTAATAAGATATCCTGATTGGTCTAGTGCATTTTACCGTGATATATCAACCGAAATAACTAAAGGCAGCCTCGTTCTGAGAATTCACCTGACGTTTGAATCAGTTAGAAGGCGACCGAATACGTGTGTTGGCATAGACACGCGACTGTTCGACACCTTTGCGTCTTTTCTGTTATTGTTGTGATTTGTGTAATCTGCGTTAACTGTCCGCAACAGTTCCTTCGAACTTTAAGAATACTTTGTGAAACCGGCCCAGCAGCATATCTACAATTGTAGGAAGTGAAAAAGCATGCTCGAGTGTTAATTAATTGTAATATAACGGTTATAACATATTGTTTGTTGTTGTCGCTCGAGTGTCACCAGTATAATATGGCTGGTAACACTCGAGTGACATCAACAAACAGTGCATTATTCCCTAATTATGGTAACGTGCAAAACGGTAATAACAATTGTACATATTTGTTTGCGTTACGGAAGATGTACTTAATAACTACAAAGAGTAATTCGATTGTTCGTAATAGCGGGTGAATTTCGATAACAATAAAACTGAGACGACCTGACAGTGGGGTCGTGGATCGTAGAACAGCTGAAAGTTTGACGACCCAAAGCGTCTAGGAGAAGCAGCATGAAGAACAAACATACGTACTCACGGTTGATTATATTATCGCCACACTACATATTTGGACGTCAGCGAGCCGGGTGCACGATGGGCTATATAAGTTGAGGATGGATTTTTAAATATGATTCGCGGAAAAAATCAACGGGTAGACACGCCGGAAGGCGCTGCCAGTATAACGAGTCATCGACCGACGATCGGGCGAATAGAAATTAACGTCATTTAAACGTCGTTAATAATTAATTTGTAATTTATCACCATAGCCGTTCTCACCGAACCGTGCATGGCTCGGACGGAATTTCGGTAACTCGACAAACAGTCAAGCAATGAAATGACCTTTTGTGACAATGTTAATCAATATTAGGCCGCTGCTGGAAATATCACGTCGTTGAAAGTTTTGAAAAGCAAGCGGAAATCGTGACGATCCTCGTAATGCCAAATTAGTCAGGTGTGTAGCACACAAACTAAACGACGACTTAGTGTGCTACCTGGTCATAATATATTATAGTTGACAGTGAAAATGTGTTCAGTAAACATATCAATACAATACATAAGGCTATAATTTTACTTAAGATAAGATGGCCAACTACATAATGTGTTTCCTTTAAATATAACGCAATGTGGCCACAGGGTACAATGTGACATCTAAGCACACGTCGCCTCAAAGCTCAACTTGACCAGACAACTCGGACTTACTTAAGAATTCAGCATGACCCAAAAGCTCAAGCATGGTTTAAGACCTTCAAGTGACCCAACAACTCAGTGTTGTAGTGTGACCTAAGAGTTCAATGTGACCCAGTAACTCAGTGTGACTCAAGCGTTCAGCATGACCTAAGAGCTCAGTGTGACCCCTAAAACTCAGTGTCACTCAAGACCACGCAGGCACGCACGCACGTACGCACGAGTGAGCGCGCACATGCAGAGTAATTCCCAGGAAAGTGGTGAATGCGCGTGATGAGTGATTTCTTTCCAAACACGTTTACATCGGATACGTTTGTACCAAAAGTAGGCGTTGCTACTGAAGTGATTTGCAATAATAACTCTAATAGGTTGAACAGTCTAATAGTTACAGCATAATAAACATAAATTTAATAGATAATGCGAATTATTTGCAGGACAAAGTTAATAAAAACAAGAAGAAGAAGAAGAACACTGAACTAAAACTCGACTACTTCTGGCACGGCAACACGATTTATTGGATCACGTAGTTGACTGCGCCTGCATAGGGGACACAAGTGAATCTCGTTTCGAGGCGATAGTTGACCAAATAATGCACTTCCGGTTGTGCACACCATAACGCATCAAATGTGCACATGTCATTATAAAACAAACCATTGGTATTAGTATTGTTACGTTTTAATGCTAATTGTTTTAATAAATTATATAAGTAAATGTTTTATTGTTTGTTCTCTCTGTTTAATTTTAAATGTGTTTATGTGTGAAACGCATTTGCGAACTGTGTTTCGTTGGGGGACGGGGGGCGGAAGTGAGCATTTACGGGCAAATTTGACCCCACCAACAAAATGGCGGCAAACTATTGGCGCATTACGTATTTGCGCTGTACGCATTTGCCTACTCATTCATGGGTTAATGGCACGGAATCTAATTTTAGATCCATGTTTTTAATTTTTAATGATAATATGTTTTGTTGTTAAATTGTTATCCACAATTTGTTACACATATTTTGAACTGCAAAGATCTGCGTTAGGCATAATACTCGGTGTATTCGCAACACAAATTCAGCGTACTACGAATTTGTGTGCAGTTGTCTGACCCCATACATACGAGGACACGGTCATCAAAGGATATTGCCTTTGTTTGAAAAAGGTATTATCACCCTTTTTGCTAACTTAGTATTGTGTCATATTCTCATATTATATTCAAGTCACGCTTTATTCTCTATTACCATACAATTTTTTAAGAGGTAAATATACAATATCCAAAATACTTGCAAGTACTCACAACATTTTAAAGTAATAAGAACAGTCAATGTAATAATAATGTAAGTTAAACTTTCCTTATGAATTTGATAAATTTACGAAACTTACGCACATAGAACTTAGGGTGATTAAGAAAATGTCTAGCCACAAATTTATTTCTTTGGTCTCTTAAAGTGTCACACTGAAACAGTAGATGAAATTCACCCCCTATGTAATTTCTATGATACAAAGTACAAATCGAGACAATATCTCTCTCGTATTTTAGCCCCAGACATGGCTGTTTGGATATGAATGTCATAAGTCATAATAACTATGCTCTCTGAAAGAGTTAAGGGTACTATATATCATATTGATTTAAGTTGCGTTTATTGTTGCAAATGTCTTATTGGCGAGTATGGGATCATGTATATACAGATAGATTTTCATATGGTGAGCGAGTATCGCCGTACAAGTAATCAGACACGCTCAACCGTAATGCCTTGTGTTTGCCTTCAGGAATTTAACAAATTATCGACCGAATGAGCGAATCAGCGCTTCTTAGTGACAATGGCATCCTCCAGGTGGATACCCATCGCTCGTAGCCAGCGTTTCTCAAGCAGATGTTAATTTGTCATAATAGGCGACGCAAGTTATTCTCGTTTTGAGGCGTTAGTTGATGAGATAATGCATTTCCGGCCCCCAAGTTGTGCACACCGTAACACGTTATACGTCAATATATATAACAAACGATTGGCATTACTAATAGCATATTGTAAATGTTGCTTGTTGCTTTAATATATAATATAAGTGAGGACTTTGCATATATGGAAATCAAAATCACAACAGATGGAAATTCAGAAAAATATGCCATGGCTAGAATCAGAAAGCCAAGTCAGTCTTTCACTATGCTGAAGTCCATCTGAAAATCCAAGCAACTGAAGTTGAAAACAAAACTGAGACTGTGCAACAGTAACGTTCTCAGTGTACTTTTTTACGACTCCGTGTGCTGGAAACTGACAGCCAAGCTAGCACACAAGCTTGTGACCTTCCAAGGCAGGTGTCGACGGAAGATGAGTATTTTGGTCCAACATCATCACTAAAGAAGAGCTGCTCCACATAACAGCCGCAACATCCCTGGGCACACAGGTCAAGAGACGAAGACGGAGATGGTTGGGCACGTGTGCGGACTGTCACCAGGCGCATTGCACATGATAGCCTTACGCTGAACAGCGGATGGGAGAAGGAACATACAGATGAACAGTATAACAGGAGAGTGAAGAATGCGGCCTGACATGGGACACCATCATTAAACGGGCTGCAGACCGACAGCAGTGGCGCACTCTTGTTGATGCCTTGTGTGCCACCTGACACGAAGAGGATTGAGTGAGTGAGTGAGTGAGTGAGTGAGTGAATGAGTGAGTGATTGTACGAGTGAACGAATAAGTGATTAGCCTTATATACCACTTTGTGCCCTTTGATCACATTGCTTTACATTTAAGACTCCATCTTCAAATGATTTATCCTGTCGCGAATCCAAGGCTGATCACGGTCGTGACTTCCATCCTCTCTCCGGTCACATGACACATTTACGAAATATCACCAAGGGCGTTTCCATTTTCATTTCAATAAATTTTGTATAAAACAATAAACAATGCAATAGTTTGTCTCAAGAGTTCGCAAAAACTATGTACAAAAGATGAACAAACGAGCTAGCATGTCACAGTGGATATTAGGTAGGCTTTAATTTTTGCAAAATGAATTTGAAATGAAACGAGCAAAAATCTAATTGTGGATGAACCTTTAAAGGCACATTATGTAGTTGGTCATGGGGGCATCCGTGGCCTAGTGGTTAAGGTGTTGGACTCTTTCGAGGGTTGTGAGTTCAAGACCTACACTGGGCACGGTTCGTTTTCGAAGCTTAGGCAATTTCGTTTACCCTACTTTGCCTCAGTCTACTCAGTTGCAAATGAGTACAAACACTGTTTGGAAGGTACCTGCGATGGACTAGTGTTCCGTCCAGGAGAGTCAGTATAACTGCACTCTAAGTTGCTTCGCACTACAGAAACCAGGTTTAAGCTCTGGCAATATAAGCCTTCATGGCTTCCTAAGGCGTAATGCCTGGGGGGATGTAGTTGGTCATCTTCTCTGAAATAATACTTGTTCGATTGTGTTGTATTACTGAATTTGGTGAATATATCGACGTAGCACAAAATCATCGTTTAGTTGGTGTGCTACACACCTGATTAATTTGGCATTACGTGGGTCATGTAGTCTTTCAAAGACTTGATATTTCCAGCAGCAGCCTAAAGTTGATTAACATCGTCACCAAAGTTAATTTCATTGTTTGATTAATACTTGTACTTTTACATTGTATTATTCTATTTAATAAATATATCGACGTAGCCTTTGGTCAAACTATATTTCATGAACATATCGACGTAGCCTTTTTCTGAGTGACATTTTCAATGTAGACTATTATAGCAAGGTGATACACAAAGTCATGGTGTAGAGTGTCCTACAAACATGATTAGTTTGGCATTACGTGGATCAATACAACTACCGCTTGTTTGTGTAGTCTGTACATTGACATTGACATTTCCGACAGCGGCCTAATGTTGATTAATATCGTCACCAAAGGTCACTTCATTGTTTGACTCTTTGTTGAGTTTCCGAAATTCCACCCGAGCCACGCACGGTTCCTTGACTATGCTAAGGCGATAATTGACAAATTATTTATTCAAGGCGTTTAATTGCATTAATGTCGCTTCGCCCAAATGACAGTTGTTGAATCACTATAATGGCTTTGTCATCGGTCGTCTGCTCGTCGCTTCAGAAAACGCATGTTTTTTTTCAAATCGTCGAAAGAATTGACTCTTTGTTACATCTAGTAACTTACAAAGTCAATACAGAGCCAACGTTTAGCCTTCAACTCACTGAACTTGTCGATCATATGTATTTTGCGAGAGCAGCGACAGTCGACAAAATAAACAATGATACATGAGATTGATCCAAGCATTGAAGCACTCAGGTTCGTGAGTTTTGTATTTTCACTTCTATTGATGTTTACGCCAAACATCAAATAATTTATTAGTTTGTCTGATGATTTCACAACAACTACATAAATTCACACTTCGTTACATATAAAACTCCACCCTCAACTGATTTAGCCTATCTCGAATCCGGTTCGTTGATGTCCTAATATGTTGAATGTAAATGGCTTAAGTAATATTCGCAGTCGGTTTATGAAAAATGTGCATATTTTTAAATTATCGAAATAATTTAATTTTGTTCGGTAGATTGACTTCTATCCTCTCGCCGATCAAATTCCGTCCGAGCCACATGCGGTTCCGTGATTATGGCTAAGGTGACAGATGAAAAAAAAATATTCAAGGCGTTAAATGTCATTAATGTCGCTTCGCCCCAATCACAGTTGCTTCTCGTTGTAATGACTTTGTAATCGGGCGTCTACTCGTCGTATACAAAGTGCGTATTTTTATATCAAATCGTTCAACCCAGTGAACTTGTCGATCATGTCAAGTCTTCAGCGAGAGCAACGACAGTCGACAACATAAACAGTGATACAGGTGATTGCACCAAACATTGAAACATCAATGTTCGTGAATTTTCCATTTTCCAATTAATTATTTTAATTATTATATTTTCCAAATGCACATTGAGCAACACAGTAACACTTACAATTGTTCGCAAACTACAAGCGGTAAAATTTACAGTTGTTTTCTCTTTATCTTGATCAACTGGTTTGATTGATGAATTTAATACACGTGTGTCTAAGCAACTTCAGGCATATCCACCTTTTAACGCACACATGAACCTGTAAACTAGGCTATAGTTAATGAATGTTTGCAACAACACAACACGTAAAGTCACCACATAACATTCAACAAATGGACGTCAAGTGAATTGTCTGGCGGAAAGTAATTCTTTCATATGCACATGTCAAATGGCCACATATGCAAGGAGAGTTCTGCGACGCAGTACGGTGAGTGCAGGAACTTTCCCTGTCCTGCCGCCGATGGACGAGGGCCTCGATGCTATCTGGACTGCAGTGCAAAGCCTTTAGGCATGCAGGCCATAATCTGTTCACCACGTTATCAAAACTAACAAAACTGTATTCCGGCATTGTCGACTCTGAAGAATGAAACCGAACACCAATTTGCCCACGGAGACCACTGGTTATCGTCTCTAGGTAAAAGTGAACTGTCACCATCGACTACAACATTATGCATAGTCATTTAATGTAATTATTCATTTGTCCTTGCCAGAACTACCATGGGCTCCACGTGAAAGTGTGGAACGATCATTCGGAAACGTGTTAGGCGACCACGTGCCAGACACCGGGCATGCGCGGGGCAGCATCGATCGACTAATATCTCATTCATGTTGACCATCGCATTTTAACATGCATGAGAACATCAAGCTTGACATCACATAGGTGTATCGATTCCTGGACCCATATCAGAGTACAACTCCATTAGGAAAAACAACAGAAAATGTAACCTATGTTGTTACTACCCATTGACTTGGCATAATAGTGTAATGCTGCATTGTAGTGTGCGGATGTTGTAGAATTTCGGCTATTTTTTTTAATCAGAATACTACTTCCTGTTTCTTAATTTATTAGTTCTGCCGTCGTTCAGTTGTTGCGCCCGTCTTTCTTCGCATCAGGGGTGTCGTCTCACTAGTGGCGTGTTGGCATCGCCACGCTGCTTCGAAACTCGCTGCGCATCTCGGCAATGGTTTCAGCCACTTCAGTTCACACGTTTAACTCTACTTCTTAACTTGAGGGGGACATAGACATGTTTACTGCATGTTAACATTAATGGTCTGGTACGCCGCTATCTAACATACAGCATTACAGCCAAGAGTGTTTTAAAATATAACGCAAAGCATCTAATATTACATTCGAACAATCAGTTTTTTACACAACTTTGCGAGCGAAAGAACTGTTTTATTTAAAGACAAGGGTAATAGGCCTACAAAAATGTGGCGTATTCATCTGAAAGAAAATGTATATGCTGACAACTATATGTGTGTCACCAAGTGCCAGGCTGTTGCAGGGGGTTCTCGGTATTCTGTGGTTAAAACATGCTAGGAAATATACAAATATAATGACCTTTTTCCAAACTGATGTCATACATTTCCTGTTTTCATAATGCCTCGTCCTTTTGCAAACTCGAACCCATAATTAGGATAGCTGGTGAGCACATTGATGCGTACAATTATATCCTTTACTCCAGAAAATGTCCACAAAGATGTTTATCATTCACCAAAGACAACCCTTCATATCAGTCCACACACACGTATACGTACGACACAAAGTGTATAGAAATGTTGCATTTTCTGTTGCAATCGCAGTCTGTCTGCTTCCAGTTATAACGGCCAATAGTCAGCAACCTACAGCAACGGCAATCCAACAACACAACCTAGACTGTCACGGCAGGCGGTTACACAACCTAGACTGTCACGGCAGGTGGTTACACAACCTAGACTGTCACGGCAGGTGGTTACACAACCTAGACTGTCACGGCAGGTGGTTACACAACCTAGACTGTCACGGCAATCCGACAACACAACCTAGACTGTCACGGCAGGCGGTTACACAACCTAGACTATCACGGCAATCCGACAACACAATCTAGACTGTCACGGCAATCCGACAACACAACCTAGACTGTCACGGCAATCCGACAACACAACCTAGACTATTACGGCAGGCGGTTACACAACCTAGACTATCACGGCAATCCGACAACACAACCTAGACTGTCACGGCAATCCGACAACACAACCTAGACTGTCACGGCAATCCGACAACACAACCTAGACTGTTACGGCAGGCGGTTACACAACCTAGACTATCACGGCAATCCGACAACACAACCTAGACTGTCACGGCAATCCGACAACACAACCTAGACTGTCACGGCAATCCGACAACACAACCTAGACTGTCACGGCAATCCGACAACACAACCTAGACTGTTACGCCAAACCGACAACACAACCTAGACTGTTACGGCAATCCGACAACACAACCTAGACTGTCACGGCAGGCGGTTACACAACCTAGACTGTCACGGCAGGCGGTTACACAACCGTTCTCCATTGATGTTTCAAGTTGAATGTTGAAGCTGCTATTGACCCGGGCGGTACGCGCAAGACGCTCACTTTGGCGGTACGCTCAAGACGCTCACTTTGGCGACACACGTAAAGCGCTCACTTTGGCGACACACCTAAAGCGCTCACTTTGGCGACACACGTAAAGTGCTCACTTTGGCGACACACGTAAAGCGCTCACTTTGGCGACACACGTAAAGCGCTCACTTGGCGGTACGCGTAAGACGCTCACTTTGGCGGTACGCGTAAGACGCTCACTTTGGCGGTACGCGTAAGACGCTCACTTTGGCGGTACGCGTAAGACGCTCACTTTGGCGGTACGCGTAAGACGCTCACTTTGGCGGTACGCGTAAGACGCTCACTTTGGCGGTACGCGTAAGACGCTCACTTTGGCGGTACGCGTAAGACGCTCACTTTGGCGGTACGCGTAAGACGCTCACTTTGGCGGTACGCGTAAGACGCTCACTTTGGCGGTACGCGTAAAGCGCTCACTTTAGCGGTACGCGTAAGACGCTCACTTTGGCGGTACGCGTAAAGCGCTCACTTTGGCGGTACGCGTAAGACGCTCACTTTGGCGGTACGCGTAAGACGCTCACTTTGGCGGTACGCGTAAAGCGCTCACTTTGGCGGTACGCGTAAGACGCTCACTTTGGCGGTACGCGTAAAGCGCTCACTTTGGCGGTACGCGTAAGACGCTCACTTTGGCGACACACGTAAAGCGCTCACTTTGGCGACACACATAAAGCGCTCACTTTGGCGACACACATAAAGCGCTCACTTTGGCGACACACACAAAGCGCTCACTTTGGCGACACACATAAAGCGCTCACTTTGGCGACACACGTAAAGCGCTCACTTTGGCGACACACATAAAGCGCTTAATTTGGCGAAACCCACAAGGCGCTCACATTGGGGACACGCACAAGGCTACGTAACCGAGGCGACACCTGCCGTATGGGACATTTGTTGTAGACATTTCCTTTGTCGGTCGCCAGGTATGTTTGCATGCTGTCGTCGACAACAATCTGTGAATTGTTATACTCAAGTTAGTTGAATAACCGTTAATGTATGTGGTCACCTCCATAGTCAGTGCCACGCGTCTCGATCTTCGTCTATCTCGCACTCAGTAAGGTCCCCAAAGTTTATACCAGGCCCCCACATTGTTAATTCGACACTTCGTAATAAGATGTTGTTGGTTGATTGTACAGCAGCTGGTGTGGGTCAGGCATACGACAAAATTACATCGTGCTTATGAAGGGGACTGATATTCATTTAAGATAATGTTATAGGCACTTCCTACGTCATGTATGTTATATTTTTATAGTAGCTCTAATGATATCTATACAGGTGTTATGCTGAGTTTCAGCGCTCTCTTCTGAACTTTCTCTAATTCATCTATATATTTTTCTATAGAAGGGGTTCCAAGCTGGTGATGCATATTCCAGCACTGATCGTCTGCGTTGATTTGCCTTAGTTGTAATATATTTTACGTGGGTGCTTGGTTTTAGGTTATCGCATAAGGTACTTCCCAGATCTTTTTGTTCTCGAACAACTTCTAAAATTTCTCAATTTAATTTGTATGCATAGTAGAGGCTTTGTCTTATTTTGACATACATTTATACATTTAGTTTAGTATTGACGTTTAATAGCCAATTTTTTTTTATCAAACTGTTAAGTTTGTTAAGATCATGAAGAGCTTCACAGCCGGCTAATGTAGAAATATATGAGTAGAGTTTGTGTCATCAGCAAACATTTTGGCCGTTGCCTTGACCGAGTCGGGTAGACCATTTACATATAATAAAAATAGTAATGGCCCTAGAATTGAGCCTTGCGGAACCCCACTTCTGAAATTTTTCCATGATGAATGACCATTTCTTGACCACCCTCTGCCTTCTGCCTGCTAGGAAAGATTGGATCCATAATAGCACTTTGCCTTAAATACCATATTGTCTTCATTTGTAAATCAACCATTTATGGGGTACAGTATGAAAGGCCTTTGAAAGATCTAAGTAAATTACATCAGTTTCAGCACTGTTATTTGTATTTGTTGTCAGGTCTTGTAGACATTCTAACAGTTGAGTAGTGCATGACCTTTTTTTGGAAACCATGTTGGTCACAGCTGATAGTATTGTTTGTGTCAGCTAGTTTAAGTACTGTTTGTGTCAGCTAGTTTAAGTATTGTTTGTGTCCGCTAGTTTAAGTATTGTTTGTGTCAGCTAGTTTAAGTATTGTTTGTGTCAGCTAGTTTAAGTATTGTTTGTGTCCGCTAGTTTAAGTATTGTTTGTGTCAGCTAGTTTAAGTATTGTTTGTGTCAGCTAGTTTAAGTATTGTTTGTGTCCGCTAGTTTAAGTATTGTTTGTGTCCGCTAGTTTAAGTATTGTTTGTGTCCGCTAGTTTAAGTATTGTTTGTGTCAGCTAGTTTAAGTATTGTTTGTGTCCGCTAGTTTAAGTATTGTTTGTGTCCGCTAGTTTAAGTATTGTTTGTGTCAGCTAGTTTAAGTATTGTTTGTGTCCGCTAGTTTAAGTATTGTTTGTGTCCGCTAGTTTAAGTATTGTTTGTGTCAGCTAGTTTAAGTATTGTTTGTGTCCGCTAGTTTAAGTATTGTTTGTGTCCGCTAGTTTAAGTATTGTTTGTGTCAGCTAGTTTAAGTATTGTTTGTGTCCGCTAGTTTAAGTATTGTTTGTGTCCGCTAGTTTAAGTATTGTTTGTGTCAGCTAGTTTAAGCAAATTGTCTTGTATTATTTTTTCAAGTGGTTTAATCACTTGGCTGGTGAGTGACACTGGTCTGTAATTATTGCACTTGTTTCGTGGACCTTTTCTGTATATTGGTGTTACCTTAGCATCCCTCCAATCCTGTGGTATTTGGCTTGTTTGTATGGATTTATTAATTATGTAGCTTTGAGGGATATCAAAATGTAAGCAATTTCTTAGAACATTTACGTTTAGTAGATTTGGACCACTAGTTTTGTCTGGTTTCAGTTTTGTTAACTTCGTCTTTACTTCGGTTGGTAAAATTTCTAAATTATATAGTGTATATATTACAACGGTATCTAAAGTTGGTTCATATATGACAGACATGATAGCAATGTTTACCAAATGCCTCAGGCCAATATGCCATCAATACGCTCGAAATTGTTTAAGGGAACGTCAAACGTATTACCAGAAACAACCGCGTCACGCACGTGATGCAGTATTCGTTGCATGTTCAAAATGTTGAAGGTCGCTTGAATTTAGACCCAAGGATACTTGTGTTGGTTGTAGAACTGTTAATAGTATGCGAAGTAATGAAGTATTCGCCGCGCCCGCGCATGGTTTCTGCGATTGTTGGAAGTTAACGTTTTACGTAGCGAACATTTTATTTACCATAAAAACCACTAAGAACCCTTGATATACGGGGTATTTCTGAAAAAAATAAAGGCGTTACGTTTCATTCGTGTAATCGTAGATTAATCCCTGAAAATTTGGCACTCGAAGCGCAAGCCGTCTAGGAGGGAAACGTTAACATAACCACTTACAAACATACACACATACATACGCTAGCTTGATTGTCGTTAGATTGTTTAATGGTACTTTATATTAAGCTATGGATGCTGGGGACGGCTAACTATTTATTTTCCCATTGTCGACAATGTTAACGTTTTTAATTCTTACCCTACAGTCACTTACCCTACAGTCACTTACCCTACAATCACTTGCGCACGCATAAGTTGAGAGTCAGCCACTAGAAATTTTAATATGTGCAGAGAATAAGTGTCGTAGTCCTCAAATATAACCATAAGTGTCGTAGTCCTCAAATATAACCATAAGTGTCGTAGTCCTCAAATATAACCATAAGTGTCGTAGTCCTCAAATATAACCATAAGTGTCGATGCCGTCAAATATAACCGTAAGTGTCGTAGTCCTCAAATATAACCATAAGTGTCGTAGTCCTCAAATATAACCATAAGTGTCGTAGTCCTCAAATATAACCATAAGTGTCGTAGTCCTCAAATATAACCATAAGTGTCGTAGTCCTCAAATATAACCATAAGTGTCGTAGTCCTCAAATATAACCATAAGTGTCGTAGTCCTCAAATATAACCATAAGTGTCGTAGTCCTCAAATATAACCATAAGTGTCGATGCCGTCAAATATAACCGTAAGTGACGTAGTCCTTAAATAAAACTGAATATTCTATATATGAATGCTTCCCAGAGAAGTTGAGATGGCCTTGGAATGAACAGGTCTGCCAGGGGGTGAAGTGTAAGGCGCTTTGAACAGTCCTAAGGACTGGATACCGCGCTATATAAGAACTCACCTTTAACCATAAGTGTCGTAGTTCTAAAATATAACCATAAGTGTCGTAGTCCTCAACTATGGCCATAACTCTGTTCAAAAGTGCGAGAGAGCGACCGGCAGACTGGTGATAGACTACCAACTGTTGACAGCAGGCGTGTAGCGTTCAACACGGCTGGTGAGGCTCTCTCCGGCCGAACCACCGAGTACGTTTAACATTGAAAATTAAAACAGGCAAAATAAATGTTTAGTGTAGAATCTCGATACGCTGTTTGGCTGCTGGCGCTTCACGGGAACGCCTACACAAAATGGAGTGGTGACATTGGGTAGCAACGAGACCACGCTTCTGAGGCAAGACATACTTCTCGGCGAATTCAGAAGGCGAGCGAGAATCGAATAAGTGAGACTAATATAATACTCTTTGTAGGTCCTGCCACTATTATTATTGTTGTTGTTTTTGTTTTCGTTGTTAATGTTGTTGTCATCGTCGTCGTCGTGACTGCCTTAAAGAACGTAACAATACAAGAACCGTAATTATAGCGAAAGTTGATTTTTTAAGACACTGACAGGATTTCTTGTGTTATTTGAATTCCTAACTGGAGTATGGTCAACAGGTGTGTGCTGGTTTCCTTCGGCAACGAGCACCAACGTTCATCATATTACATGATATTCTACACGATTCCTGCAAGCGTTTGCTTACTTTCTCCTACCAACATGATTGTCGGAGAGAATTGGAATGTAGCCGCATAATGTGGGGTTCCCAGCTATTATTGCTCGCATACTCACCGTGTGTCGCTCGCATACTCACCGTGTGTCGCTCGCATACTCACCGTGTGTCGCTCGCATACTCACCGTGTGTCCCTCGCATACTCACCCTGTGTCGCTCGCATACTCACCGTGTGTCGCTCGCATACTCACCGTGTGTCGCTCGCATACTCACCGTGTGTCCCTCGCATACTCACCCTGTGTCGCTCGCATACTCACCGTGTGTCGCTCGCATACTCACCGTGTGTCGCTCGCATACTCACCCTGTGTCGTTCGCATACTCACCGTGTGTCGCTCGCATACTCACCGTGTGTCCCTCGCATACTCACCCTGTGTCGTTCGCATACTCACCGTGTGTCGCTCGCATACTCACCGTGTGTCGCTCGCATACTCACCCTGTGTCGTTCGCATACTCACAGTGTGTCGCTCGCATACTCACCGTGTGTCGGTTCCAGACTCACCTTGTCTCGCTGGCAGACTCACCGGATCTCGATCGCTGGGAACATAGGCCATCGACCGCGGTCCTCCTCTCTTGTCTGTTTGTGGCCATATTCTCCTTTTCTCTCCCGTCTTCAATTTCTCTCCCATCTTCTTTCTTTCATTGTCGGTGTCTCTCTGCCAAGTGTTTCTCTCTGCGAAGTGTTTCTTCCTTCTCTTCCGTTGGTGGTTCCATGTAAGTGCCTGTCGTGTGATGTTTGTTGCTGGTTTCCTCAGTGTGTGTCTTATCCACCTCCACTTTCTGTTTTTTATTTCGTTTTCTACTGGCAGTTGTTTGGTCCTTTCCCACAGCGTAGTGTTGTATTCCTTGTCGGACCATTTTAGGTGTCACATTCTGCGCAGGCATTTGTTGATGAAGGTCTAGTTAAGTGCACCAGCAAAACGTTTCTACCAGGCCCCCCACGTTGATAATGCAGCACTCTCGATAGAAGTAATTGCCCATTACTTTGCGGTTAACCGCACAATTAAACAATCTGACAACTCATTGGAGAACCGCTGAACAACGCGGCCTTCGTCTGAGATTGATATTCGAATCAGCTACTGGGCAGTCACCACACGTTTTGTGTCACTGTATTCTCTGAAGCCCACAACCCGACATCATCGGCAATCGTCGCGGATCTACTTATTGTAGCGTTTCTAGCGGCTGGTGGCGCCACGCGTTTTTACAAACTCGCCATTTTCTCAATTTTTCCAGCGTTCCTGCAAACTCACCGTTTCTCCATTTCCCGCCTTTCTACAAACTTACCGTTTTCTCAATTCTCCCGCGTTTGTACAAACTCGCCGTTTCTTCCATTCCCGTGTTTGTACATGTGATGTGATAACGTTAATGTGATGACGTGAATGTGACGACGTGAATTTACGTCATCATATTTACGTCATCATATTCACGTTTTCACATTCACGTCATCACATTCACGTCTTTACATTCACGTCTTCACATTCATGTTATAACATTCACGTCATCACATTCACGTCTTCACATTCACGTCATCACAATCACGTCATCACATTCACGTCTTCACATTCACGTCATCACATTCACGTCATCACATTCACGTCATCACATTCACGTCATCACATTCACGTCTTCACATTCACATCTTCACATTCACGTCTTCACATTCACGTCATCACATTCACATCATCACATTCACGTGTTCATGTTCACGTCATTACATTCACGTCATCATATTCACGTCATCATGTAAAATGTGCATCAACAGTCGTGAGAGTTTATTCTCATACAACTCCTTCCTCGATTAATTTAACCCATCGTGAAAAAGGTGAATAATAAATCGGGTAAAAGTATCAATGAAAGTATCAATATCCTGATATCATATCACGAAAATACGAAGCTCCCCTTTTCGCTTTTCTCCGAATTTCCACTTGTCCTAGTTTAAAAGAAATTAATATTTTGGCAACTTGTTCATCCTGTAAGATGTAAAGAATAATCATATGCATCAAAAATATCACTGAAAGAGACAAAGCTACAAAGCAAAAGACGAGGACGTTTCTGGCAGAGCGAATCGCCTTTAGAGTCACCGTTCCTGATTCGTCGACGCATCCGCTAATCGACTCCACCTGCAACGAGACTTGTCTGTGAGCTCGGACGACACCGAGGAAAATTCGCACACTTGCGTTTGTGAGAACCAGTTCCGGACAAACTAACGAGACTAGGAACAACACTAACACCAACGCAGAAACTCTTCTGTTGTGTGCCTCGAATATAAACCAGCTAACGTCTGTATTCCACGTTGGGCTAAGAAGTAACCTTGAAGCAGCAACAGCGGCGCCGAAGATCCACGTGGAGACAATGATTCCGTAGCAGCGATTTCTAGGGAGCAACTGCTCGTACCTAAGCGGCTTCGATACCGATACCATCTTAGAGAAGGCCACCCAAGTCTGGCTGTGCATCGAAGCAAAGCAGTGCGGTGAGAGCAGTGCGGTGAGAGCAGTGCGGCGAGAGCAGTGCGGTTGGAGCAGTGTGGTGAGAACAGTGTGGTGGGAGCAGTGCGGTGGGAGCAGTGCGGTGAGAGCAGTGTGGTGAGAACAGTGCGGTGAGAGCAGTGTGGTGGGAGCAGTGCGGTGAGAGCAGAGCGGTGAGAACAGTGTGGTGAGAGCAGTGTGGTGAGAGCAGTGCGGTGAGAGCAGTGCGGTGAGAGCAGTGCGGTGAGAACAGTGTGGTGAGAGCAGTGCGGTGAGAGCAGTGCGGTGAGAGCAGAGCGGTGAGAACAGTGCGGTGAGAACAGTGCGGTGAGAGCAGTGTGGTGAGAGCAGTGCGGTGAGAACAGTGCGGTGAGAGCAGTGCGGTGGGAGCAGTGCGGTGAGAGCAGTGCGGTGAGAGCAGTGCGGTGAGAGCAGTGCGGTGAGAGCAGTGCGGTGAGAGCAGTGTGGTGAGAGCAGTGCGGTGAGAGCAGTGCGGTCTTCGCGTAGTTTTGCATATTTCATGAGAACAGCGATTAGTAGATAGTTCATGGTGATATGTAAGACGATTATTGTAACGATTACGCTTGGTTTCACGTCGCCGTAAGTCACCGCGTCCGCCCTCTCCAATATAAATACGTCTGTATGTCCGATACAGCGACTACAAAGTTGAGGCCACGAACTGAACGTTGAATTTTAAATATAAACCGCAAATTATTGAATTCCGTTTAATTATCAACGTCAACGTGTTAAAATGTCATGCAATAAACTTAATCCAATACTACTCACAGTGTCTAGCTTGCAGAAATAGACGTCTTCGTATCTGTTGACAACCTCTGTCCACCAGCAAGATATCATGGTTAGTAATGACCATGAGAAAATTTTCGAATCGCATTTCCAGACATAATGATATAATCAGTTTAACAACGTTATGTCAAAGCCATCGGAAATGCTATTCTGTGCCAATGGCCTCAACGATGTCAATATTTGGACGTAAAAGCCAATCTTATTCACAACTAACCGGCTAAGTCTTGAAGTAAATTGTACGATGTTGTGCATCGAATGTTGTGAACCAGAGAAGACTTCGTTGTTTTCGTCGAACTGGTGTTGTCGCTGTCGCGTCGTCACAATGACAGCCGAGACAGTGGCGTCTTATTAATTATGTCAATGCAGTTATGTGATCCATCGCACGTAACACCTTCCTTAGTTAGTTACTTGCAATGGAAGGTGATATGTATTAGAAAAGTGGTATCTCTCGTGCATTAGTGATTGCTAACATATTGTTATCTCGTACCTCAGTCACTTCCTGAGCCGTACACCCAATGACACGTCGCTATGTAATCACTATCAGACACCAGACCGGAGTAATTAGATTTGTTGGCAAGTCAAGTTAAGTCTTAAGTTAATGACCTGCAAGTCCAAGTCAGGTTAAGTCTTAAGTTAATGACCTGCAAGTCCAAGTCAAGTTAAGTCTTAAGTTAATGACCTGCAAGTCCAAGTCAACAAGTCTGGTACCTGAAGGTCTGGGCTCTGCCGGAGGAGGTTCTCCGGCGTTGAAGTAGCAGGTGCGCAGACGGCGCATCAGAAGGACTCGTTGGCCGAAGCCAAGCGAGCTCTGTCGGACAAAACAAATAGATATCACATGTTTCAACAAGCAGACATCACACGTGTCAACAAGTAGACATCATCATTGTGTCAACAAGTAGACATCACATGTGTCAACAAGTAGACATCAGATATGTCAACAACACTCGGTTGGTCGATATCAACGATGGACACATCGATCACTATATCGTCTATCCTCAGTTACATTATCACATACAATCTTGCTCAGTGAAGAACACCCACCACTGTTTTATTTATAAAAATGGTGAGTAAGCTATTAAGTATAAAATATGTTGGGTCTCACAAACTTTGAAGACTGAACACAGGCGCGTCGTAAACAGTAAGAGGGAAGATGACGCTTCAGGATTTGCAGACGTAACCTTTGTTTCTGATAACAGTTTCTATACGTCGTGGCATGCTTGGAGTAAGATTTTCACAGTACTACAGGTTGTGCGTTATCATAAGAATAGATGAACAAGAGACGACTGGCTGATGATCCCATCTTTCTTTCTAACTGTCGTTGGGTTATCAGTTATATCTGCATATGGACGACCAATAAAATATGGCCCCTTTGTTCGTGCAGATCCATCATTGTTGTATGAAGAAATTAATGCGATTCACGGCACAAACTCAACATTAAATATGAACCTAGCATACCACTTGGTTACATTTCTAAGTAACGGATTTAACGAAAGGAGATCGTGTGAATAATGCGTGAATTACATATTTATCCAAATATTAACCACAAAAAAAAACAAGCAAGTACGCACGCACCCATCCACACGTCACATTAAACATTTGTCATCGCCTTTATGATAATATGTATCCCGGATAGTTAATACCATCACCTAACAGGTCAATAGCAACACAACAATACAAAACAGGTATATGGTTGTTGCTATAAAAAAGCATCAAGTTGTTGAATATAGCATAATATCGCTGCAACAAATACAACAATACTTCTGTGACAACTGCTTACAGCTGCAACTGCCGCCCAGACAGAGCAGGGATGTTGCCGATGTAGGTGTCTTTATTATGTTGCATGTGTACAATACGTGTACAGTTACTTCAATGTGTTACACGCATGCTCTCGTCTACAGTTACTTCAGTGTGTTACACGCGTACATGTGGTACATTTATTTAAATGTGATATACACGTACTCTCGTGTACAGTTATTTCAATGTGTTACAAGCGTACTCTCGTGTACAGCTATTTCAATGTGTTACACGTGTACACTCGGTACATTTATTTCAATGTGTTATACACGTACTCTCGTGTACAGTTATTTCAATGTGTTACACGCGTAATCTCGTGTGCAGTAATTTCAATGTGTTACACGCGTACTCTCGTAGTTATTTCCATGTGTTACACGCATACACTCGGTACATTTATTTCAATGTGTTATACACGTACTCTCGTGTACAGTTATTTCAATGTGTTACACGCGTACTCTCGTGTGCAGTTATTTCAATGTGTTACACGCATACTCTCGTGTACAGTTACTTCAATGTGTCACACGCGTACTCCCGTGTGCAGTTATTTCAATGTGTTACACGCGTACTCTCGTGTACATCTATTTTAATGTGTTACATGTGTACACTCGGTACATTTATTTCAATGTGTTATACACGTACTCTCGTGTACAGTTATTTCAATGTGTTACACGCGTACTCTCGTGTGCAGTTATTTCAATGTGTTACACGCATACTCTCGTGTATAGTTACTTCAATGTGTTACACGCGTACTCTCGTAGTTACTTCAATGTGTTACACGCGTACATTCGGCACAGTTATTTCAATGTGTTTCTCAAGTCTCAAATGGTTACACTCCAAACAGCCCAAACTTGGGCTAACGCAGGAGTTTGTGATGGACTGTGCGCATGCGCTGTGGGTGGTACATACAACTAAAAGACTAGTATCTTTAATGTTGCTGAAAGGGTTTTTATGTGATAGTTTTATTTATTTTATGTATAGGATGTTAGATGAAAATGTTCAATAGGTTGGTTATGTGTATGGATACTGTCGCTGTCTTGCCACATGCACACATAGACAGTCTCCACACCCACACCATGGATAAGTTTACGCTGAGCACTGTGTTTTAAAGACAGTTTAGGTGAGGAGGTGTGGTGAAAGGGAGTTCCATGATGGCTTCTTGAAATGATTTGGTTTTTTTATGTTGGTAATTTTTGGTGGAATCATATTCCATATGCGAATTGCTCGGGGTATAATGAAAAGACCATTGCATTTAAACGACACATGGGGCTACGTATTGTCCACGGGTTCGAGAGTGGGTTAGTAGGCCTGGATGTGGGGGGTGATCTCAATAATGTTATTTATAATTTTGTAGAAGGTTGTGGCTTGTTTAATAATACGTCTTCTTTCAAGGGTTGGCTATCCAAGGGCAGTAATTAGTGATATTGCTGAGGTGTGCGCTGTGTGCTTCCTCGGTAGAGTTTTCGTGTCTCGTTTAAGCATTATTTCCACAGGTGTGGACGTGTATTTGTAAATGTTTTAGTACAGCGTTGGATGCGATTGACTGAAGAACGTCCTAGTGAATTTTTTTAACTCGTCATATTCTTAATTATTGGCGGTTGAACATTGTTTTGGTGAGCGGTCAACCGGATCGGTCGCTACACGCCTACCAGGAATAAGCTGCCGAGCCAGTTTTCGTCAGGTGCGTCTACCAGTCTACCAGAATGTCGTCAATGTGCGTCCCAAGCGACCTATTGAACACTGCTAACAACTTCAGTGACAATGCGAGCTGCGTTCGTCAATGCATGTGACCACGTCTGGGTGTGTTCCAATTTGCTGCATCGCTAACTCTATTATGTAAACATGTTGACTTTCACCGGCTGTCAACTACGGGCCATAGGGGCCAACATTATGAAAACGAACTTAACGGTACCACTCAAAACACTCCTTACTCTTCGATCACTAAATATACGTGCAACTTCCAGAAGGCACCGGGGAACTACTGTTGGAATAAACCTTTTCGCCCCATTTCTTCCGAGATAACAACTGGAAGACGATTAAGAAAGAAAACTGAACACATACACAAGGGGAGAATTAATCCAACAAATCTGGTTGACATATGTCGACAAAATGACACAAGGTATAATGTTATCTGCGTACTACTAAATGCACGATCAATATGTAACAAAGCATTGACTGTGAAGGAACACTTATTGGACCATGGTGGAGATTTTATGTTTTTAACAGAAACCTAGCGTAAACCGAATAAAACTGCTGTTGTCAACGAATTAACTCCACCAGGTTGCAGCTATATAGGAGAATGTCGTTCAGCTAAGCGCGGAGTTTGGAATACTATACAACTCATAATAAAAATTGCGAAAGACAACAACTAAGCGATATGAGACCTTTGAACATGTGGACGTTAAATCAACACAAACATTGAGACTTATGCGTGTTGTCGTCATTTATCGTCCACCGACAACAAATGTACAGTAGTTCCTTGATGAGTTTGCGACACATGTGAATGAGATAGCCATGGCACAGCAAGACATTCTTATTGTCTGACTTCAATTTTCACTGTGAACTGGGTTCTGCACCCGGTGTAAAGTTATTGAATGACATTTTAGCTGAACAAAATCTACAACATGTTACAGAATCAACACACATCCGGTGACACAGGTTGGACTTGGTGATAACACGTTCACCTAGTTCCATCGTATCATCTACAATGGCATACCCCAGCAGCATATCAGATCATTACAATGTTGTTTTTCTTGTGTCTTCTGCAAACCCAGTGCCTGCTCGTACTACGAGGCATGATATCCGTGGAATAAATCATGACCGATTTGAGGCTGATCTATTAGAACATCTCGCTTCTGTGGATATTACTATGGATGTGAGTGCCGTGGTTGACCAGTACGAGCATGCGGTCATATCAACCGTTGACGTGCATGCCCCTGTCACGACAAGAATGAAAACTTCCCGACGCAAGGAACCCTGGTATAATGATGACATACACAATGCCAGAACATTGAGACGTTCAAATGAGAAGAGGTGGAGGAAAACGAAGTTCGAGATCCATCGACAGATCAGTTGAAGCGGACATGCTTTCGTGCGGTCAACACCCTGCTAAAGCCGCCGAGCACTAATCGATCACAATCATCAAGCACTAAGAAACTGTGCAGTGACTTCGCTACTTACTTCGCTGTAAAAACACAAGGAATCAGAGTGCAGATCCAGAAGAAACTGATAAGTGATAAAGAATTTTCTGATTACGTCGTCGATGTTAGCAGCCAACCAGTACGATACCAACTAAATCGACTACTACCTACATAGCGTTCATCGGCAAAGTGTTAGAGAAAGTTGCAGTCCATCGGCTAACAGAATACCTAACTATGAATGGACTGCACGAAGAATACCAGTCTGCATACAAGACACTGCACAGTACCGAGACAGCCCTGTTGAGGGTAAAGCATGACATTGTTGGAGCTCTTGACAGGAACCATGCTATGATGTTTGTCATGCTAAATCTATCAGCAGCATTTGACACTATCGACCATGCACACTTGTTTAAACTTCTGCAAGATGAATACGGTGTGCGTGGAACGGCACTAGCTTGGTTCCGGACATACATGGAAGACCGCACCTATCGCGTCCAGATTGACTCAACAACATCAGAGCATATTCCTCTACAGTGTGGTGTACCACAGGGCTCGGTCCTTGGGCCAGTTATATTTACTCTGTACACCACACCAATGCAGCGCATATTCAGAAGACATGGAGTACACTATCACAAATATGCGGATGACATTCAACTATATGCATACTACAATCCAGCTGTGCCGGGCGACCAAGCAGAAACAGTGAGGCAACTCACAGACTGTATTAGGGAGGTTAGACGATGGATGACTCTTCGTATGCTAAAGTTAAATGATGACAAAACTGAGATGATTATTTTATATCAAAACATCATCTCAAGTTATATGGAGTTTGTTCTACGAACATTGGAGCTGACATCATTTCACCAGTAGACTGCGAAATTTTGGAGTTCATATGGATCAACATCTGACGATGACACATCATGTGACAGCTGTGTGTGCTGCTTGTAATTATCATCTATACAGACTATCATCAATACGTCACTAACTCACAACAGAAGCCACCAAAAGTGCTATAAACGCACTTGTGACCTATCGCCTAGATTACTGTAATTCGCTCTTGGTTAACCTTCCGGCATCACAGATACTTCGACTGCAACGATTACAGAACAATGCCGCTAGACTAATTACGCGCACCAGTAGGCACGATCACATAACACCAGTCTTAAGCAAGCCGGTAGCAAGTCGAATACATTTCAAGGTGCTAGTGTTGGCGTACCGATGTGTCAATGGTTTGGCGCCGACTTACTTGGCCGAACCTTTACACATCCGAAATCCTGATGGGCCTCTACGCAAGGACTATGCGCCAACACTGCACCAATGCATCACTAAGAAGATCATTGGTGAATCTGCATTTGGAACAACAGCGCCTCGACTTTGGAATTCATTGGCGACACACGTAAAGCGCTCACTTGGCGGTACGCGTAAGACGCTCACTTTGGCGGTACGCGTAAGACGCTCACTTTGGCGGTACGCGTAAGACGCTCACTTTGGCGGTACGCGTAAGACGCTCACTTTGGCGGTACGCGTAAGACGCTCACTTTGGCGGTACGCGTAAGACGCTCACTTTGACGGTACGCGTAAGACGTTCACTTTGGCGGTACGCGTAAGACGCTCACTTTGGCGGTACGCGTAAGACGCTCACTTTGGCGGTACGCGTAAGACGCTCACCTTGGCGGTACGCGTAAGACGCTCACTTTGGCGGTACGCGTAAAGCGCTCACTTTAGCGGTACGCGTAAGACGCTCACTTTGGCGGTACGCGTAAAGCGCTCACTTTGGCGGTACGCGTAAGACGCTCACTTTGGCGGTACGCGTAAGACGCTCACTTTGGCGGTACGCGTAAAGCGCTCACTTTGGCGGTACGCGTAAGACGCTCACTTTGGCGGTACGCGTAAAGCGCTCACTTTGGCGGTACGCGTAAGACGCTCACGTTGGCGACACACGTAAAGCGCTCACTTTGGCGACAAACGTAAAGCGCTCACTTTGGCGACACACATAAAGCGCTCACTTTGGCGACACACACAAAGCGCTCACTTTGGCGACACACACAAAGCGCTCACTTTGGCGACACACATAAAGCGCTCACTTTGGCGACACACGTAAAGCGCTTAATTTGGCGAAACCCACAAGGCGCTCACATTGGGGACACGCACAAGGCTACGTAACCGAGGCGACACCTGCCGTATGGGACATTTGTTGTAGACATTTCCTTTGTCGGTCGCCAGGTATGTTTGCATGCTGTCGTCGACAACAATCTGTGAATTGTTATACTCAAGTTAGTTGAATAACCGTTAATGTATGTGGTCACCTCCATAGTCAGTGCCACGCGTCTCGATCTTCGTCTATCTCGCACTCAGTAAGGTCCCCAAAGTTTATACCAGGCCCCCACATTGTTAATTCGACACTTCGTAATAAGATGTTGTTGGTTGATTGTACAGCAGCTGGTGTGGGTCAGGCATACGACAAAATTACATCGTGCTTATGAAGGGGACTGATATTCATTTAAGATAATGTTATAGGCACTTCCTACGTCATGTATGTTATATTTTTATAGTAGCTCTAATGATATCTATACAGGTGTTATGCTGAGTTTCAACGCTCTCTTCTGAACTTTCATTAACTAATTCATCTATATATTTTTCTATAGAAGGGGTTCCAAGCTGGCGATGCATATTCCAGCACTGGTCGTATGCGTTGATTTGCCTTAGTTGTAATATATTTTACGTGGGTGCTTGGTTTTAGGTTATCGCATATGGTACTTCCCAGATCTTTTTGTTCTCGAACAACTTCTAAAATTTCTCAATTTAATGTGTATGCATAGTTGAGGCTTTGTCTTATTTTGAGAACTATACATTTAGCTTAGCATTGACGCTTAATAGCCAATTTTTTTATTGAACTGCAAGTTTGTTAAGATCATGAAGAGCTTCACAGCCGGCTAATGTAGAAATATTTGAGTAGAGTTTTGTGTCATCAGCAAACATTTTGGCCGTTGCCTTGACTGAGTCGGGTAGACCATTTGCATATAAAAAAAAATAGTAATGGCCCTAGAATTGAGCCTTGCGGAACCCCACTTCTGACATTTTTCCATGATGAATGGCCATTTCTTAGGACCACCCTCTGCCTTCTACCTGCTAGGAAAGATTGGATCCATAATAGCACTTTGCCTTAATATCATATTGTCTTAATTTGTAAATCAACCATTTATGGAGTACAGTTTCAAAGGCCTTTGAAAGATCTAAGTAAATTACATAAGTTTCAGCACTTTTATCTGCATTTGTTGTCCAGTCTTGTAGACATTCTAAGTTTATTAGTGCATGAAATTTTTTGGGAAACCATGTTGGTCACAACTGATAGTATTGTTTGTGTCAGCTAGTTTAAGTACTGTTTGTGTCAGCTAGTTTAAGTATTGTTTGTGTCCGCTAGTTTAAGTATTGTTTGTGTCAGCTAGTTTAAGTATTGTTTGTGTCAGCTAGTTTAAGTATTGTTTGTGTCCGCTAGTTTAAGTATTGTTTGTGTCAGCTAGTTTAAGTATTGTTTGTGTCAGCTAGTTTAAGTATTGTTTGTGTCCGCTAGTTTAAGTATTGTTTGTGTCCGCTAGTTTAAGTATTGTTTGTGTCCGCTAGTTTAAGTATTGTTTGTGTCAGCTAGTTTAAGTATTGTTTGTGTCCGCTAGTTTAAGTATTGTTTGTGTCCGCTAGTTTAAGTATTGTTTGTGTCAGCTAGTTTAAGTATTGTTTGTGTCCGCTAGTTTAAGTATTGTTTGTGTCCGCTAGTTTAAGTATTGTTTGTGTCAGCTAGTTTAAGTATTGTTTGTGTCCGCTAGTTTAAGTATTGTTTGTGTCCGCTAGTTTAAGTATTGTTTGTGTCAGCTAGTTTAAGTATTGTTTGTGTCCGCTAGTTTAAGTATTGTTTGTGTCCGCTAGTTTAAGTATTGTTTGTGTCAGCTAGTTTAAGCAAATTGTCTTGTATTATTTTTTCAAGTGGTTTAATCACTTGGCTGGTGAGTGACACTGGTCTGTAATTATTGCACTTGTTTCGTGGACCTTTTCTGTATATTGGTGTTACCTTAGCATCCCTCCAATCCTGTGGTATTTGGCTTGTTTGTATGGATTTATTAATTATATAGCCTTGAGGGATAACAAAATGTAAGCAATTTCTTAGAACATTTATGATTAGTAGATTTGGACCACCAGCTTAGTCTGGTTTCCGTTTTGTTTACTTCGTCTTTACTTCGGTTGATAACATTTCTAAATTATATATTGTATATTTGACATCGGTATCTTAAGTTGGTTCATATATGACAGACATGATAGCAATGTTTACCAAATGCCTCAGGCCAATATGCCATCAATTCGCTCGATATTGTTTATGGGAACGTAAAACGTATTACCAGAAACAACCGCGTCACGCACGTGAGGCAGTATTCGTTGCATGTTCGAAATGGTGAATTTAGACCCATGGATACTTGTGTTGGTTGTAGAACTGTTAATAGTATGCGAAGTTGTTGGAAGTTATCGTTTTACGTAGCGAACATTTTATTTACCATAAACACCACTAAGAACCCTTGGTATACGGGGTATTTCGGAAAAAATAAAGGCGTTACGTTTCATTCGTGTAATCGTAGATTAATCCCTGAAAATTTGGCACTCGAAGTGCAAGCCGTCTAGGAGGAAAAGGTGAACATAACCACTTACAAACATACACACATACATACGCTAGCTTGATTGTCGTTAGATTGTTTAATGGTAATTTATATTAAGCTATGGATGCTGGGGACGGCTCACTGTTTATTTTCCCATTGTCGACAATGTTAACGTTTTTAATTCTTACCCTACAGTCACTTACCCTACAGTCACTTACCCTACAATCACTTGCGCACGCATAAGTTGAGAGTCAGCCACTAGAAATTTTAATATGTGCAGAGAATAAGTGTCGTAGTCCTCAAATATAACCATAAGTGTCGTAGTCCTCAAATATAACCATAAGTGTCGTAGTCCTCAAATATAACCATAAGTGTCGTAGTCCTCAAATATAACCATAAGTGTCGATGCCGTCAAATATAACCGTAAGTGTCGTAGTCCTCAAATATAACCATAAGTGTCGTAGTCCTCAAATATAACCATAAGTGTCGTAGTCCTCAAATATAACCATAAGTGTCGTAGTCCTCAAATATAACCATAAGTGTCGTAGTCCTCAAATATAACCATAAGTGTCGTAGTCCTCAAATATAACCATAAGTGTCGTAGTCCTCAAATATAACCATAAGTGTCGATGCCGTCAAATATAACCGTAAGTGACGTAGTCCTTAAATAAAACTGAATATTCTATATATGAATGCTTCCCAGAGAAGTTGAGATGGCCTTGGAATGAACAGGTCTGCCAGGGGGTGAAGTGTAAGGCGCTTTGAACAGTCCTAAGGACTGGATACCGCGCTATATAAGAACTCACCTTTAACCATAAGTGTCGTAGTTCTAAAATATAACCATAAGTGTCGTAGTCCTCAACTATGGCCATAACTCTGTTCAAAAGTGCGAGAGAGCGACCGGCAGACTGGTGATAGACTACCAACTGTTGACAGCAGGCGTGTAGCGTTCAACACGGCTGGTGAGGCTCTCTCCGGCCGAACCACCGAGTACGTTTAACATTGAAAATTAAAACAGGCAAAATAAATGTTTAGTGTAGAATCTCGATACGCTGTTTGGCTGCTGGCGCTTCACGGGAACGCCTACACAAAATGGAGTGGTGACATTGGGTAGCAACGAGACCACGCTTCTGAGGCAAGACATACTTCTCGGCGAATTCAGAAGGCGAGCGAGAATCGAATAAGTGAGACTAATATAATACTCTTTGTAGGTCCTGCCACTATTATTATTGTTGTTGTTTTTGTTTTCGTTGTTAATGTTGTTGTCATCGTCGTCGTCGTGACTGCCTTAAAGAACGTAACAATACAAGAACCGTAATTATAGCGAAAGTTGATTTTTAAGACACTGACAGGATTTCTTGTGTTATTTGAATTCCTAACTGGAGTATGGTCAACAGGTGTGTGCTGGTTTCCTTCGGCAACGAGCACCAACGTTCATCATACTACATGATATTCTACACGATTCCTGCAAGAGTTTGCTTACTTTCTCCTACCAACCGGATTGTCGAAGAGAATGGGAATGTAGCCGCATGATGTTGGGTTCCCACCTTTTATTGCTCGCATACTCAGTGTGTGTCCCTCGCATACTCACCGTGTGTCGCTCGCATACTCACCGTGTGTCCCTCGCATACTCACCGTGTGTCCCTCGCATACTCACCGTGTGTCGCTCGCATACTCACCGTGTGTCGCTCGCATACTCACCGTGTGTCGCTCGCATACTCACCGTGTGTCCCTCGCATACTCACCCTGTGTCGCTCGCATACTCACCGTGTGTCGCTCGCATACTCACCGTGTGTCGCTCGCATACTCACCCTGTGTCGTTCGCATACTCACCGTGTGTCGCTCGCATACTCACCGTGTGTCGCTCGCATACTCACCCTGTGTCGTTCGCATACTCACCGTGTGTCGCTCGCATACTCACCGTGTGTCGCGCGCATACTCACCGTGTATCGCGCGCATACTCACAGTGTGTCGCTCGCATACTCACCGTGTGTCGGTTCCAGACTCACCTTGTCCCGCTGGCAGACTCACCGGATTTCGACCGATGGGAACATAGGCCATCGACCGCGGTCCTCCTCTCTTGTCTGTTTGTGGCCATATTCTCCTTTTCTCTCCCGTCTTCAATTTCTCTCCCATCTTCTTTCTTTCATTGTCGGTGTCTCTCTGCCAAGTGTTTCTCTCTGCGAAGTGTTTCTTCCTTCTCTTCCGTTGGTGGTTCCATGTAAGTGCCTGTCGTGTGATGTTTGTTGCTGGTTTCCTCAGTGTGTGTCTTATCCACCTCCACTTTCTGTTTTTTATTTCGTTTTCTACAGTTGTTTGGTCCTTTCCCACAGCGTAGTGTTGGCTTCCTTGTCAGACCCTTTTAGGTGTCAGATTCTGCGCAGGCATTTGTTGATGAAGGTCTAGTTAAGTGCACCAGCAAAACCTTTCTACCAGGCAACCACGTTGATAATGCAGCACTCTCGATAGAAGTAATTGCCCATTGCATTGCGGTTAACCGCACAAATAAACAATCTAACAACTCACTGGAGAACCGCTGAACAACGCGGCCTTCGTCTGAGATTGATATTCGAATCAGCTACTGGGCAGTCACCACACGTTTTGTGTCACTGTATTCTCTGAAGCCCACAACCCGACATCATCGGCAATCGTCGCGGATCTACTTATTGTAGCGTTTCTAGCGGCTGGTGGCGCCACGCGTTTTACAAACTCGCCATTTTCTCAATTTTTCCCGCGTTCCTGCAAACTCACCGTTTCTCCATTTCCCGCCTTTCTACAAACTCGCCGTTTTCTCCATCTTCCCGCGTTTGAACAAACTCGCCGTTTCTTCGATTCCCGCCTTTGTACATGTGATGTGATGACGTGAATATGATGACGTAAATTCACGTCTTCACATTCACGTCATCACATTCACGTCTTTACATTCACGTCTTCACATTCACGTCATCATATTCACGTCATCACATTCACGTCTTCACATTCACGTCATCACAATCACGTCATCACATTCACGTCTTCACATTCACGTCATCACAGTCACGTCATCACATTCACGTCATCACATTCACGTCATCACATTCACGTCTTCACATTCACATCTTCACATTCACGTCTTCACATTCACGTCATCACATTCACATCATCACATTCACGTGTTCATGTTCACGTCATTACATTCACGTCATCATATTCACGTCATCATGTAAAATGTGCATCAACAGTCGTGAGAGTTTATTCTCATACAACTCCTTCCTCGATTAATTTAACCTGTCGTGAATAAGGTGAATAATAAATCGGGTAACTTGTGAAAGTATCAATATCCTGATATCATATCACGAAAATACGAAGCTACATTTGTCGCTTTTCTCCGAATTTCCACTTGTCCTAGTTTAAAAGAAATTAATATTTTGGCAACTTGTTCATCCTGTAAGATGTAAAGAATAATCATATGCATCAAAAATATCACTGAAAGAGACAAAGCTACAAAGCAAAAGACGAGGACGTTTCTGGCAGAGCGAATCGCCTTTAGAGTCACCGTTCCTGATTCGTCGACGCATCCGCTAATCGACTCCACCTGCAACGAGACTTGTCTGTGAGCTCGGACGACACCGAGGAAAATTCGCACACTTGCGTTTGTGAGAACCAGTTCCGGACAAACTAACGAGACTAGGAACAACACTAACACCAACGCAGAAACTCTTCTGTTGTGTGCCTCGAATATAAACCAGCTAACGTCTGTATTCCACGTTGGGCTAAGAAGTAACCTTGAAGCAGCAACAGCGGCGCCGAAGATCCACGTGGAGACAATGATTCCGTAGCAGCGATTTCTAGGGAGCAACTGCTCGTACCTAAGCGGCTTCGATACCGATACCATCTTAGAGAAGGCCACCCAAGTCTGGCTGTGCATCGAAGCAAAGCAGTGCGGTGAGAGCAGTGCGGTGAGAGCAGTGCGGCGAGAGCAGTGCGGTTGGAGCAGTGTGGTGAGAACAGTGTGGTGGGAGCAGTGCGGTGGGAGCAGTGCGGTGAGAGCAGTGTGGTGAGAACAGTGCGGTGAGAGAAGTGTGGTGAGAGCAGTGGGGTGAGAGCAGAGCGGTGAGAACAGTGTGGTGAGAGCAGTGTGGTGAGAGCAGTGCGGTGAGAGCAGTGCGGTGAGAGCAGTGCGGTGAGAACAGTGTGGTGAGAGCAGTGCGGTGAGAGCAGTGCGGTGAGAGCAGAGAGGTGAGAACAGTGCGGTGAGAACAGTGCGGTGAGAGCAGTGTGGTGAGAGCAGTGCGGTGAGAACAGTGCGGTGAGAGCAGTGCGGTGGGAGCAGTGCGGTGAGAGCAGTGCGGTGAGAGCAGTGCGGTGAGAGCAGTGCGGTGAGAGCAGTGCGGTGAGAGCAGTGTGGTGAGAGCAGTGCGGTGAGAGCAGTGCGGTCTTCGCGTAGTTTTGCATATTTCATGAGAACAGCGATTAGTAGATAGTTCATGGTGATATGTAAGACGATTATTGTAACGATTACGCTTGGTTTCACGTCGCCGTAAGTCACCGCGTCCGCCCTCTCCAATATAAATACGTCTGTATGTCCGATACAGCGACTACAAAGTTGAGGCCACGAACTGAACGTTGAATTTTAAATATAAACCGCAAATTATTGAATTCCGTTTAATTATCAACGTCAACGTGTTAAAATGTCATGCAATAAACTTAATCCAATACTACTCACAGTGTCTAGCTTGCAGAAATAGACGTCTTCGTATCTGTTGACAACCTCTGTCCACCAGCAAGATATCATGGTTAGTAATGACCATGAGAAAATTTTCGAATCGCATTTCCAGACATAATGATATAATCAGTTTAACAACGTTATGTCAAAGCCATCGGAAATGCTATTCTGTGCCAATGGCCTCAACGATGTCAATATTTGGACGTAAAAGCCAATCTTATTCACAACTAACCGGCTAAGTCTTGAAGTAAATTGTACGATGTTGTGCATCGAATGTTGTGAACCAGAGAAGACTTCGTTGTTAGCGTCGAACTGTAATTGTCGCTGTCGCGTCGTCACAATGACAGCCGAGACAGTGGCGTCTTATTAATTATGTCAATGCAGTTATGTGATCCATCGCACGTAACACCTTCCTTAGTTAGTTACTTGCAATGGAAGGTGATATGTATTAGAAAAGTGGTATCTCTCGTGCATTAGTGATTGCTAACATATTGTTATCTCGTACCTCAGTCACTTCCTGAGCCGTACACCCAATGACACGTCGCTATGTAATCACTATCAGACACCAGACCGGAGTAATTAGATTTGTTGGCAAGTCAAGTTAAGTCTTAAGTTAATGACCTGCAAGTCCAAGTCAGGTTAAGTCTTAAGTTAATGACCTGCAAGTCCAAGTCAAGTTAAGTCTTAAGTTAATGACCTGCAAGTCCAAGTCAACAAGTCTGGTACCTGAAGGTCTGGGCTCTGCCGGAGGAGGTTCTCCGGCGTTGAAGTAGCAGGTGCGCAGACGGCGCATCAGAAGGACTCGTTGGCCGAAGCCAAGCGAGCTCTGTCGGACAAAACAAATAGATATCACATGTTTCAACAAGCAGACATCACACGTGTCAACAAGTAGACATCATCATTGTGTCAACAAGTAGACATCACATGTGTCAACAAGTAGACATCAGATATGTCAACAACACTCGGTTGGTCGATATCAACGATGGACACATCGATCACTATATCGTCTATCCTCAGTTACATTATCACATACAATCTTACTCATTGAAGAACATACACCACTGTGTTATTTAGAAAAATTGTAAGTAATCTATTAAGTATAAAATATGTTGGGTCTCACAAACTTTGAAGACTGAACACAGGCGCGTCGTAAACAGTAAGAGGGAAGATGACGCTTCAGGATTTGCAGACGTAACCTTTGTTTCTGATAACAGTTTCTATACGTCGTGGCATGCTTGGAGTAAGATTTTCACAGTACTACAGGTTGTGCGTTATCATAAGAATAGATGAACAAGAGACGACTGGCTGATGATCCCATCTTTCTTTCTAACTGTCGTTGGGTTATCAGTTATATCTGCATATGGACGACCAATAAAATATGGCCCCTTTGTTCGTGCAGATCCATCATTGTTGTATGAAGAAATTAATGCGATTCACGGCACAAACTCAACATTAAATATGAACCTAGCATACCACTTGGTTACATTTCTAAGTAACGGATTTAACGAAAGGAGATCGTGTGAATAATGCGTGAATTACATATTTATCCAAATATTAACCACAAAAAAAAACAAGCAAGTACGCACGCACCCATCCACACGTCACATTAAACATTTGTCATCGCCTTTATGATAATATGTATCCCGGATAGTTAATACCATCACCTAACAGGTCAATAGCAACACAACAATACAAAACAGGTATATGGTTGTTGCTATGAAAAAGCATCAAGTTGTTGAATATAGCATAATATCGCTGCAACAAATGCAATAATACTTATGTTATAAATGCTTACAACTGCAACTGCCAGCCCAGACAGTGCAGGGATGTTGCCGATGTAGGTGTCTTTATTCAGCTGTAATTGTACAATACGTGTACAGTTACTTCAATGTGTTATACGTATGCTCTCGTGTACAGTTATTTCAATGTGTTGCACGCGTACATGTGGTACATTTATTTAAATGTGATATACACGTACTCTCGTGTACAGTTATTTCAATGTGTTACAAGCGTACTCTCGTGTACAGCTATTTCAATGTGTTACACGTGTACACTCGGTACATTTATTTCAATGTGTTATACACGTACTCTCGTGTACAGTTATTTCAATGTGTTACACGCGTAATCTCGTGTGCAGTAATTTCAATGTGTTACACGCGTACTCTCGTAGTTATTTCCATGTGTTACACGCATACACTCGGTACATTTATTTCAATGTGTTATACACGTACTCTCGTGTACAGTTATTTCAATGTGTTACACGCGTACTCTCGTGTGCAGTTATTTCAATGTGTTACACGCATACTCTCGTGTACAGTTACTTCAATGTGTCACACGCGTACTCCCGTGTGCAGTTATTTCAATGTGTTACACGCGTACTCTCGTGTACATCTATTTTAATGTGTTACATGTGTACACTCGGTACATTTATTTCAATGTGTTATACACGTACTCTCGTGTACAGTTATTTCAATGTGTTACACGCGTACTCTCGTGTGCAGTTATTTCAATGTGTTACACGCATACTCTCGTGTATAGTTACTTCAATGTGTTACACGCGTACTCGTAGTTACTTCAATGTGTTACACGCGTACATTCGGCACAGTTATTTCAATGTGTTTCTCAAGTCTCAAATGGTTACACTCCAAACAGCCCAAACTTGGGCTAACGCAGGAGTTTGTGATGGACTGTGCGCATGCGCTGTGGGTGGTACATACAACTAAAAGACTAGTATCTTTAATGTTGCTGAAAGGGTTTTTATGTGATAGTTTTATTTATTTTATGTATAGGATGTTAGATGAAAATGTTCAATAGGTTGGTTATGTGTATGGATACTGTCGCTGTCTTGCCACATGCACACATAGACAGTCTCCACACCCACACCATGGATAAGTTTACGCTGAGCACTGTGTTTTAAAGACAGTTTAGGTGAGGAGGTGTGGTGAAAGGGAGTTCCATGATGGCTTCTTGAAATGATTTGGTTTTTTATGTTGGTAATTTTGGTGGAATCATATTCCATATGCGAATTGCTCGGGGTATAATGAAAAGACCATTGCATTTAAACGACACATGGGGCTACGTATTGTCCACGGGTTCGAGAGTGGGTTAGTAGGCCTGGATGTGGGGGTGATCTCAATAATGTTATTTATAATTTTGTAGAAGGTTGTGGCTTGTTTAATAATACGTCTTCTTTCAAGGGTTGGCTATCCAAGGGCAGTAATTAGTGATATTGCTGAGGTGTGCGCTGTGTGCTTCCTCGGTAGAGTTTTCGTGTCTCGTTTAAGCATTATTTCAATAGGTGTGAACGTGTATTTGTAAATGTTTTAGTACAGCGTTGGATGCGATTGACTGAAGAACGTCCTAGTGAATTTTTTAACTCGTCATATTCTTAATTATTGGCGGTTGAACATTGTTTTGGTGAGCGGTCAACCGGATCGGTCGCTACACGCCTACCAGGAATAAGCTGCCGAGCCAGTTTTCGTCAGGTGCGTCTACCAGTCTACCAGAATGTCGTCAATGTGCGTCCCAAGCGACCTATTGAACACTGCTAACAACTTCAGTGACAATGCGAGCTGCGTTCGTCAATGCATGTGACCACGTCTGGGTGTGTTCCAATTTGCTGCATCGCTAACTCTATTATGTAAACATGTTGACTTTCACCGGCTGTCAACTACGGGCCATAGGGGCCAACATTATGAAAACGAACTTAACGGTACCACTCAAAACACTCCTTACTCTTCGATCACTAAATATACGTGCAACTTCCAGAAGGCACCGGGGAACTACTGTTGGAATAAACCTTTTCGCCCCATTTCTTCCGAGATAACAACTGGAAGACGATTAAGAAAGAAAACTGAACACATACACAAGGGGAGAATTAATCCAACAAATCTGGTTGACATATGTCGACAAAATGACACAAGGTATAATGTTATCTGCGTACTACTAAATGCACGATCAATATGTAACAAAGCATTGACTGTGAAGGAACACTTATTGGACCATGGTGGAGATTTTATGTTTTTAACAGAAACCTAGCGTAAACCGAATAAAACTGCTGTTGTCAACGAATTAACTCCACCAGGTTGCAGCTATATAGGAGAATGTCGTTCAGCTAAGCGCGGAGTTTGGAATACTATACAACTCATAATAAAAATTGCGAAAGACAACAACTAAGCGATATGAGACCTTTGAACATGTGGACGTTAAATCAACACAAACATTGAGACTTATGCGTGTTGTCGTCATTTATCGTCCACCGACAACAAATGTACAGTAGTTCCTTGATGAGTTTGCGACACATGTGAATGAGATAGCCATGGCACAGCAAGACATTCTTATTGTCTGACTTCAATTTTCACTGTGAACTGGGTTCTGCACCCGGTGTAAAGTTATTGAATGACATTTTAGCTGAACAAAATCTACAACATGTTACAGAATCAACACACATCCGGTGACACAGGTTGGACTTGGTGATAACACGTTCACCTAGTTCCATCGTATCATCTACAATGGCATACCCCAGCAGCATATCAGATCATTACAATGTTGTTTTTCTTGTGTCTTCTGCAAACCCAGTGCCTGCTCGTACTACGAGGCATGATATCCGTGGAATAAATCATGACCGATTTGAGGCTGATCTATTAGAACATCTCGCTTCTGTGGATATTACTATGGATGTGAGTGCCGTGGTTGACCAGTACGAGCATGCGGTCATATCAACCGTTGACGTGCATGCCCCTGTCACGACAAGAATGAAAACTTCCCGACGCAAGGAACCCTGGTATAATGATGACATACACAATGCCAGAACATTGAGACGTTCAAATGAGAAGAGGTGGAGGAAAACGAAGTTCGAGATCCATCGACAGATCAGTTGAAGCGGACATGCTTTCGTGCGGTCAACACCCTGCTAAAGCCGCCGAGCACTAATCGATCACAATCATCAAGCACTAAGAAACTGTGCAGTGACTTCGCTACTTACTTCGCTGTAAAAACACAAGGAATCAGAGTGCAGATCCAGAAGAAACTGATAAGTGATAAAGAATTTTCTGATTACGTCGTCGATGTTAGCAGCCAACCAGTACGATACCAACTAAATCGACTACTACCTACATAGCGTTCATCGGCAAAGTGTTAGAGAAAGTTGCAGTCCATCGGCTAACAGAATACCTAACTATGAATGGACTGCACGAAGAATACCAGTCTGCATACAAGACACTGCACAGTACCGAGACAGCCCTGTTGAGGGTAAAGCATGACATTGTTGGAGCTCTTGACAGGAACCATGCTATGATGTTTGTCATGCTAAATCTATCAGCAGCATTTGACACTATCGACCATGCACACTTGTTTAAACTTCTGCAAGATGAATACGGTGTGCGTGGAACGGCACTAGCTTGGTTCCGGACATACATGGAAGACCGCACCTATCGCGTCCAGATTGACTCAACAACATCAGAGCATATTCCTCTACAGTGTGGTGTACCACAGGGCTCGGTCCTTGGGCCAGTTATATTTACTCTGTACACCACACCAATGCAGCGCATATTCAGAAGACATGGAGTACACTATCACAAATATGCGGATGACATTCAACTATATGCATACTACAATCCAGCTGTGCCGGGCGACCAAGCAGAAACAGTGAGGCAACTCACAGACTGTATTAGGGAGGTTAGACGATGGATGACTCTTCGTATGCTAAAGTTAAATGATGACAAAACTGAGATGATTATTTTATATCAAAACATCATCTCAAGTTATATGGAGTTTGTTCTACGAACATTGGAGCTGACATCATTTCACCAGTAGACTGCGAAATTTTGGAGTTCATATGGATCAACATCTGACGATGACACATCATGTGACAGCTGTGTGTGCTGCTTGTAATTATCATCTATACAGACTATCATCAATACGTCACTAACTCACAACAGAAGCCACCAAAAGTGCTATAAACGCACTTGTGACCTATCGCCTAGATTACTGTAATTCGCTCTTGGTTAACCTTCCGGCATCACAGATACTTCGACTGCAACGATTACAGAACAATGCCGCTAGACTAATTACGCGCACCAGTAGGCACGATCACATAACACCAGTCTTAAGCAAGCCGGTAGCAAGTCGAATACATTTCAAGGTGCTAGTGTTGGCGTACCGATGTGTCAATGGTTTGGCGCCGACTTACTTGGCCGAACCTTTACACATCCGAAATCCTGATGGGCCTCTACGCAAGGACTATGCGCCAACACTGCACCAATGCATCACTAAGAAGATCATTGGTGAATCTGCATTTGGAACAACAGCGCCTCGACTTTGGAATTCATTGCCCTCAGACATTCGTAATTCCAAGACGCTTAAACATTTTTAGGAAGTTTTTAAAGACTAACCTTTTTATTGGTCACTTCAAATATATGTAAATGAAGATAATATTATGGATGGACACTATGGATGGACTATTTGTGATGTACATTAATTTTGTATTAGGATTCTCGCCAGATTTTAAGGTTTTTTAAATTATTTTATTTATTTATTTATAAAGTCATTTTATTTATTTATTCGGCGTTTACACATGTGTGTTTATAGTTAAATAGTATTTTATACCATGTGAATAGTATTTTATACCATGTACAGCGCACTGATCCATATAGTGGGAAGTAGTGCTTTTAAAAATGCTGTATTATTATTATTATTATCTGCTGGATTTGTGTTCCGTCTGTAATCATTTTAAACAAATCTGGCAGCAGAATGTTGTACTCTTTCAAGGCTTTTAATTTGTGAAGTGGTGTGAGGATTCCATATGGGTTACGAGTACTCGAGTTTTGGCCGGATTAGCATGTTGTAGGCTGTTTGTTTAACTTCGGGTTTACATGGACCAAGAGTTCGTTTAATCATGCCTAAAACTTTCGAAGATTTTAAAGTTATGTCAGTGACATGATTTGTCCAGGTTAATTTGGAATCCAATTTTATTCCGATATATGAGTGGCTGGATACAGTGGATAATAGCTGGCCAAAAAGCGAGTACGTGTGTGGGCTGGGTTTAGTTTTGTTTGTTACTGGAAGGTGGACACATTTAGATACATTAAATTCCATTTGTCAATTGTCTGACTATTTTTGGAGTTGGTTTAGGTCAGTTTGGAGAATTTCGTGGTCGGTTTTGGAAGACATTTGACGATATATAATAGTATCATCTGCATAAAGGCTTTTGGAAGAGTTGCTGTTCCCATCTATGTCATTTATGTAAAATAAGAAGAGGACAGGTCCTAGAACTGAACCCTGTTTGACACCAGATGTGACATCTGTTATATCCGACAGGGATCCGTTAACTGACTCTCTGTTTGCGGTTGGATAGAAAAGATTTGATCCAATTTTGAGTGTTTCCAGTGATTCCGTAGGAGGTAAATTTTGATAGAAGACGTAGATGAGGCACTTTGTCAATGGCTTTGGCAAAGTCAAGCAGAATCATCAAGTCATGGACTGTTTCAATGAGTTGAGATTCGCAAGATAGTCCCGACTGGAATCCGTGTTGGAAGTGGAGAATGATGTTATGCTTGTGCAGGTGTTTCCACATGTTGCTTAGGATGATATGCTCCATTACTTTACAGAGGATGCAGGTTAGTGATATGCGTCTGTAGTGAGCAGGGTCAGATTTGTGGCTCTTTTTGTGTATGGGAGTTACTAATGCTTGTAGCCTGTCGTTAGGAAATTTATGTTTTTAAGTGTTGTATTACTGTCTTTAAGGACTCTGGCTGGGAGATTACCCGTGTTGTATGATTGTTAGAACTCTGGCTGGGAGTTCATCTGGGCATGTAGCTTTGTTCTGGTTTAGATTTTCCAGCTGCTGTATTACGCCATCTATGCCAATTTCGAGAAGGGGGATGTAGGGGTAAGTAGAGGGGGCTATTTGGGGGATGGGGTGCTTTTCTTGGGTAAATACAGAGTTAAATTGGTTGTTTAGATCATTTGCTTTATCACGATCATTTATTATTGGCTGGTCGTTTACTCGAAGTGTGGGAATGCCAATGTTTTCTCGTTTACTCGCGTACTCTCGTGTACAGTTACTTCAATGTGTTAAACGCATCCTCTCCTATACAGTTATTTTAATGTGTTACATGCGCACTCTCGTCTACAGTTACTTCAATGTGTTACACACAATGTGTTAAACGCATACTCTCGTGTACATTTATTTCAATGTGTCACACGCGTACTCTCGTGTACAGTTACTTCAATGTGTTACACGCATACTTTCGTGTACAGTTACTTCAATGTGTTAAACGCATACTCTCATGTACATTTATTTAAATGTGTTTCACGCGTACACTCGGTACAGTTACTTCAATGTGTTACATGCATACTCTCGGTACAGTTACTTCAACGTGTTACACGCGTACAGTCGGTACAGCTATTTCTTTGTGTTACACGCGTACACTCGTGTACAATTAGTTATATGTGCTACATGCGTACTCTCGTGCACAGCTACTTCAATGTTTTACATGCGTACTCTTGTGTACTGTTATTTCAATGTGTTACACGCATACTCTCATGTTCTTTCACTTCAGTATGTTACACATGTACTATTGTGTTCAGTTACTTCAATGTGTTACCATGTACTCTCGTGTACAATTTCAGCTCCCATGGTTCCACACACAAGAACACAATAATAGGATCAGTATATAGATCACCAGACCTAAGTACAAGGAATGTATTTATTCAGAATCTTGATAGAATACGCAAACAACTGCATAATGAAAATATAAACATTATTATATGTGGTGACACAAACATCATTATCTATGGTGACACAAACATCATTATCTGTGGTGACACAAACATCATTATCTGTGGTGACACAAACGTCATTATCGTTTGTGACACAAACACCGTTTTCTGTGGTGAAACAAACATCATTATCTGTGATTACATAAACAACATTATCGGTGGTGATACAAACATCATAATCTGTGGTGACACAAATATCATCATCTGTGGTGACACAAACATCATTATATGTGGTGACACAAACATCATTATCTGTAGTGATACAAACATCATTATCGGTTGTGACACAAACACCGTTTTCTGTGGGGTACAAACATCATTATATGTGATTACATAAACAACATTATCGGTGGTGATACAAACATCATTATCTGTGGTGACACAAATATCATTATATGTGGTGACAAAAACATCATTATCTGATACAAACATCATTATCCGTTGAGAATGAGCCAGGGGAAGACGGAAGTGATGTGGTTGGGACATCAGAGAGATAACTTGAACATTAGTTTGGATGGTAAGGAGATCAACAAAGTGGATGGCTTTATGTATCTTGGAGGAATGGTTAATGAGGATAGGCATTCAGAGGTAGAAGTGCGATGTAGGATACAACAAGGAGCGAATGATTGGGGAAAGGTAGTGGGAGTCATGTTGGAAAAAACATTTTGAAAAGGCTGAAAAGGGAAGTCCTGAGAGCTTTTGTTACACCAGTATGCCTGTATCTGTATATGTAGACAGTGGCTTTGACAGAACAACAGCAGCTGCAAGTTTAGTTCTGGGTAAGTCAAATAACAAGAACAAAGAGGGTTGACGAAAGAAGGATGAACGACCTGAGGAAAGATTGGATGCAACAGGACAGCTGAACAGGAAGATGAGTGAGAAGCACCGTAAGATGGGAAGGCGGCATGGTAAGGATGGATGCAGACAAACTAGCAAAGAGAGTGGAAGATAGAGATGAAAAACATCAAGAATGCAAGAAAAGTGGAAGCGAACAGATAAGATGGAACGACTGCGTGAGGTGGGATACGAGAATATCGGGGAGGATGAAAGATGGAGGGGGCGGCCAATATACATGTATGAAAGAAACAACAGAAAGAGTGGCTCGACAATATTTTACCTGACCTTAACCCATGTACAGAAGGAAACAAAGAGGAAATGCACCGTTAGTTTGGTAAACAAATAGTTATGTTTAATAAATCCAAGAATATGATCAACATTTTCATAAACAGTGCATAAATTGCTTACAAGAAAAAACATTTTAATTCAAAATTTGCTAAATTGTAGCACCCTCTACAGACATGGGGTTGTGTGACCATGATGCACCATTTAGAAATCTGGTGCCTATGAAAGTAACCGGATTCTCTCCAGAGCCTTTTTCTCATGACAAACCTATCTCACTGACTGACCTATCTCACGTGTGACGAGGCTGCCATAATTGCTGACCATGACGCTCCACAACTGGATAGTGGACTGGAAGGTGGCGGGCTCCATCCTGTTACAGTTCTCCTGGCCAGTGTTGAGCATATTGGCATTGAAGACCACCTGATCTATCAAATCCTTCAGACACGGACTAGTCCACGAAAATTGGCAGTGTGCAGAGTCCTTCATCCTGTCTGACACAAACACACAAGTTACATAGATCTGAAGGTCTGCGTCAATCAAACAGTTCGCACACCCACACTTTGGTATTCTGTTGAGGAAAATTACAAAATCAGTATCTCATATGTATCTCTGTTTGAGCAATATGCATTTTACCAAATGGTTGTACTCACATAAATGACGTACTCTTCTTGACTACAACATGCTCATAACAAATAAATATCCTTTGACAAGGTACAGGAAAGAATAAATAACAACATTAAACAAATCAAGCTGGTTACCAAAACCAAAGGCCATTACCACTCAGCGCTAATACTGATTTATTAGAACAACTGTAAAAGTTAGTTTATCAATATAATGTGACATTCTCCCCTCCCCCATAATTCATCGTTACAGTTTTTGCAATGTATGTTCCACTCATAATCCAATGAATTTGCAAGAGGACCATGAATGGCCTGCTTGCTAGGCAGTTATGTCAATTTATAACACCAACCTGTACCAACACACAAAGTGGGGATAGGCAAGAGCGATCCGATTGAAGTGACCCTTGATGTTGTTCACTCTTGGTCCACCAAAATTGTTCCTGGCTGCCGCAGAACCTGTAAAAAGACCTCAAGTAAAGGTATGTTTATGTTTACACAGCACTGTATCTAGCCGGACGCGTTGTGAGGCACACATCATACATAACTGTATAAACCACAGACAACTGTCATTGCCACTGTTGTTATTGTCATTTAGGCATTGCCACTGTCAGCAATGTCACATATGTCAATACCACTGCTGCTGTTTACAAACGCAATGCGCTGCCACCCGAATCCAACCCAACAAGCCAACACAACACAAGGGAATCATTTGTCTGCATTGTTTAATATGTTTCAATGAACAGGTAATTTCTGAAGCCAATCAACCTACAGACGAGTTCGTCTTTTCGTGTTGCATAAACAACAGTTCAGTCATTGACCAGTTGACCTACAGAGCACTTTTTTTTAAAGAGCACTTTGTGAAAGTGGATTCATAGGTCAGACAACGATTTCAGGGATGGAGGGAGGAAGGGAGGGAGGGCGGGAGGGGGAAATGGAGAGGGAGAGACTACGATACTGTGGTTCAGTAATTCCAACACGCCGCTAACTGTGCCTATCACCAGGGCGGCTTCGCGATAATCTCGCGCTAAGTTTGCAGGCAACTGTTGAAACACGCCGAGGACGAGTGGGGATTGCGTCTCTACGTCGACGATCGCGATGACGTCGGCGCCTCCAAAATAGGAGGCTTCGACAACGGCGACGAGGCGGTCGTACATATTTGTCTTGCTCGACGTCATCCAATCTTCATCCATTCCCCCACGTCTACAGCAACTGCTCTTACAAGACTCTGCCTCCATCTAGGTCAAGTGAAGCACTGATGCACGACTCCGACGTCTCTTTGATGGGATACCAATGCTGGTTTCGTTCCAGGACACACGTTAGATGATGTAAACAGTATATAAAAAAACAATCAATCATATTTGATATAGCATTCAACGCTCCCCAACACGGACACAGCGTGCGACACAAGTGTTGACTTCGTACCAGGATACACGTGTGTAACAAACAGTGATACGCAGACACGCTCCCCGCCGACGTATAATAATATCCAAATGACGAGATCTGAGCTGGTACGCTCATTGAGCTATACAGGCCTATGTTGCAACATTTGTTTTTGCGCGGTTTATTATTTGCTCTTCGTACTAATATTAGCAGTAAGATGCACGCATGAGGAAGCTACATTGTGGTGTGAACCAATGACCTATTAAATATTGCAAAACAAGTGTACTTGTCTGCATTAACAAACACACACTCTTGTCTCCCTCCCGCGATGCCTCCTTTCCAACCCTCGCTTCTTCTCATCCCCCCCCGCGCGTCTCCTTCTCTCCCATCGAATGGGGCGTGGTAGCGTTCCGGATAGAACGTCAGGCTCCCAGTCGTGAAAACCCTAGTTGCTGCCGTTTCGAAGCTTTGGCAATTTGTTTCACCAAGCGTTACCACAACTCATTCATTTGTATCAATGAATACTTGGCTATGTGGGCGGTGAATGTATGTAAGTATGATCTTCGTGCAGTATTTGCAGCATGGCTGAGTGCTTCCCAGATAAGTCGAGATGGAGTTGGAATGGACAGGTGTGCTAGGCGGTGAAGTGTAAAACATTTTGAACAGAACAAATGACTGGATACAACCAACATACTTTTCCTGCCTATCTGCCTGCCACCCTCCCTGTCTGCTTCCATCACCGCCTACATCCCTTATGCGTGCGTGTGTGCGTGTAAATCATATGTAAGGAGCGGTCCTATTCTGTAATTCAAAATCAATATCATAGACTAGTAATATTATTTATGCATGTTATACACTTTGCTGCATAACAACATGAACTATGCCATATAAAAAACATTCTAATTAACTAAATTGTGTAATGAGTATTTGTTATGTCAATTATATGTAAAGTGAACATGTTTCAAGAGTTCACACCACACATTCATCTAAAAAAGGTGTACATACTATATAAACGGGTAGACGTGTTGTAATAAGAGGTTGCAAGCTCAACATATAGGGATTGTCAGTAGTTTGGGTGGAGAACTGCACAATGGTCGGGGGCCGACAAATCTCTCCCCTGAGAGCTGTTCGATAAGCAACCATAAGAGACTCGGTGACTGTGGATTGGTCTCTCCGCCGACCGATAGGTGGGTAATGCTAAGTGTCACTCACGTCATTGGTCTCTTATTTTTTAAACAAAAGAACATCGATCATTACATATTCAGATAAAGGTTAATATTCTCGATTCGCATTAGTTGATTAATCGGCATCAGTTTTTTTGTCATCCTAACAAACGTCTGTCAATCCTTAGTCAATGACATGTAAATTATTATGTTGATGTCCTTCCTTGCATTTTAGTAACTCAATGCTTTCATTATATCACTCTACGTCACTCCTAAAACAAAAAGGCTATATAATGCTAGTGTTTTATGGCACTCCAGCACATATGCAAATGTTATCTTTTCGAAGAACACCCAGTTCACACTGTTAATCTATTGCTTTCCACAGGTTTTGATTTTACTGTGCTTCTCTACACAGACTGACACATACGGAAACGTCTTGCAACATATTGTGAACACCTAATCGATTCAAATAGACATGCACAATTTACCCCACCAATAATAACAAACTCGGATTTAATTGCATTTAACTTTAATGTGGTCTCTGTCTTCCAGTGGAAGATTTTGTGGAGACAATCCCTGAGCTAGTTTTGAAAGTGATTTGTATCTCGTGTAGCCAAAATAGCATAGGTCTGTGATTTATTAGCATACACTTGGAGATCCAAGTTGTAAGTCCAAGTCTGGTCAATAACAGATTTAACACCTGCACATGATTCACTGAATGGTATAAATTCAGTCAACACTTGGTCATTTGCTGTGTCGCCAGAACTGTCTGCACTGATTGTCCTTGAACACTTCCAGGAGAAACCATGTGGCAATATCTTCATTTTGTTGGACCCCCGACTGCAACGGTATTTTTCAAATAACAAACAAACAAATAAACAAACATAAGTTATAACATTTACATCCATTAAATTTAACAAAGGTAATAATAAATACATTTGTATGTGTGCGTTTTCACGTACAGGGTACACTTTTACCAAAATGAACTTTCCCGCATAGTATTGAAATAATTAATGGTGTAATATTAATTCAGTATAATTACAATGCAATGTTTATGGCTGATCGGGATTGAGAGACTTTCCATGAAACCGCCAATAATCTGTATAGCTGGACAGACGTCTTTAAAAACAAAGGCGCTAAAATACGAATAGATTGAACGTGATAAGTCTCTTTCATGGTTTCATCATTTATAGCAAAAGCAAATTCATTAATGTTCACCTAAATTTGTAAAGGAAGCTCCAGCACATGATCACAGAACAGAATAAACTAATGAAATCTAAATATATATATTCCTTGCTCACTTACCATATGCTTCTGGGAAAAACTCAGCTGAAGGATGCACAACAACCAACTCACTCCTTCGTGGTGATGTCATACTCAAGAGAGATGGAGTCCACAGCTGATCCATTGTGTCTGGAATGATATACACAGACGTCGTCATTTCATTATCCCAAAGGCCAATACATGAATGGGAAAAATGTTCTACAGTTTCTGTTAATGCAGGCCATGTGCATATGTTAAAAAACAAAATATACAAATATCTTGTTACACATAGATGTAACCCAACCATGGCATTGTGTTGTTTTGACTGCCGAGTACAACAAAGATACGTCATGCCTGGACGATTCTGATCGACTGCAGCAACAAGTTGAATGTTAAACCTATAACCATGCATAACATACCGAAATAAGGAGTTATGTACCATATTGGTTCGTCCATATAAATATGGACGAAACAATGCCTGAATAATAATACATACATACACACATGAAAATATTATGATAGTTCAGAGACTATAATAGTTGTCAAGTAAAAATGGAGTTAGCACATAAAACATACCTTCCAATTTATAAATTGGTGAAATGTTATAAAAGTGTTATATGCACGTATTTCCACAGTGACTGGGAGTGGTAGTGTTTGAATGTTTAGTGTCATTGTAAAATTAAAACAAATGCCTCTTTCCTTTGTATACAGATGATACAATTCAGAAAATAGTAATAATTTATCGTATTCAATATAACCAGGATGCATGTAATTCCAAAAACAATGCCCCGAACGCGGCGGTACGCAGAAGAGTTGCACGAGTCTGGTATGTTCGCTGCCCCAGTCGAACAACCACGGAAAGGACTTTTTTGCTAGTAATGCAGTGGCGTGATACGTAGTAAAATTTAACAATGTACGGTTCATCTAAGTTAGCATCTCTCTGATTGTATACCTACCAATATTATCTTGACAATATCTCATCATTAACTCCACGGACAGTATTACAGAAATACTGTTTATAAGACAATATCTCTTCAGAAGTATATCCTGGATATTGTTCTGCCACTGCATTACACACAGAATGTCTGCAAATTGTACACATACCGAAGTTGATTTTCGGCTGTCTTTGCAGATGAAAGCGTATCAGTGAATTACAGTTATTTGATATTAAATTATTATAACATCTTTGAACAATGTAATTTGTTGGCTCAGTAACTTGATTAAATGCACATTTTAAGGTGGCTACTCGAATGTTAATTGTATTTCTTTTCCTAAATAACAACATTCTTCTTCACATAAAGGGCGGGTCCAGTCTCAGAAAAAAGGGGTGCCCAGTTTTGCAATAAAATTTTTTTTATTACGTAACTTAATATATATAATCTAATTTACTGAAATATTTAATTCTTGTAATTCTAGATCCTGTTAATGTGACTTACCAAAGTTGTTTCTCTGGATATACTGAAGGTGTGGTTCCACCATCTCTACGGAGATAACCTTGAAAGATGCCAAGGCCACTAAACGGTCTGTGTGGTGGTCATGCCTAGGAATCAGGTCACGTTCCACGTATGTACATGGTTGTACTCAGAACACACTGCAAACACAGCAGTGACCTACAGTGATTCACTTTCCTTTATTCAAGGATCTGATACTGATAAACCGCGTCGTATCAAACGAAAGCTGATATGATCATAATCAATGCTTAAATTTTGATTACTTGAAAAGAAAACCAAGTTTTTACTTGTATATTTTATATAACTGTGGATGTCAGAGTATATGTAATTGATGGCCCACTAAAAATCAACCCATAAATGTAACATAGTCACCATCATGAAATAAAGCTTTTCCAGGTATATTTGAATATTTTCCAAAGACATATACTTGAGAATAGGACCTACCACAGACGAGATGCTTCGATGACAACATCACCTTAGTGATGGGACTGGTGTGTAGAGAGAACGTCTGGAAGAGCAGTGGGCCCTGTCCAACTGACTCTGGGTGCTGCAGAACGACATGCGCAGCTCCCGAAATTGTCCAGTAGGCTATCTCAATCCATTTCCCACTCAGGGCTGAAAACAGTCAAGCAATGTACAACACAAAAACAGCCCTGCTTAAAAAGGAGCAACTTGCACATTAGCGTAAGAAATATAATCAACACATCTAAATGAGACGTTATTGTTAAGTGTAGTTTCTCTGAATTAGTCATTATTTATAACATTTAGTTCTAACATTCTAGACAAATGTAGCAAGCAGGGAGACTCACCTGTTGTGGGGGCGGGATAGACACTGAGGATTGTGACACGGTCCCTACTATGTTATATGTCCTTCATACGCAGCGGGAACTTCTGCATATTTGTAGGTAGGATGCAGAAACAACACTCAATCAGCTTTAGTTTTCAATATCTGCATACACATATTATGTCTACTCTATATAATCTATAAAGAAGTTTATGTTGGTCTGTCAGTTGTGTCCTATTCACGGACGTATTTGTGGGCCAATCTAGATGAAACTGTACAAGGTGACACAGGAGCCCCTTCTGACGAACATGGAGGGTCATATGGGGAACCGTCCATATGGGCCCCCGGGGTGGGAATTACATTTTAAAAAGGCTTTATTTTGCTTTCTATGTAATCATAAAGATAATAATTACGGCTGCCTTTTTCATATCGATACCAGCATTACACCAACTACTGTCCTGTCAGTACACCAGCTTATATTAAATGTGTGGCCGTGGTGAGAGTCCTTGTTGACCACCACTGTCTCCGGGCCTTGGAAGCTTTGGTGGATTCTGATCCATTCAGCCTAGTTCTCAGTTTCTCGTCCACCAAACGGGTTTTCTGCATCCTCTAGCACCATATCTGTAAAAATCAAACATCTTCTTCCTTGTAAGGTGGCCAAAGTACCGAAGCTTTCTTGTCATCACTGTTCTCAATAGTCAACAATTGTTTTCGATTTTACTTACACAGTCATTTCTTTTCAATCCAGCTAATAACCAACAATCTTCTATAGCATCGCACCTCAAGAGCGGCAACGCGTTTTTTGCCTGCCCTTTTCAAAGTCTTACACCACCTACCTACGTAGCATATCAATCCGTTGTTACCAGCCTGGAATAGATAATGACCCAACCGTGTCATACCTTGTCACTGGAACCATGTTCTTTACCTACAACAGAACAGAAATATGTGCAGTCTTTGCACATTTCTACCGGTTTAATACATTTCCTCTGCAGAAGCTGAATGAATGATACTGCATTCCACAAAGAGCACTACATGTACTAGTGTTTACGTCAATCCTGGTTATATCATGGTTAATAAAAGAGCAATTTAACTAACAAATTATCTTGGACGGATATAACACAGTATGCTATTAATATTTTCTGACTTTCTATTGTAAAAAGAGCATGCAAACTGCGTTTTATTTATGTGATTACTTGCCAGTTCTGTGTCATGGCATGTCACACCAAAACCTTGCCTGTCTTGCTGAGTACAGCCACCATCAGATAATTACCTGTCAGTTTTGTGTCATGGCATGCCACACCCCGATCTTGCCTGTCTTACTGAGTGTAGCCACCTTGAGAGAATTACCTGCTAGTTTTGTGTCATGACATAAAACACCCCGACCTTGCCTCTCCTACTGAGTACAGCCACCGTAAGAGAATTACCTGCTAGTTTTGTGTCATGACATAAAACACCCCGACCTTGCCTCTCCTACTGAGTACAGCCACCGTGAGATAATTACCTGCCAGATCTGTGCCATGGCATGCCACACAACGACATTGCCTCTCCTACTGAGTACAGCCACGGTGAGAGTATTGCGTGCCAGTTCTGTGCCATTGCATGCCACACTCCGAATTTGCTGTCCTACTGAGTATAGCCACCGTGAGCGAATTACCTGCCAGTTCTGTGCCGTGGAATGCCACACCCCGACTTTGCCTTTCTTACTGAGCACAGCCACCGTGATAGATTTAACTGCCAGTTCTGTGTCATGGCGTGCAACACCTAGACCTGTCATGTTCCTGAGAACAAAAAGAAGAGTTGTGGTTGGATATGGGTTGTCGGAAGAGTTTCCAGTTAACATCGGTTAGAGGCAAGGAAGTGACCCTTTCCTCTTTATCATAGTGCTGGCACTAATCACCAGGAAGATCAGCATAAAGGATGTTCTCATGTAGGTGTTGTATGCAAATGATCTGGCCATGAAAGCAGACAACAAACAAGAACTACAGGAAGTGTTGGCGGAATGGAAGGGGGTGTTCAAGAAGTACGGACTGAAAATAAGCCGAGAGAAGACAGAAGTCATGTGGTTTGGACATCAGACAGAGGATTTGAACATTAGTTTGGATGGTAAGGAGATCAACCAAGTGGATGGTTTTGTGTACCTTGGAGGAATTATTAAGGAGGATGGGCATTCAGAGGTAGAAATGTGATGTCGGATACAACAGGGAGCGAATGCTCGGGGAAAGGTAGAGGGAGTCATGTTGGACAGAAACATTTTGATAAAGCTTAAAAGTCCTGAGAGCTTGCGTTACACCAGCATGCCTGTATCTGTTTATGGAGACAGTGGCGTTGACAGAACAATAGCAGCTGCAAGTTTGGTTATGGGTTCGTCGAATACCAAGAACAAAAAGGGTTGACGGAAGAAGGATGAACAACCTGAGGAAAGATGGGACGCAACAGGAAGATTGGTGAGAAGCAAGGTGATATGGGCAGGCCACATGGTAAGGATGGATGCAAACAAACTAGTAAAGAGAGTGGAAGAGAGAGGTAGAAAACATCAAGAATGCAAGAAAAGGGGAAACGAACAGCTAAGATGGAAGGAATGCCTGTGGTGTGATACGAGAAGATCGGGGGAGGATGAAAGATGGAGAGGGGGCGGAAAGTATGGAAAGAATCAACAGAAAGAGTGACTCGACAATATTTTACCTGACCCTAACCCATGTACAGCAGGGAACAAAGAGGAAAAGCACCGTTAGTTTGGTAAAAAAAAGTTATGTTTAATAAATCCAAGAATAGAATCAACATTTTTATAAACAGTGTATAAATTGCTTATGAGAAAAAAACATTTCAATGCAACATTTGCTAAATTTTAGCATCCCTCTACAGACATGGTGTTCTGTGACTATGATGCACCATTTAGAAAACTGGTGCCTATGACAGTGACATGATTCTCTCCAGAGCCTTTTTCTCATGACACACCTATCTCACCGACTGACTTATCTCACGTGTGACGAGGCTGCCATCATTGTTGACCATGACGCTCCACAACTGGATAGTGGACTGGAAGGTGGCGGCCACCATCGTGTTACAGTTCTCCTGGCCAGTGTTGAGTACCTTGGCATTGAGGACCACCATATCTATCAAATCCATCAGAAAAGTTACATAGATCTGTAGATCTCCTTCAATGAAACAGTTCGCACACCCACACTTTGATATTCTGCAAAGGACAACCATCTATCATATGTATCTGTGTTTGAGCAACATATGCATTTTCCCAGGTGGTTGTATTCATATAAATGACGTACCCTTCTTGAATACAGCATGCTCATCAAAATAAAATATCCTTTGACAAGAAGGATGTACAGTGAAATAATAAATAACATTAAACAAATCAAGCTGGTTACCAAAACAAAAGCCATTACCACTCAGCGCTAATATTGATTTATTAGAACAACTGTAAAAGTTAGTTTCTCAATCTAATGTGACATTCGCCCCTCCCCCACAATTCATCGTTCCAGTTTATTGCAATGTCTGTTCCACTCATAATCCAATGAATTTCCAAGAGAACCATGACTGGCCTGCTTCCAAGGCGATTATGTCTACTTATAACACCAACCTGTACCAACGCACAAAGTGGGGATAGGCAAGAGCGATCTGATTGAAGTGACCCTTGATATTGTTCACTCTTGGTCCACCAAAATTGTTCCTGGCTGCCGCAGCACCTGTAAAAAGACCTCAAGTAAAGGTATGTTTATATATAAACAGCACTGTATCCAGTCCTTGGGTTTGCTCAACGTGCTTAACAGTTCACCCCCAGGCTGACCAGTTCATTCCAACACCTTCTGAACTTCTCTGGGAAGCATTCAGCAATGATACAATTACTGTGCGAAGATTATTCGTTCACATTTCCACACTCGTCTGTACCTGGGTACTCATTTATAGCTGAGTGAACTGTGGTAATGTGGTGGAACAAAATTGACAAAGCTTTGGTACGGCAGCAATTGGATTTGAACACGGGTTCCCTCAGCAGAGTCTGGCGTTCTAACATTGTTTGGTAGAAATATAATTATTAAATATGTTTTTCATATTTCGAAGCATAGGCATATTGAAAGAGATGAAACAGTCAAATTTATTAACTTTCTAACTTCTCATGAGACAAATTCCCAGCAGATGTTTTAGACATAGACATAGACAAATTCCCAGCAGATGTTTTTATAGTGTACACAGCCATTGTCTTAACCAAAACATGTACTTACATCTATTGATTTGCATCTTTAACAAAGAACAACACTGTTGCCTTTTAACCTTTCATGGCTATCGCTTGTCGAGGGAAATCTTCAGAATGGTCTTCGTGCAGTAACTGCAGCATGACTGAGTGCTTCCCAGAGAAGTCGAGATGAAGTTGGAATGAACAGGTGTGGTAGTGGGTGAAGTGTAAAACACTTTGAACAGTACAAAGGACTGGATACGACGAACATAATTTTCATGCGTATCTGTCTGCCTCCGTCCCTGTCTGCTTCCATCCCCGATTACGTATTCTCGACATTACAACATGCATGTGTCGATACAATTAGGATAAATGCTTCCCAGAGAAGTTGCGATACATTTTTATCCAATGTAAGGGGCTGTCCTTTTCTGCCCATATTTAAATCACATTTACAGCAGAACACTGAACGTACACCAACTGATGCGTACTATTATTTTTTGTGTAACCGTGTTGAGAAACTTACTGTAAACAGAACGATTACGTATCCTCAATAGAACAACACGCATGTGTCGATACAATTAGGATACCAGAATAATTGCGACATAGAAATTGCGCTTCTAAGTGAGGATTACAACGTCATTCAGGGCGTGGTGCTGCAAAAGATTATCTGATGCAAACAGGACAACGCCGTCCGAGCGCAAGGACAATGCCTGTCGTGGTTCGTTGATTACCTCCGCCAGCACAGACAACAGACCACAAGGGTTCATTCCTGTTTACCAGCCAGCATGCGGGGAATTCTTAATTAATGAGTGACAATTATGTTTTTTTCTTCTTCTGATGAAATTTATGACTGAGTCGCATGGAAATTTTGCTAGACTGTTGCTGGCAAGGAGACGAGACACTTTCTAGGCGTTTTGGCTTATTGTTGGCTAACGTAACTGTTATGTGCATTTGTTCAACAAAGTAACGGCGGTGGGAATTGCTAGATGCATAGATAATAAACAGCCATACCAGTTAACACAACTGTTCGATGATAATATTGCCAATATAATAAACCTTTTCCACTTGGAGTGTGTTGTATTCCTAAGACAGGGTTTTGTAGGGTTGTTGATATCAATTACACGGCCAACGTTCTAGTAGACGCCATCTTAGAGTGATCACTTCCGGCGCATGCGCATAATTTTCACCACTAGATCTGCATAATTCAATATCATTAACATAGACTAGTAATATTATTTATGCATGTTATACACTTTGCTGCATTACAACATGAACTATGCCATATAAAAAACATTCTAATTAACTAAATTGTTTAATGAGTATTTGTTATGTCAATTAAATGTAAAGTGAACACGTTTCAAGAGTTCACACCACACATTCATCTAAACAGTGTGTACATACTATATAAACGGGTAGACGTGTTGTAATAAGTGTTGCAAGCTCAACATATAGGGATTGTCAGTAGTTTGCGTGGAGAACTGCACAATGGTCTGGGGGCCGACAAATCTCTCCCCTGAGAGCTGCTCGATAAGCAACCATAAGAGATTCGGTGACTGTGGATTGGTCTCTCCACCGACCGATAGGAGGTGCAACCAAATAGCAGATAATGCTAAGTGTCACTCACGTCATTGGTCTCTTATTTTTTAAACAAAAGAACATCAATCATTACATATTCAGATAAAGGTTATTATTCTCGATTCGCATTAGTTGGTCAATCGGCATCAGTTTTATTGTCATCGTAGCAAACGTCTGTCAATCCGTAATCAATTACATGTCAATTATTATGTTGATGTCCTTCCTTGCATTTTAGTAAATCAATGCTTTCATTACATCATTCTACGTCACTCCCAAAACAAAAAGGTTATATAATATTAGTGTTTTATGGCACTCCAGCACACATGCAAATTTGTTCTCTTCGAAGAACAGCCAGGTGACACTGTTAAGCTAATGCTTTCCACACGTTTTGATTTTACTCTGCTTCTCTACATGCAATCTAAAGTCTGACACATCAGGAAACATCTTGCAACATATTGCGCACACCTAATCCATTCAAATAAACATGTAAAATTTACACCACCAATAATAACAAACTCGGATTTACTTGCATTTAACTTTAATTTGGTCTCTGTCATCCAATGGAAGATTTTGTGGAGACAATCCCTGAGCTAGTTTTGGAAGTGATTTGTATCTCGCGTAGCCAAAATAGCATAGATCTGTGATCTATTAGTATACCTTTGGTGATCCAAGTTGTGACGTTGGATAACTGAGCCAAGTAGAGTAGCGTAGAGAGTGAAACACCCTGAGGAACATTACGTGAAGTAGGGAGGGCAGCTGAGAAACAATTCGCTATCTTCATTCTTTTGTATCTATCAGTTAAATATTATGAGAACCAGCTCTGTTCCAGATATGCCACACCACGTTGACACACTTTTAATAAGTTGTCCTGTGACCAATGGTATCAAATGCAGCAGATAGCTTCAGCAAGGAAATGGTCTCCTTCCGTACACTTCCTGGACCCACTACCCAGTGCGTAGATCCGCTCAAGTCTGGTCAATAATAGATTTAACACCTACACATGGTTCACTGAATGGTATAAATTCAGTCAACACTTGATCATTTGCTGTGTCGCCAGAACAGTATGCACTGATTGTCCTTAAACACTTCCAGGAGAAACCATGTGGCAATATCTTCATTTTGTTGGACTGCAACGTTATTTTTTAAATTATATAATCAGTTATAACATTTGCTTACATTAAATTTAACAAAGGTAATAATAAATACATTTGTATGTGGGCGTTTTCACGTACAGGGAACACTTTTGCCAAAATGAACTTTCCCGCATAGTATTGAAATAATGAAAGGTGTAATATTAATTCAGTCTAATTACCATACAATTTTTTAGGCTGAGCTGGATTGAGAGACTTTACATGAAACCGACAATAATCTGTATATCTGGACAGACGTCTTTAAAAACAAAGGCGCAAAAATACGATTAGATGGAACGTGATACTTCTCTTTCATGGTTTCATCAATTATAGCAAAAGCAAATTAATTAATTTTCACCTAAATTAGCTAAGGAAACTCCAGCACATGATCACAGAACAGAATAAACTAATGAAATCTAAATATATATTCCTCGCTCACTTACCATATGCTTCTGGGAAAATCTCAGCTGATGGATGCACAACAACCAACTCACTTCTTCGTTGTGATATCCTACTCACGAGAGATGGAGTCCACAGCTGACCCATTGTGTCTGGAATGATATTAACAGACGTCGTCATTTCATCCTCCCAAAGGCCAATAAATGAATGGGACAAATTTTCTACAGTTTCTGTTAATGCAGGCCATGTGAATATGTTACAAACACAATTTACAAATATCTTGTTACACATAGGTGTAAGAAAACCTGTATAATTAAATAGCTTCCTTTTCTGTCTGAATCAACCAATGGTTCCATTCCAAAAATATATATAATTCTAACTCGACCAAACATTACATCTATATTACACATCTGTTGAATAATAGTGGAATGATAGGATGAACATTTGAAGCAGTGTGCCGACGACCATAAAAGGATGAACATTTGCAGCAGTAAAATACCCCAAAAAGTCATCTTGGTGCACCCTGGGGAAAGACAGCCACCCGTATACCTAGGGCAGTTCGGTCTACAACTCCTTTCGCGTGTTTTTAGTTATGTCATGTTTGATAACCCTCACAGTACATGGCAAAGTCAGTTTAGGTTGCCCAACCATGGCATTGTGTTCTTTAGACTGTCGAGGACATCAAATATACGTCATGCCTGGACGATTCTGATCGAACGCAGCAACAAGAGTATTCAACTTGTCATTAAAAGAGGGAGTTGTTCCGTTTGAATGGAAAGAAGCAAACATCATACCATTATTTAAAAAGGGTTCGAGAAATAAGTCAGAGAATTACAGACCAGTGAGTTTAACGTCAGTGATTTGTAAATTATTAGAAAGGTTAATTAAAGACCATATAGTGGACTTCCTCGTTAAGCATAAATTATTAAATTCATTCATCTCAACATGGATTCCTTAAAGCGAGGTCATGCTTAACAAATATGTTATGTTTTTTGGAAGAAATCACTAAGTGGATAGACATGGGATCGCCAGTAGATATTATCTACTTAGATTTTCAGAAAGCTTTTGACAAAGTGCCACATCAAAGATTGCTACTTAAATTAAAAGCCCATGGTATCGGGGATAGCATAACTGACTGGATAGAACAATGGCTGACTGACAGAAGACAACGAGTTGTAGTAGATGGCGAAGTTTCAAATTGGAAATCGGTTTTGAGTGGGGTACCTCAAGGATCAGTATTAGGACCTATATTATTCTTAATTTATATCAATGACTTGGACGAGAGTATAACAAGTAACGTACTGAAATTTGCGGACGACACAAAACTGTTTAGAAAGGTTAATACTGATGGTGATAAACAACATTTACAAAACGATCTAGACAGATTAGTGAAATGGTCTGAGAAATGGCAGATGCTGTTCAATTTTGGGAAATGTAAATGCCTACATACAGGACATGGGAACTTGAATGTAAACTATAAAATGGGAGCTACTGTTCTTGGTACTACTGTAAAAGAAAAGGACTTAGGAGTTACAATAAGCGCTGATATGAAAGTTTCAGAGCAGTGTGGTATTGCAGCTTCAAAGGGTAATCAAATTCTTGGATTGATTAGAAGAAACATAACATATAAGGGAAAAAAGTTAATTATACCTCTTTATAAAGCAATAGTTAGACCTCATTTAGAATACTGTATACAAGCATGGAGACCATATCGTAAGAAGGATATAGATACGCTTGAACGCATACAAAGGAGAGCAACTAAAATGATTCCAGAACTTAGAGACCTTAGTTATGAAGAACGCCTGAAAGAATGTGGTTTAACAACTCTAGAGACAAGGAGGTTAAGAGGAGATCAGATTGAAGTTTTTAAGATATTGAATGGGTATGAAAATATTGATAGAAATATGTTTTTCTCACTCAAGAAGGATAGCAGAACTAGAGGACATGAGGTAAAATTAGTAAAGGATCAATGTAGATTGGACATCAGGAAGCACTCGTTCTCACAGAGGACAATAAATGAATGGAACAAATTGTCTACAGATTGTGTAACTGCTAGCAGCGTGAATATGTTTAAAAACAAGGTTGACACATATATCAGGAGGGCGGGTTATAAGTAGGTGAACATTGTTGGACTCTCGATAAGCCAATGGCTTCCTTGTCCACTTGCCATCTGAGCCTTTGGCTTGGATGGCAAATCTTGTTAAATCTTGTTAAACAAGTTGAATGTTAAACCTCTAACCATGCATAAAATACCGAAATAAGGAGTTATGTACCATATTGGTTCGTCCCTGTAAATATCGACGAAACATTGCCTGAATAATAATATACATACACACATGCAAATAGTATGATAGTACACAGGCTATAACAGTTGTGAAGTAAAAATGGAGTTAGCACATAAAATATACCTTCCAATTCATAAATTGGTGAAATGTTATAAAAGTGTTATATGCACGTATTTCCACAGTGACTGGCTGTGGTAGTGTTTGAATGTTTAGTGTCATTGTAAAATTAAAACAAATGCCTCTTTCCTTTGTTTACATGTGATAAAATTCAGAATATAGTAATAAGTTATCCTACTCAATATAACCATATAACCATATAACCAGAATGCATGTAATTCCAAAAACAATGCCCCGAAAGCGGCGGTGCGCAGAAGAGTTGCACGAGTCATTGTTTGTTCGCTGACCCAGTCGCACAACCACGGAATGTACGATTAATATAAGTTATCATCTCTCTGATTGTATACCTACCAATATTATCTGGACAATATCTCATCATTAACTCCACGGACAATATTCCAGAAATACTGTTGATGAGACAATATCTCTTCAGAAGTATATCCTGGATATTGTTCTGCTACTGCATTACACACATAATGTCTGCAAATTGTCCAATTACTGAAGTTGATTTTCGGCTGTCTTTGCAGATGAAAGCGTATAATTGAATTACGGTTAGTTGATAGTAAGTTATTATAACATCAGTGAACAATGTAATTTGCTGGTTCAGTAACTTGATTAAATGCAAATTTTTAGGTGGCTCCTCAAATGTGAATTTTATTTCTTTTTCTAAATAGCAACATTCTTCTTCTCATAACGGGCGGACCCAGTCTCACCAAAAAGGTGTGCCCAATTTTCCAATAAAAAAATTATTACCTAACTTAATATATAATCTAATTTACTGAAATATATAATTATTGTAATTCTAGATCTTGTCAATGTGGCGTACCAAAGTTGTTAATGTGGATATACTGAAGGTGTGGTTCCACCCTCTGTATGGAGATAAACTTGAATGATGCCAAGGCCACTGAGCCGGGCTGTGTGCTGGTCATGCCAAGGAATCAGGTCACGGTCCACGTATGTACATGTTTGTACTCAGAGCACACTGCAAACACACCAGTGAGCTACAGTGATTCACTTTCCATTATTCAATGACCTGATACTGATAAGCCGCGTCATATCAATCAAAAGCCGATATGATCATAATCAATGCTTCAACTTGGATTACTTGAAAAGGAAACCAAGCTTTTATTTCTATATTTTATATAACTGAGGATGTCACAGTATATGTAATTGATGGCCCTCTAAAAATCAAACCATAAACGTGGCATGGTCATCATCATAAAATAAAGCTTTTCCAGGTATATTTGAATATTTTCCATAGAAATATACTTGAGAATTGGACCTACGAGAGACGCAATGCTTCGTTGACAACATCACCTTGGTGATGGGATTGATGTGTACAGAGAACATCTGGAAGAGTTGTGGCCCTGTCCAACTGACTGTGGTTGCTGTAGAATCACCTGCGCAGCTCCCGAAATTGTCCAGTAGGCTATCTCAATACATTTCCCACTCAGAGCTAAAAACAGTCAAGCAATGTACAATACCAAAACAGCCCTGCTTCAAAGGAGCAACTTGCACATTAGCATAACAAATGTAATCAACACATCTAAACGAGACGTTAGTCTTAAATGTAGTTTCTATGAATTAGTCAGTATTCATAACTTTTATTTCTAACATTCTAGTCAAATGTAGCAAGCAGGGAGACTCACCGGTTGTGGGGGCGAGATAGACACTGAGGTATGTGACACGGTCCCTACTATGGTATATCTCCTTCATAAGCAGCGGAAACCTCTGCATGTCTGTAGGCGGGATGCAGAAACAACAACACTCAATCAGCTTTAGTTTTCAATGTCTGCATACACATATTCTGTGTACTCTATCTAATATATAAAGAAGTTTATGATGGTCTGTCTGTTGTGTCCTATTCCCCTTCTGACGGACGTACATGGAGGGTCAAATGGGGAACCGTCCATCAAACATTTTCTTCCTTGTAATGTGGCCAATGTACCCAAGCTTTCTTGTCACCGCTTTTCTCAATAGTCAACAATTGTTTTCGATTTTACTTATATAGTCATTTCTTTTAATCCAGCCAATAAACAACCACCTTCTATAGCATCGCACCTCAAGAGCGGCAACGCGGTTTTTGCCTGCCCTTTTCATAGTCTTACACCACCTACCTACGTAGCATATCAATCCGTTGTTACCACCCAGGAATAGATAATGACCCAACCGTGTCATACCTTGTCACTTAAACCATGTCCTGTACCTACAACAGAACAGTAATATGTGCAGTCTTTGCACATTTCTACGGGTTTGATACATTTCCTCTGCATAAGTTGCATGAATGATACTACATTCCCCAAAGAGCACAACATGAAAAAGTTTTTACGTCAATCCTGGTTATGTCATGGTTAATAAAGTAACAGTTTAACTAACAAATTATCTTGGACGGATATAACGCAGTATGCTATTAATATTTTCTTACTTTCTATTGTAAAAATAGCATGCAAACTGCGTTTTATTTATCTGACTTACCTGCCAGTTCTCTGTAATGGCATGCGACACAAAAAACCTTGCCTGTCTTGCTGAGTACAACCACCATAAGATAATTACCTGCCAGTTTTGTGTCATGGCATGCCACACCCCGACATAATCTGTCCTACTGAGTATAGCCACCTTGAGAGAATTAACTGGCAGTTCTGTGCCATGGCATGCCACACCCCGACCTTGCCTCTCCTCCTGAGTACAGCCACCTTAATAGAATTACCTGCTAGTTTTGTGTCATGGCATAAAACACCCCGATCTTGCCTGTCCTTCTGAGTACAGCCACCATGAGAGAATTACCTGCCAGATCTGTGCTATGGCATGCCACACAACGATCTTGCCTCTAATACTGAGTACAGCCACCGTGAGAGAATTATGTGCCAGTTCTGTGCCATGACATGCCACACCCCGAATTTGCTTTCCTACAGAGTACATCCACCAAGAGAGAATTACCTGCCAGATATGTGCCATGGCATGCCACACAACGACCTTGCCTCTCTTTCCGAGTACAGCCACCGTGAGTGAATTACGTGCCAGTTATGTGCCATGGAATGCCACACCCCGACATTGCCTGTCCTACCGAGCACAGCCACCGTGATATATTTAACTGCTAGTTCTGTGTCAAGGCGTGCAACGCCCAGACCTGTCCTGTTCCTGAGAACAAAAAGAAGGGTTGTGGTTGGTTCTGGTTTGTTGGAAGAGTTTCCAGTTAACATCGGTTAGAGGCAAGGAAGTGACCCTTTACTGTTTATAATGGTGCTAGCACTAATCAGCAGGAAGATCACCATGAAGGATGTTCTCAGGGAGGTGATGTATGATCTAACCATGATAGCAGACAACAAACAAGAACTACAGGAAGTGTTGGAGGAATGGAAGGGGGTGTTCAAAAAGCCCGGACTGAGAATGAGCCGAGAGAAGACAGAAGTGATGTGGGTTTGACATCAGAGAGAGGACTTGATCATTAGTTTGGATGATAAGGAGATCAACCAAGTGGATGGCTTTGTGTAACTTGGTGGAATGGTTAATGAGGATGGGCATTCAGAGGTAGAAATGCGATGTCGGATACAACAGGGTGCGAATGCTCGGGGAAAGGTAGAGGGAGTCATGTTGGACAGAAACGTTTTGAAAAAGCTGAAAAGGAAACTCCTGAGAGCTTGCGTTACACCAGCATGCCTGTATCTGTATCTGGAGACAGTGGCGTTGACAGAACAACAACAGCAGCTGCAAGTTTGGTTCTGGTTTCATCGAATAATCAGAAAAAAAGAGGGTTGATGAAAGAAGGATGAACGACCTGAGGAAAGATGGGATGCAACAGGACAGCTGAACAGGAATATTGGTGAGAAGCAAGGTGAGATGGGCAGGCCACATGCCACATGGTAAGGATGGATGCAGACAAAATAGTAAAGAGAGTGGAAGAGAGAGATGGAAAAACATCAAGAATGCAAGAAAAGGGGAAGCGAACAGCTAAGATCGAAGGACTGCGTGATGTGGGATACGAGAAGATCTTTGGAAGATGAAAGATGGAGAGGGGGTGGCCGATAGAAAAGTATTGAAAGAAACAACAGAAAGAGTGCCTCGACAATATTTTACCTGACCCTAAATCATGAATAACAGTGAACAAAGAGGAAAAGCACCGTTAGTTTGGTAAAAAAAAGTTATGTTTAATAAATTCAAGAATATTGTCAACATTTTCATAAACAGTGTATAAATTGATGATGAGAAAAACATTTCAATACAACATTTGCTAAATTTTAGCATCCCTCTACAGACATGGTGTTGTGTGACTATGATGCGCCATTTAGAAACCTGGTGTCTATGACAGTGACATGATTCTCTCCAGAGCCTTTTTCTCATGACACACCTTTCTCACTGACTGACTTATCTCACGTGTGATGAGACTGACATCATCGTTGACCATTACGCTCCACAACTGTATAGTAGACTGGAAGGTGGTGGCCACCATCCTGTTACAGTTCTCCTGGCCAGTGTTGAGCACCTTGGCATTGAGGACCATCTGATCTATCAAATCCATCAGACACGGACTAGTCCACGAAAATTGGCAGCGTGCAGAGTCCTTCATCCTGTCTCACATAAACACACAAGTTACATCGATTTGTAGATCTGCGTCAATCAAACAGTTCACACACCCACACTTTGGTATTCTGCTGTGGAAAATTACAAAATCTCCCATATATATCTCTGTTTGAGCAATATGCATTTTACCATATGATTGTACTCATATAAATGAAGTACTCTTCTTGACTACAGCATGCTCATAAAAATCATATATCATTTGACAAGAAGGATGTACAGTGAAAGAATAAATAAAAAACATTAAACAAATCAAACTGGTTACCAAAACATAAGCCATTACTACTCAGTGCAAATACTGATTTATTAGAACAGATGTAAAAGTTAGTTTCTCAATCTAATGTGACATTCTCCCCTCCCGCACAATTCATCGTTACAGTTGTCTGGTCCACTCTTAATCCAATAAATTTGCAAGAGGACCATGAATGTCCTGCTTCCAATGTGGTTACGTCTACTTATGACACCAACCTGTACCAACACACAAAGTGGGGATAGGCAAGAGCGATCTGATTGAAGTGACCCTTGATATTGTTCACTCTTTGTCCACCAAAATTGTTCCTGGCTGCCGCAGCACCTATAAAAAGACTTCAAGTAGCGGTATGTTTATATTTACACAGCACTGTATACAGTCCTTGGGATTGTTCAACGTGCTTAACAGTTTACCCCTTGGCTGACCTGTTCATTTCAACACCTTTTGAATTTATCTGGGAAGCATTCAGCAATGCTGCAATTACTGTGCGAAGATGTTTCGTTCACATTTCCACAGTTGTCTCTACCTGGGTATTCATTTACAGCTGAATGAACTGTGGTAATGTGGGGGAACAAAATTGTCAAAGCTTTGATACTTCAGCAATTGGGTTTGAACCTGGGTTCCCTCAGCCGAGTCTGGCATTCTAACATTGTGTTATTTATATAATATAAATAACCAAACGAGCTAAATATAATTTCTGCTTGATGTATTCTAGAAATGTTAGCCTTCTGTTTGACACTGACTGATAGTATTTGTTTAATCTGCCACCATAATTATGCTAAGAAATCAGCCACGTATATCTGTGTACTGTATCTGATTATTTTCGTTGTGAAACTGATTCTCGTAATGTGATCTGATCCAATGCATATGCAATCTCAGTTGCCCTGTTAACGTGCACACATTTATGACCGTAATTGTCTATATTCCTTCTCTTACAACTTACATACTAGTTGAACAGTCTACTCTGTATAAAATTATTAAGAATGACATTGTACACTCTAAAATATCAGTTATTCATTCAATCCATTTTTGGTAATTAAATCCAGTTTTAATTGTCTGTGAGGAACTGATAGTTTTGTTTTGTGCAATAAGCTTGAATTTCAAAATGTCTTATATTATGAACAGGGATTAACGAACACAGCGGTGTGCACATGAGTTGCACGAGTCATGGTATGTTCGTTGACCCAGTCGCACAACCACGGAAAGGACATTTTTGCTAGTAGTGCAGTCGAGCGTGAAAAGTACTAAAAGTTTAGCAATGTACGCTTCATATAAATTAGCTTTTCCTCCTGATTGTATCCCTACCAATATTATCTGGACAATGGTAGGTAGGTGGGTAAAGTCATTCCCCAGGCTTACGCCTTAGGATGCCATGAAGGCATATAATGACCAGCGCATCAACTTGGTTTCTAAAGTGCGAAGCACCTTAGAGGGCAGTTATACTGACAATCCTGGACGGGACACTAGTTCATCGCAGGTACATTCCAAACAGTGTTTGTACTCATTTACAGCTGAGTAGACTGAGGCAAAGAAGGGTAAACGAAATTGCGTAAGCTTCGAAAACGAACTGTGAATTCACAACCCTTGAATTTAAAGTCCAATACCTTAACCACTAGCCCACGGCTGACCCCCATCTGGACAATATCCTACCATTCAATCCATGTATACTATTCCGGAAATACTGTTCATCAGACAAAATATATCCTGGATATTGTTCTACTACTGCAGTATATACAGAATGTCTGAAAATGTTCCTATTTCTGAGGTTTATATTGACTGTCTATGGAAACGTATAATTGAATTACGGTTAGTAATTTATTATTTAAGCAGTCACATCAGTCAACAATGCAATTTGCTGGCCCGGTAATTTGAGTTACTAAAAAATGTAAGGTGGTTCCTCGAATTTGACTATTCAAGCCTTACATACAAGTGTCTCATGACCCTATTGTCTTATCAACTTATGATCCTATTGCATACCATGATTTTGTATATCCATTATACACTTTTGATTGGCCGATGTATGTATAATTATTATAATTTGTATTTACGGATGTAAGAATTATTAGAAGTTGCTATTTTTTCTTAAATAAAAGCATTTTTCTTCGAATAACAGGCGGGTCCAGATTAACAACAAAGAGGTACCCAGTTTTCCAATAAAACATCAAGAATAGCAACTATAGTTATCCATATTTCCACACAGACAGCACTTTCTAGAAAACAGCACAATGAAAGGTTCATACAATATTTTGTATTTAAAGAGGATATACTGAAGGTGTGGTTCCAAGTTATCTATGGAGATGACTTTAAATGCTGCCAAGGACATCAAGCTAGGTTGTGTGCTGTTCATGTCATGGAAATTAGCTTGTGTGCTGATCATATCATGAAAACTAGCTGTGTCCTAACCGTATCCATCCAGACTAATATAAATTTATTGTAACTCTATACAATAAGAACAAATACAAAGCAGAGCGAAGTCCTATCTAATTGCATAAAGTGAACAATAGGGGAAGAACAATATATAATGTTGTACTCCCTTTTAGTTTCGTCAGCTACACTTTTGAGCTATGGGTGGTTTGGAACATTTGTGTATGGCGAAACAGATTTGTACTTAGCAGAGACCAAAAACCACATAAAACTGCACGTGCAGTAATGTTACAGGAACTAGTTGCCCACGCAACCAAATTACACAGTCGTTGTCCAAACGCTCTCTTCATTATAGGGACATTGTTAGCATACATTGTTAGCCTACTTCAATATAGGGGCTGCCTCTGTGAAGTTACAGAGGCAGTATGCGAAACGAAGGAAGCTTGGAAAGAAATAGAGAAGAACAAGGAGAGAGGAAATCAACCGGATTCAATTATATACACACATACGGGCAGGTGAATACAGCGGCAAAGGGAGCTGTTGTTAGGTGAGGAGAGATATGGAAGCAGACGTATATAACAAACTAGACGAGGATGGTGCAAAGAAGATGATCAAGGATATAATGGGAAGTTAGTGACAGAAAAAGAGGTAGTGCTGAAGGTCTGAGAAAGCTACTCCAAGGAGCTACTGAACAAGGAAGGAAATAACAAAGATGATGAATTACCAATGGATGTAGAGAGGGAAGAGAAGTTAACTGGTATTACGGATACAGAGATGCAAACCGGGATGAAAGGGATGAAGTAGGAAGAGCACCTGGTACCGATGATATGCATGTGGAGATGGTAATGGCAGCGGGGGAGAGTGGAATCAGCTGGACAAAGAGGCTGCTGAATACATGTATGAGGAAAGGTAAAGGACCAGAGGAATGGTGAACAGAGCTAATTGTCCCAATATGGTAGAAGAAGGGAGATGTGCAATACCCCGGGAAATACAGAGGCATCACATTTCTAAGTCACATCATATCATGAAGCTGCTAGAGAGGACCATGGATGGCAAGATCCGAAAGAGAGTAGAGCAAGAATTATGGGAAGAACAACAGCGATTCAGAAAGGGAAAATGAGGACTGATGGGATGTTTCCATTAAGACAGCTGGTAGAGAAAAGGTTTGAGGTACAAGGGAGAATGGTAGTGGGATGTGTGGACCTTCTCAGGAAGATGGTGTATGCAGATGATTTGGCCATAATAGCAGAGAGCAAACAAGAACTACAGGAAGTGTTGGAGGAATAGAAGGGGGTGTTCAAGAAGCACGGATTGAGAATGAGCCTGGAGAAGACAGAAGTGATGTGGGTTGGACACCAAAGAGAGGAGCTGACCATAATTTTGGACAGTAAGGAGATCAAGCAAGTAGATAGCTTTGTTTACCATGGATGAAAGTTTACGGAGTATGGGCATTCTGACGTAGATGTGAGACGTCGCATACAAGCGGGAGCGAATGCTTGGAGAAACGCAGGGGGAGTCATGTTGGACTGAAACGTTTTGAAAAAGCTGAAAGGGAAATTCCTGAGTATGCGTGTTACACCGGCATGCCTGTATGATCTGGAGACAGTGGCGTTGACAGAACAGCAACAACCGCTGCTGCAAGTTTGTGAGAACAACTGGGTTCGTCGAATATAAAGAACAAAGAGGGTGGACAAAAGAAGGATGAACGACCTGAGGAAAGAGGTTGGGATTCAATGCAGCCTAACAAGATGATTGTCGAGAAGCAACGTGATAATGGCAGGCCACTTGGTAAGGGTGAATGGAGGCAAACTAGCAAAGAGAGCAGAGGTGAAAAAACATCAACAATTCAGGAAAAGGGGAGGCCACAGCAAATATAGGAGGACTGTTTGAGGCGGGATATGAGAAGATCGGAGGAAGATGAGAGATGGAGAGAGGGAGCGGCGTTTAGAAAACTATGAAAAGAAACAACAGAAAGAGGGGCTCGACAATACTTCACCTGACCCTCAACCCTGTACAGCGGTGAACAAGAAGGAAGAGCGCCATTAGCTTGGTAAATAGTTATGTTTAATAAATGCAAGGAAGTGGTCAACATTTTCATAAATAGTATATCAACTGCTTATGAGAAACAACATTTCTATACAAAGTTTGCCAACTTTTAGCATCCCTCTACAAACATGGTGTTGTGTGACTATGGTGCACCATTTACACACATGGTGCCTATGACAGTGACGTGATTATCCTCAGAGCCCTTTTCTCCTGACAGACCTATCTCACTGACTGACCTATCTCACGCGTGACGAGGCCGCCATCATTGCTGATCATGACGCTCCACAACTGGATGGTGGCGTGGAAGGCGGCGGTCACTATTCTGTTACAGAGACGCCAGCGTGCAGAGTCCTTCATCCTGTCTCACACAAACACACAAGTTACACAGAACTGCTTCAATCACACCCACACTTTAGTATTCTGCTGAGGAAAATTACAGAATCAACCAATTATATTTATCTCTGTTTGAGCGTACCCATTTTACCAGATGGTTGTACTCGTATATAAATGACGTACTCTTCGTGACTACAGCATGCTTATCAAAATAAATATATCCCTTGACAAGAAGGATGAACAGGGAAATAAGTAACAACATCACAAAATAACAACATCACAAAATTCAAGCAGGTTACCAAAACAAAAGCCATTACCATTCAGCACCAATACGGATTTATTAGAACACCTGTAAAAGTGAGTTTTTAAATCTAATGTGACATTCTCCCCCCTCCCCACCATTCGTCACTACAGTTTTTGTAATATCTGTTCCAGACATGAATCCAATGACGATAGTAGGCCAGATATCAATAGATCGTGGAGACGGCGATGTTTCGTGACGACGGCTGACGCGGACGCTCTGATGTCACACACGGGGAAGAAAGTTGAACGGTCAGCTGGACGTACAGTATGTGTTTCGGCAGTTTACCCAGTTTATTGTACACGTTTTAGCCGCTAGGGACTTGACCTCGTTAGTGACACGCCTCAGTGACCACGCGTCATTATTCGCCAGTCGCCGTATCGCCTGCTCGCCTGCGCGCCTGTTCGCCGTATCACGTATTCTAATTTAGCCACTGTTTCACGCACTAAATGTGAGTATAGAACTGTAGATTATTGACTTATAGTACACATAGTTGTATTTGTCGTAGTAATTAGAATGTATACATAGCTTAGTAATAGATTCGTTTGTTTCATAGCATCTATCGTATTACGTACATCTAGCGAAAGTCGGCCCGCTAGCAGCACAGCTCTAAGCTTATTGTCCACGCCGCTACACGTGTTTATGTAGGTCATGTGCGCCTATCGCTGTTAGGCTACGTTCTATGTGCTATCCGCCTATATACAGTGCAGTATAATTGTGTTATTTCTAAAGTATAGTACTATTGTAGTTTTGATAGTTAGTCTAGTATGATGCGTAATTAGGCTTAGGCTTACTGTTAGCTTTATTTAATACACTTCGCCCTAACAAGTTAACTTATTGTTCTTATTATTCTTTGCAGTTCGACAGATGTATTTTGTAGCGGGTTATCGCCAATAAAACCTGTACGGAAACGAAACAGTGTGCATCGCCGAATTAGTCGAAATTTATGTAGCCTACTGAAAGTGCACTACGCCATGGAAGAAGTAGTTCGGGCCTACGAAGTCCTAAAGAAGACGCGCACGATCAAAAAGGGTCTGCTGACGAGGTGCGTCAACAGACTGCGCGCAGTTGTCGGCCAAGGAGCTGACGTACAGGCCGACACTGTAGATGATGCTAGACGCCGCGCACGACTCTTGCTTGAAGAACTCAATAACATCAACGTGCAGATGGAGACCGTCTTGCTGGAGAAAGACATCGCAAGAGAAGACGACGAAGAAGGCGTCTCACGTCCAACGGCTCGCTTCGTCGATGTTGAGAGTAACGTTGAAGAAGTCACCGCTAGAGAAATAGAGATCGACAAGCTGCAGACAGGGTGGACGCACGATACGCAACCCGCCGACGCCAACGCCAACGCCGACGTTCTCGCCAAGACGCTCGAAGCACTGAGCATCATCACCGACAAGCTAGTCACCCCGAGAGAAAACGCATCAATCCGCACGACAGGAATGCATCCGCCAAGATGGGATGGCCAAAACAAGAATTTCTACTCGTGGCGATTGCAGTTAGAACAATACTTCAACTCCGCTGGTATCAGCAAGGAGGCAGACAAGCTGATGTACATACTGCACGCCTCAGTTCTGCCGTCTCGAGTGACCGCCTCTATCGACAGCTGCACTGCTATGAGCGGCCCTAACGGAGTATGGTGCCGGCTAGAAGAGAAGATACCGAAGGCAGCTGTAGTCCAAGAAATCATCGCTGACATGGACGGCATTCGACCGATCAGACAGAATGCAGCATCAGAGATGAGAGCCGTATTGGATCGATTGACCGACTTTGCGCGACGAATCACGGAAATCGGCAATGAGAGCGAACTCGACTCGCCCACAGTGGTACGCATCGTAAGCAGCAAGCTGGAGCCAGAACTTTACTACGAGTGTGAACGCTGGATGCGACAGAACCACCCCGCAGAAAAACTCTCCGTCAACAGAATCGTCGAATTTCTACGAGCAGAAACAGAGGCGCGTGAACGATTGATGCCAGCCAAATCGACCAGGACTGAGAAGAAATCGTCACTCCATCACGTCAACGGAACCGGAACGTCATTTACCGATCCGTGTATCTTGGGCTGCGGAGTTCACCACAAGTTTATCGACTGCCAGGCGTTTCAAGCGATGCAACCTGCACAACGCCGCGATGTCATCAGAACCGACGGACGCTGCTTCAGCTGTTACGGTCGTCACCGAAGTAGCGACTGTACACGGCCGAAGCGATGCATCGAATGCGGTGATCGACATCACAGACTACTCAACTGTCAACCGAATCGCCAGTTGTCAGCGCCAACGTCAACGACACGTCGTGCCTCGCCACCTACGTCACAGAAGAACCCTGCATCCGCCAGTTTTACGCCACAGCAAGGCGCCGCAACGTCAACGCCAACCTTCCTTGGTCACCTGCACGGGAATCAAGGCCGGTTCTCGCCGTCAACCTACGTGGAGGTTCGTGACTCGACTGGAGCGTGGCACAAGATAGTCGCTTTTCTCGACACCGGAAGCGACACCACCCTCGTGAGACATTCACTGGCAAAGCGACTTGGCATCACCGGCGATGATCAAGTCTTCCGTTACGGTGTGGCAGGGGGCGGAGTCAGATTTGAGAAGAGTGCGAGATACGTGCTTCGCGTGCGACCGGTGCAAAGAGACGCGAGCATCGCCTACGACATCAACGCCATGGGAATCAAGGTGCCAGCACACGACGCGCCCGCGATCGACAGCAGCCTGTTTCAACAGTACGAGTACCTTCAACCGGCGCGAGATTGCGTTCCATTGGCGAAAAAGAAAATTGACCTGCTGGTAGGATACGACCAGGCCTACCTGATCTCAACACTTCACACGATCTCCTCACCTACGAACGAAGCGCAACTACCGAGTGCAGCCTGCACACGGTTGGGCTGGGTGCTCTATGGTGGTCAGATACAGCCCCCAAGAGCCGTCGCTAGATCTGCAGTTCACCACGTGCAGCGACTCATCGAAGATGACATCAAGAAGCTGTTCTACTCCGACGTAGCGGGGGTCAAGCCGACGACCGCCTGCATCTGCAGTGACAAGGAACTAGCTGAATCGAAGTTTTTACTACACGCCAAGACAACTACTTCCATCACAAAGGAAGGAAGAATCAAAGTCTTCATGCCTTGGCGTGATGGATACCCTGAGGCTCTCCCTTTCAACAAGGAGAAGACAGTTGCCAGAATGTATCAGCAAGAGAACTCCTTGAGACGAAATGGTCGTCTTGAAGCATACAACGCCGAAATCAGAAATCTCATCACGCAGGGATTTGTACGTCCACTCACGATTGAAGAGACTCACGACGGGCGTGGTTGGTATCTGGAGCATCACGCCGTCTATCGAGAAGACAAGTCCACCACGAAGACCCGCATCGTCTGGAACGCCGCCGCACTGTTCAAGGGCGTTTCACTCAACGACGGCTTTCACAAAGGCCCCGACCTGCTCAACTCACTCATCTCATGTCTTCTCGCTTGGCGTCGCGATCGAGTCGCACTCGTGGGAGACGTGAAGAAGATGTTTAACCAGATCGAAGTTGCCGAACCGGACCAGATCTTTCACCGGTTCGTTTGGCGATTTGGAGATGATTGCTCACCGCCAATCGCATTCCAGTGGATACGTCTACCGTTCGGGGAACGACCCGCACCGGACATCGCCATCAACTCCGTCAGAATCCTTGCTGAAATCGGTCGTCAATCGGAACCGATTGGAAGCTACATCGTCGACAACGAGATGTACATGGATGACATCAGCCACTCAACCGCCACTGCAGAAGATGCCATCAGAGCAAGAGACGAAGTCGATGCTGTCCTCGCCAGAGGGAAGTTTGACATCAAGACGTGGCATTCGAATCATGCAGCAGTAGATGACAACCCCGATGAGCCGACAATCGACGTCTTAGGTCATCATTGGGACAAATCACTCGACCTGTTTTCACTGAAGGCCAAAGATGTTGAAATGGAATCTGACCCGGTAACGAAGCGAACGATACTGAGTCTCGTCGCGAAGATATGGGATCCTCTGGGCATGCTGTCGCCTGTCTCGTTAGCATTCCGCATCGACCTACAAGACTTGTGGCGCCGTGGTGTGTCTTGGGATGAACCACTCGACGACGACGACAAGCAGCGATGGAAAACACACGTGATTCAGATGCAAGAGTTAGTGAAGTTTCAAGTGCCTCGTTGTGTGAAGCCAAACGATAGCGTCGGCAAGCCGCAACTACACTGCTTCAGCGACGGAGGTGCGAATGCCTACGGTGCTGTTCTATGGCTACGTTGGCCACTCAGCAACGGCGCCACGACGACGACATTCGTCATGGCGAAAGCACTCGTCGCTCCTCTGAAGAAGAAGTCGATTCCACGGTTGGAGTTGATGGCCGCCGTCATCATGTCTCGACTCGCAAAGTCATCGAAGACGTCATGGGCGGATTCGACTCTATACACTTCTGGGTCGATTCGCAAACCGTCCTGAAGTGGGTTCTCTCTGCCTCCGCCAACTTCAAACCGTTCGTGTCTGCCCGTATTCAAGAGATACAGGACACACACCCGCGCTTCATGGACGAGTTTCGCTACGTCCCGTCCAACATGAACGCCGCCGACGCGCTCACGAAGCCTCTCTCAGTACGTGAACTCCAGTACTGGCATGAGGGACCGCTCTTCTTACGTCAACATGAAGACACGTGGCCGCAAGAGTCTACATGCGAACAAGACTCTGAGATTGAAGCCGCCACACGAATCGAAGGTCGCAACGAGAAAGCTCGCACGCCACGTCACCGCCGTATACATCATGTTCGCGCCAATGATGTATGCATCGCCGACATGACCATTGCAGATCGACTCGTCGCTCAAGTCAGCGAATGGGACCGCCTTACCCGCCACGTTGCGCGCTGGAGACGAATACTGCAACCGAGAGTTAACCTCGCCGATACCAGAACGATTGGAGCAGAAGAACTGAAGGACGCACAGCAAGCGCTTTTCTTCCTCTGCCAGTCGGAGTTCCGAGAAGACTTTGCCGCGTGTCGCTCAACATTCGCCAGCATCACTCCAGTGCTCGACGCCAAGGGCATTGTCCGCGCCGAGGGACGCATCGGACAGTTGCCTCTGCATCCTGATGTGTGCCACCCGATCATCCTACCAGGAAACAGTCCACTCGTCGAACTCTACGCTCGCCGAAAACACATACGATATCTACACCAGGGGTACCGAGTGGTGCTCGCAAACATCGCCAAGGAAGGAATCCACATCGGCAATGGGAAAGAACTGCTGAAGTCTGTGGCGAGTAAATGTCTGTACTGTCGCACCAGGCGGGAGTCCATGCTACAACAACAGATGGGCATCTTACCTGCCTTCCGAGGAAACCCCTGTACGCCACCGTTCGCCGCTGTGGCCGTTGACTTTTTCGGACCGCTACAGACAAAAGTCAGCAGAAACGTTACGACAGAATCATCTGTGATGATCGTGACGTGTACTACCACACGAGTCGTCCACCTGGAGCTAACCAGCAGCGCATCCACTGAATCATTCCTACTCGCGTGGCGTCGATTTGTCTCACGCCGAGGTGTACACCCGACGACAGTCTTCAGTGATCGAGGCAAGAACTTCCAGGGGGCGCAGCGACCGCTCCGTGATGCGATCGACTCGTGGGACGTTTCGCGTCTCAAGCGAGAACTCGCTGCCGAACGAACACACTTCGAGTGGCAGTTCAACGTGCCGAAGGCGAGCCACATGAACGGTGTCGTCGAGTCCCTCATACGTAGCTGCCGCCGATGACTCGATGCTGCCGTCAACTACCTCAAGCGCCGATTCACCTTCGAGGAATGGCAGACCTTCCTCTCGGAGGTGATGTACGTCATCAACTCGAGACCGCTGTTTCCCGACGGACCTGATCCTGTCGGGTCACCTGCGGTCACCGGCAACGACATTCTTCACCCCTTCGACCAGCCAACGGTGCCGCAGCCCGTTGTCGAGGACCGTCCACATCCGCGAGACGTTGTGAAAGCTCTGCATCAGCGTGTCCAGTTGTTCTGGGAGACGTGGCTGAGATACATGCCGCCGCATCTCATCGCTCGCTCGAAGTGGTTTCACTCGCGGCAGAACCTGCAAGTCGGCGACTTGGTGCTTCTACTGGAGCCCGGGATGAAGGGCGCGGCCGCCCCACGCGCTCTGTGGGAACGTGCCGTCGTCACAGCTGTCCAGCCCGGTGATGATGGCCTAGTACGGAAGGCTACCGTGCGAACAGCCAACGCAAGGCTCTATGATCGGCCTATTCACAAGATGTGCCTGATCGCCACCGACGACGAATTGAGCAACGGCTTACGAAGAAAATGAACGTTATCATATTGCAAACTGCTCTGTTTACCGCTAATGTTTTATATTTTCCTTTTTTTTTTCAATTAGCTAGGCGGGAGTGTTTCGGCAGTTTACCCAGTTTATTGTACACGTTTTAGCCGCTAGGGACTTGACCTCGTTAGTGACACGCCTCAGTGACCACGCGTCATTATTCGCCAGTCGCCGTATCGCCTGCTCGCCTGCGCGCCTGTTCGCCGTATCACGTATTCTAATTTAGCCACTGTTTCACGCACTAAATGTGAGTATAGAACTGTAGATTATTGACTTATAGTACACATAGTTGTATTTGTCGTAGTAATTAGAATGTATACATAGCTTAGTAATAGATTCGTTTTTTTCATAGCATCTATCGTATTACGTACATCTAGCGAAAGTCGGCCCGCTAGCAGCACAGCTCTAAGCTTATTGTCCACGCCGCTACACGTGTTTATGTAGGTCATGTGCGCCTATCGCTGTTAGGCTACGTTCTATGTGCTATCCGCCTATATACAGTGCAGTATAATTGTGTTATTTCTAAAGTATAGTACTATTGTAGTTTTGATAGTTAGTCTAGTATGATGCGTAATTAGGCTTAGGCTTACTGTTAGCTTTATTTAATACACTTCGCCCTAACAAGTTAACTTATTGTTCTTATTATTCTTTGCAGTTCGACAGATGTATTTTGTTTCGGGTTATCGCCAATAAAACCTGTACGGAAACGAAACAGTGTGCATCGCCGAATTACCCATTTTATATTCCTCGTCCATATTTCCATGTCCTATGTGTATACATTTACACTTCCCAAAATTGAATAACATTTGCCATTTTTCTGACCATTTAACTAATTTTTCTAGATCATCCTGTAAACTTTGTTTATCTGTATCATTAGTAACCTTTCTGAATACTTTTGTGTCATCTGCAAATTTGAGTACTTTGCTAGATATGTCATCCTCCAAATCATTTATATATATTAAAAACAGTATAGGGCCTAACACTGATCCCTGTGGTACCCCACTCAAAACAGATTTCCAGTTTGAAATCTTACCATCTACTATTACTCTCTGTCTTCTGTGTGTAAGCCACTTTTCTATCCAGTTGATTACATCATTGCCTATACCATGGGCTTTTAGTTTAAGTAACAATCTTTGATGTGGCACTTTATCGAAAGCTTTCTGAAAATCTAAGTAGACAACATCCACTGGTGACCCGTCATCTACCCACTTTGTAATTTCTTCTAAAAAACATAAGAGATTGGTTAGACATGACCTTGCTTTTAGGAATCCATGTTGAGATGTATTTATTAAATTATGTTTTATGAGGAATTCCACCATGTGGTCTCTAATTAATGTTTCGAGTAATTTACATACAACTGATGTCAAACTCACTGGTCTGTAATTTTATGGCTTCTTCCTCGATCCCTTCTTAAATAGCGGCGTAATGTTTGCTTCTTTCCATTCTGAAGGAACTATTCCTTCTTCTAGTGACAAGTTAAATAAGTTTGCAAGTGGTGTACTAATTTGATCAACAATTTCCTTTAGCAGTTTTGGTGGTATCCCATCAACTCCAGGTGATTTATTATCTTTCATCTTCTTAATTTTCTTTGCTATCATTTCAGGAGTTACAAATAACTGCCCTAAATGTTCTGATTTATTGCCCTCAAATTTAGTCAATGGAACTGGAAGTGAGCTGATATCTTATGTGGTAAAAACTGATCTAAAATACTCATTCAGGACCTCTGCCATTTGGAACCCATCTGAAATTATGTTTTCACTGTTGTTTTCCAGTGGTCCGACCTTATCTCGAACTTTCTGTTTACTCCTTACATAAGCATAGAAACTCTTGCTGTCATTTTTTATATTACCTGCCAATTTTTGTTCAAAGGTTCTTTTAGATTTTCTAATTTCAGTTGTAGCTAGGTTAAGTGCCTCTTTATAGTTTGTGTAGTCTTCTACATTTCCAGTGTGTTTATAGACCTTCCACAGCATCTGTTTGTGAGCAATTTTTGTAATAGCTTCTTTTGACAGGTGTTTTTTCCTGGATCTTTTCCCTTGTTTTCTTAATGGAATAAATTTCTCAATAATGCCCTCAATCTCATATTTTAAACAAGTCCAGCATTCTGTTGCTGTCTTGTTCTTCAGCAAGTTATTCCAATCTATATTTGCTAGATATGTTCTCATCACTTTATATTTGCCTTTGTTGAAGTTCCTCCTCCATTGTTTTTTATATGTATTCCCTGTTTTTACTTTTATATTAAAATGGATTTGGTTATGGTCATTTGAACCCAAAGGTTCGTGTACTTTAACATTGTCAACTAATTCATTTTGAGAAGACAAAATTAAATCTAACACATTCCCACCTCTGGTTGGTTCCAAGACATGTTGAGTAAGGAAACGATCCTGTGTTAGAAGTAAAAACTGATGGTCGTCACCTCCAGCACTCTCTAATGATTCCCATTGTATATGGCCGTAGTTAAAATCACCCATTATAACACATTCTCCCTTGCTCACCTCCCTTATCACCTTTTGTAATTTTACATCTTCCTCTTATCCTATGTTAGGACTACGATAAACTACTCCTATTGTTAATGTTGAGTTCCTGGTAACTATGTTACACCAAATTGCTTCCACACTATCTGCTTCACTTTTCAGTGTAATTTCATATGCTTGGATAGATTCTTTAATATACAAAATTACTCCACCTCCTCCTCTTTCTCGTCTATCCTTCCTAAACATTACATAGCCTGTCAGTGCTAACTCAGCATCTACTATATCTTCATTTGCCCATGATTCTGTGATGCCTATTACATGAGGATCAATATCTGCTACCATAATGTCTAACTCACTTTTTTATTTACTATGCTCCTGGCATTTAAGCATACACATTTAAGTTCATTGTCTGAAATTATTGGTGAACATTTCTTCGGATGTGTATTTGTAGTAGTACTCCTTTGAGTTTTCTCTGTCAGTTCCCCCTGCGCATCTAGTTTAAATAATCTATGGTACCTGTGCCCTCGTCGACAAGTTGGCTGCTGTCACGTAATTACGTCGTAGTTGGCTGGTGTCACGTAATTACGTCGTTGTTGTAGTTGACTGCTGCCACGTAATTACGTCGTTGTCGTAGTTGGCTGCTGTCACGTAATTACGTCGTGGTCGTAGTTGGCTGCTGTCACGTAATTACGGTGACTCTGGTGGTTTCAGCCGTCTACCCGTCTACTCGTCTTAAGCATAATATGCTCCATCTACATCATGGTGGCCCTGGCTGAGGAACGCTACCGGTAGGTGGCGAACATATCATTTAAGATATTAATTTATTCGGAGGAAGTGAACAGATATGTCTTGTACATTATGATGATTTTATGACAATAAAAATATTCATATCGTACGTATTAAGGATATCACGTAAGTTCAATAAAAATATTTCAGAATTAGACAGCTAGATAATTCTAAAATCAATTTGTTATTCGAGATTTCTATTGAATTCACCTCACGCACAGGAGAAAACGAATCCACCCAGCCAGGTAAACGCTACAGAAGCATCAAGACTAAAACCACAAGGTTTAAGAACAGTTTTTACCCGCTGTGAAACACTTGAACGGAGAGGTCTTCCTCGTGCCATAACTTTGTCTTCTGCCAATCTACTGCCAATCTCGTTCTTATGTTCCTCTTCCTTCTGATAAACGCTAGAGAAGCATCAAGACTAGAACCACAAGGCTTAAAAACAGCTTTTACCCGCAGACTGTGTGACACTTGAACGGTGAGGTCTTCCTCTGTGTTCTGCCAATCTACTGCCAGTCTCGTTATTATGTTCCTCTTCCTTCTGATAAACGCTAGAGAAGCATCAATACTAGAACCACAAGGCTTAAAAACAGCTTTTACCCGCAGACTGTGAGACACTTGAACGGAGAGGTCTTCCTCTGTGTTCTGCCAATCTACTGTCAGTCTCGTTCTTGTGTTCCTCTTCCTTCTGGTAAACGCTACAGAAGCATCAAGACTAGAACCACAAGGCTTAAGAACAGTTTTTACCCGCAGACTGTGAGACACTTGAAAGGAGATGTATTCCTCGTGCCACAATTCTATCTTCTGCCAGTCTACTGCCAGTCTATTTCTTATGTTCCTATGTCGCCCATGTTACTCATCTAACTACAAGTATGTATGTTTACTGTTTTACTGTTTCTTGGGTAATGTTCAGACGGTTGCAATGGTGCATTCATGAAAATTACTATTATTTTATTAATATTATCCTATCAAATTAGTACTTTTATGCCTGGAGACAGGTGAATTTCTTTAAAATGTTTTGGCAGTTGGCTTTGTTATTACCTTATGTACACGTTGTAGCCTAGTTGTGTCTCTTTTGTAATGTTTCTGATTTACTATTATTTTATTAATATTATCCTAACAAATTAGTACTGGTATGCCTGGGAACAGGTGAATTTCTTTAAAAGTGACTACTTCTGGGGTGGGTGGGAGGGTGGGTGGGTGAGTTATTATGCCACAACGCCACACATTCCTTGTTAATTTTTTGAAGTGTTACATGGCAATGAACCGTCTGAATCTTATTTCAGTTAAAATAACACATGGGTATATTTATCGTTTCATACATTTGTATATATGCTGCTGGGCTAACTGATGCAGACGTTTGACGCATATTACGTAAATCTTATCAACGTCTGACGTCTTCATTCGTGTCGCACAATTGGACTAGGATTATAAAGATGTTGATCATCATCGCAGATATTTTCTTATTCGCCTTCTCCCTACTTGGTTCTCCTTGTTGATGATGTAAGTACTTGGATCTCCGTGTTGATGATGTAAGTACTTGGTTATCCTTGTTGATGATGTAAGTGTTGTTTTTGTCGTTAATAAACAGTCCTTTTTTATCGATTTATTGTAGCAGTTGTTTATTGTTTTACCGGTCACGGGTGCATTCCGCAGCGCTACTTGGACAACAAAAAATGCCCTAAAATACAATATGTGAATCGTATCTGCCCTTCGTGTACCTAAAGCGATGCCATGTCAAGGAATGAACGTCAGCGTCAAGCTTTGGCGAAAACTTCCAAATTTATAGAGTAGTGGTTAATCAATGATATTGTCAAGTATTGCTCAAGGCATTCATAAATTAAAGCGACTATGTAAAATGGTATTACTTTTCGAATACAATGTTTTGTAACCTGACACATGTTTCACACATTTATAACGCGTTAGGGTAGTTTGATTCGTATGATTTTCACTTCCAACCTTTTTTTCCTATCAACGTTTCTCCTATCAATTTTGTGTTTAATTTCCCATAGAAAATGACCGGCCAGTCCAGCTGCAGGGTTCGCCTTGGTTCACCTGATTCTGGCCGTCTTTGTATATCAGATTACATCGGTCTCTACCTCATCTACATCGCTGAGTTCATCGGCATATTCTGCTGAGTACTCATCTCGACTGTTCACACGTCCATCTCTCTTGGCTTGCCAGTGTATCGACAAAATTACGACACTTGTCTCGTATGTGTTAAACTGTTTAAGCCACACGGGGTTTCAGCAATTGCCGTGACACCGTCGATGAACGAACGTACAGCAAATATCACGAACAACTTAAACAACACGGTGTCTCTGTAGCTCGGTGGCAAAATACATTTTTATTGACATACATTGAAGCGTTCTTGTCTTTCGGGAGAGACGGTAAGACCATTGGTCTCTCTTCCCTGGCATCTATTCCAGGGGAAACAAAACACCTCATACAGGGGGTAAAAGTCGAGGACTCGAAGAGTGGTATTCTCGATCTCTAACCCTCTTATTTATAGCTTCCGCGGCCTGAAGTCTGACAAAATGGAGAATCCAACAACATGTATTGTGATAAGTACAAGGATGAGTAAATGACGAACACGCTTGAAATTATTGACTAAGAAAGAAACTGTGCAATAAATAAAAGGAAGAACGACACTTACAAAAGAATAAATACGCCACCGCATTGATTTGTCATTACTTCCCTCGTCCAACAGCCATCATATTCGCCGGTGGTGGTAATGATGATAGCGATGACAGTCGTGATTGTGTGGTTTGTGATTACAAGGACTGTGTACATGGCCAAATATCTCCACTTCACGTGGAATTACCTCATAAAATCAGTCAGTCTGTGACGTGTTCACGACTGTCTATTCCTGCAACAGACACAGCAACTGGCAAGCGCATGGCAAACAGTGATAGGATGCATGCCTTTTTCAACCAGTTGTGTTTTTTATCCAAATAATGCCGTAGACACGGACGGATGCGACGGATATGTTAGGGACGAACACACTTATGACGTCATTGTGAGACCACAACGAATGACACAATGAGTTTGTCAGACAGCGAGACAGCATTCATTGCCTTCATCTCGACGTTTCTCATTCTTAGTTTCCTCAGCAACGTGTGCGTTGTGGTCGTCATTATGAAGATCAGGACGTTGCGAACGGTGACGAATATGTTTCTGACGAACCTTGCCGTCAGCGACATGATACTCGTCTCGTTCATTCTGCCACACAAAGTGCACGACATATCACACACGGACGAATACTACGAATGTAAGTTGCATGTTACATGTCCAATATGTCTGTGTAGAGTCAAAAGCCCGCCAGAATAAAAGCTCAACAGGCAATGTCCGAAACAGTCACGGAGTTAAACGGTTCAACACCGATACTGACATAGATTATTAACCTAGCCCAGAAGTTATAATATCAAAACATTTATTAACACTTAAATACAAGTTAATTTTTTCCGTAAATTGAAAAATCAGTTAAATTGCATTAATGTCGTTGCCGACGTAGTGCAGATATGTTTCTTGAATATTGACTAATTTTCAAGGATTATACGGCCGACTTACTATAACCATGCAAACTTGTAATTTTTCAGGTATCCCTTCTTTTGCGAACATGAGACACATAATTTCTTTTGGTTCCACAAACAAAGGTCTCAGTTAAATATACCGGTAATAGCAGCCATTTACCGAATACTGTGTGAAACGCGGTCAGATATTGGTCAAAGCTGAGCATCAAACAATTACATTTACTGTCGGAAAGAAGATCTCTGGAGTTTGTATTTCTCATGTGGTTGTTATGTGTTGTCGGGATACCATCCTAAATCATCGACGTCCCTCGCTCTGATGATGGCTTTTGTATGTCCTGTTCATGTTCATACTTAAAGATTACGCATCGTTGTTGCTATTACTACTATTATCATCATTACCAGTGTTGTTGTTGTTATTGTTAACATTATTATTACTATTGTTACAATTAATATTACTGTCACGTTTACTATTATTGTTGTTATTATTATTACTGTGATTTTGTTCTAACATATTATATGTTCACGCAGTTGCTGTTGTTGTTCTTTGTGATAATGGTAAAGAAGATGGACGATGTAGGGAGTATTTTTGTTGATTTTGAATTGATATTGTTGTTGTCGTCGTTGTTGGCTGCTGTCACGTAATTACATCGTTGTCGTAGTTGGCTGCTGTCACGTAATTACGTCGTTGTCGTAGTTGGCTGCCGTCACGTAATTAAATCGTTGTCGTAGTTGGCTGCTGTCACGTAATTACGTCGTTGTCGTAGTTGGCTGCTGTCACGTAATTACATCGTTGTCGTAGTTGACTGCTGTCACGTAATTACGTCGTTGTCGTAGTTGGCTGCTGTCACGTAATTACGGTGACTCTGGTGGTTTCAGCCGAGATCCATTGTAAGCTGGACAATTGTCTGCCCGTCTTAAGCATCACTTGCTCCATCTACATCATGGTGGCCCTGGCTGAGGAACGCTACCGGTAGGTGGCGAACATATCATTTAAGATATTAATTTATTCAGTGGAAGTAAACAGATATGTATTGTACATTATGATGATTTTATATCAATCAAAATATTCATGTCATGCCTATTAAGGATATCACATAATTTAAATACAAATATTTCAGAATTAGACAGCTAGGGAATTCTAAAATAAATTTGTTATTCGAGTTTTCTATTGAATTCACCTCACGCACAGGTGATTGAAATGAATACAGTGCAGGATGCTTCCTGACTGGCCTTTAGGTGAACTATATATAATATACCTTAAGACACGTGATTTACAAGTGTCGATAGTGTTGATCACAGGGACATTAACTTAACTTCAGTTATTTGAAAAACATGCAATATTAACTTGATTTAGCAAATTAATATAATAATGACCCGTGCATGGTGTGAACGGAAACAATATATTGGGAACGAGAGTGTGCAAATTCATTGTTTCAGGGCCATTGTTTTGGGCCCTATGCATGCCATCTACCGCAAGAGGGCGTTGAAGATAATTGGCGGAATATGGGCATTGTCAGCATTGGTGGCCACGCCGACATTCGTCGACTATTCCATCCACCCCGAGCCGATGACGTCACAAGATGTTAACAACACCACCGCTGTGACGTCACGTATCTTATGCAAGCCCAAGTCTGACGTCTTTGATAAGATGAACGGTTTGTTTATCCTATGCTCATCGTATATGATACCTCAGGCGCTCATCTTCAGTCGATATTACCGTCTTATCACGTTCATCGTACAGCAAGGACATCAGACGACAGGTGGTCTGTCGTCATCATTCGTATCGCACAATCGGAAGAGGATTATAAAGATGTTGATCATCATCGCAGTTCTCTTCTCCTTCGCCTGGCTGCCCTACTTCGTTCTCCTTGTCGGTGATGTAAGTTCTTTGTTAATGTTATTTTCTTCCTTTGTATATATATTGAAAAGGATGCTTTTTGTGTAATGAAAGAATTAAAATGTTAAAGTACTGCACGCGGACAATAACTATTATCGTTATCAGTAGCACAGTGCACGTTCACATCAACAGTAGCACAGTGTACGTTCACATCAACAGTAGCATAGTGCACGTACACATCAACAGTATCATAGTGCACGTACACATCAACAGTAGCATAGTATACGTTCACCTCAAAAGTAGCATCAACAGTAGCATAGTGCACGTTCACATCAACAGTAGCATCGTGCACGTACACATCAACAGTAGCATAGTGCACGTACGCATCAACTGTAGCATAGTGCACGTTCACATCAACAGCAACACTCGATTCACAATTAAGTGTTTTTTTTAACGATTTAGGCTGGTGTGTGTATGCGTGCGTTTGTGCGTATATGTGTGCGTACGTGCGTGCGTCCGTGCAAGAGAGCGCGCGCATCTGATTGTTTAGATTCAACGTTATTCCTATCAATCAAATAATAATTTGTTTTATTCCTGTAGAAAATGATCGGCCAGTCCAGCAGTGCAGAAGCGGCCAGTTGGTCCGCTCTCGTTCAACTGACCATGGCCGTTTTCAGCACGTCCTACAACATCTTTCTCTACCTCATCTACAACGCTGAGTTCCGCAAGTCGTTTCTCAGCATCTTCTACTGCGTCCGCCCATCGAACCCGAGTCCGTCTCTCCCGCTGGGCATCCCAGTAACATCGCCCCCACCAACTGTCAATTAAAAACATACGACACTCGTCCCGCGTTGATTGAATAATCTCAGCAGCTTCCTTGTCAACACCGCACAACGAACGTACAAGTAACACGAACAATTTAAACAAAATGGAATCCCAACAAATGTAGTGAGAGCGTCACTCGGCTAATATGCAGTTCCATGTGGCCTCAACAACTGTCGTGTCAGTGTGACAAGACCAACGTATGAATAAGAAAGGTGACCGCATGTGCCCCGACAGCGTTAAACGACTAAGGTCTGACTGTGGTCTCAGTAACTGCCTCGACAGGGAAATGTGTTCAAAGTGTTTATATAGTGTCAGCGTGACGTCACCAACGTGTAGCTCCGCGATGTATCAGTGGTCGTCGTGCCAGCCTGACGTCACTAGCGTATGGTGTATCAGCTATTGACATATCCTTCACGTGCGTTTTGCCTAGCGCCCACAGCAGGTCCCTCAACCTATCAACAAACATGGCCGCAAATGTAAAGGGGCCAGACATTCCGCCGCGTTTTTCGTTGAAGTTGTGGCTTGATGTGTGCCCGGGAGTCAACGAAAACCTGCTGGCAAATACATATCGCCCTAGTACATAAGTTAGCATCACATGCCCTGGTGAAAGCGTGTGGTGTATAGTCATCCTATCGATCTCAGGTATTTGGTGTACGAATCTCAAGATCTCCATGCACATATCTTCATTATCTTCAAACTCACATTTGATGTGCAGATTCTGCACATCTCAAGTTGTGGCAGTGGTGATATGTTAAGTGGCGCCACTGACGGAGAATGTGAGTCAATACCAGTAATGTCACACTGTTAATCGCCAGATGTTTTAGAAGCTATGCTACTACATATTGTCACCATAGTGTAAATAAGTGTCGTCAATTAAGAATACGTATCGTGATACATCTAAACCCATCAGTGGTTGACTTAATTTTAATCAAATTAACAATACAAATTGGCTTGATGATTTTATGTACGCTGAAATAATCTATGCCACCGCACATTCGTAGTTATTCAAATTTCAGATCAGCCGATTGTTGCATCCTATGGTAGCGGTGTAGTTTCTGTTTAATATCACTAACCGTTACTTTTGGCACAATGTATTCTTTACTTACTTACTTAGTCCTCTTCGCTCGAGCATAGAGCATATAGCATAGAGCATAGGGCATAGAGCATAGAGCATAGGGCATAGAGCATAGAACATAGAGCATAGGGCATATAGCATAGAGCATAGGGCCGAACCGACTCTTTTCCAACGCACTCTGTTATTTGCTGCATTTTTATCTCTTTCCAGCTGGTTCCATGTTCTTTTACTTTCTCGTCTATTGATCTCCTCCAGGTAGTTTTGGGTCTGCCTGTTTTTCTTTTTCCTTGTGAATTTCGCTGTACGGCGTATCTCTTGAAATTGTTGGTTTGTTTTCGGAGGGTGTGTGTGTCCTATCCATGTCAGATATTTGTTAATGAGTGTTTGTAGCATTCTGTTTGTTGTCTTGGTTGCTCTCCATGTGTCGTAGCCATGTAGCAGCGCACTATTCACGTTGGTGTTGACGTTTCTGGTGTTGAGGGGAGATGTTCATCAGACCGGATCGTTCAAATAAGTAATACTTTTACTGCTATCAGCAATCTTCTTCAGACGACTACCGCTAGATGGCGACAAAGTAGTCATTCTGAGCAGACGTATCACTCTGGTGTGTGCCCCCCGCGGCCGCGCCCTGGGTGGCCCTTCAGGAGATCATCGTAGGTGTGTGAGAGTCGGTATCGGTCCTCATCTGTCTTTGGTGTTTCTTGTCCATATCACTTCTTTGATGCCTCTTGTTCTCCAGTCCGACTCTCTGTCTACATATTTGGCCCCCTCCCAGTCTACGATGTGATTATGTTGATAGCTAATTTATGCATCTCTTTTACCGATGTTTTTCCGTTGCTTCGGGTGTAATGTCTGCTAGCAGATGCTTTCTCAGCGTATTGCACCATAAGTCAGAGAGTACCCGAATTCAAGCCAGGATATGCGTGGCGAATTCCAAAATGGCGTAGTATATCTAGAAAAGTAGACACTGCTTTTGTAGTCCCGGTCGGTGTTGCGGGCCTGGGTTGGCTTGTGTGGAATATGGCCAACAAACACAATGTTTTCATCCACTGGCATGAACCATCCGGGGCAGTAGCCGGAATTTGGGCTGACAATGATCAGTTTGGGAATAATCCTCTGGGGACTCGCCATTTCTAGCGCTTTAATAGTCTGGGGATTTGTCACTTGTTGGCCGAAAGGGCGCTATATAAATATGTGCGATTAATTGATTGCTGCCAATGCCTGCTATATAGATTAATGATTATGTTTTGTCTGCTACAGTTATCTGGGATGATTTCCAATATGTCATCACCGTTTCCAATCATCGTGTATTTGTGTGCAAGAGGCGGCCAGACCCTGTGGCTTAATGGACTCACCTCACGTACCCGCCCAACCCTTCTGCCAGAATGGACTGGTCGGTGTTCGTTCATCAAGACTTTCTGAACAAACTAATCTGATCATCCCTGGTCATTCCCTGTGGAACTATTTGTGACTGTAATTGTCTTGAAGTAAACTTGGTACCGGCCTCAGGGTTTAGAAAAGGGGGGTTTCAAACAAGCACAATCAGCCAATGATTATGGGATGATTTCTGAAAAAAATTACAGTTAAAAAACATTTCTCAAAAGGGGGTTTGAGCGAACCCCCGGAAACCCCTGAGGATGGGCATGAAACTGTATATATTAATCCTAATTGCAAGCAGTGTGTTGGTGAAATATATTGGTAAATGCATTATGACTGCTGATATGACGAAGGACAGTCAACATGTATGTGAATCAGGATGTAAACATTGCAACAGATGTACATAACTAATTTTTAACTGTGTTCTTTAGAAATTGGATAAGTGACAGAGACAGTGTGTGACAAAATGACAGGTCTCTCCTGCAGCCAACGTATAAGTGACAGAGACAGTTTGTGACAAAATGACAGGTCTCTCCTGCAGCCAACACATAAGTGGCAGAGACAGTGTGCGAAAACAAATTAAAGGTCTCTCCTGCATCCAACATATAAGTGACAGAGACAGTGTGTGACAAACTGACAGATCGCTCCTGCAGCCAACATATAAGTGATAGAGGCAATGTGTGACAGAATGACAGGTCGCTCCTGCAGCCAAGTATGATAAGTGACAGAGACATTGTGTGACAGAATGACATGTCGCTCTTGCAGCCAATATATGATAAGTGACAGAGACAGTGTGTGACAAAATGACAGATCGCTCCTGCAGCCAACATATAAGTGACAGAGACAGTGTGTGACAAAATGACAGATCGCTCCTGCAGCCAACATATAAGTGACAGAGACAGTGTGTGACAGAATGACAGGTCGCTCAAACAGCCAACATAGGATAAGTTAAAGTGTCTCCTCGATTTGATTTGTTTTCCACTCAACTCGTTTCACTTTCATTTTGCCAACAAATTTAACGTATCTAGTCTCGACTGCGATATGCTAGCTCGTGTGAACAAATGTGTTACATAGTTGGCCTTAGTGAAATCATTAAAAAAAACTATTGATTTATATTTGACTGGGTCCAGCCAAAATTTGGCGAAAAAGGGACAAAAATGGTCTGCTCTATATGCTATAATGTAAGGCTATTCAAACTTTCTTAAATTACCTGCGATACTGTATGCTGCTGTCTTCTAAACGGCAATATTCCAGTTAGCTGTCATCACACTACTGGGGTATATGTTAGTCTTCATGTATGTAGTAATGATGGAGATACATCACTGTGTGTTCCAGGTTCTTTGTAGATGACTAAAGTGTTGGTTATTTAATATCTTGTTTACTCGCTCGCTCGCTCACTCACTCACTCACTCACTCACTCACTCACTCACTCACTCACTCACTCACTCACACTTACTCAACCATTGACCAGAACGATCGTTGTTCCAAGATTATCCAATAGGTGCCACAACACCTGAAGTCAGACCTACACGGGCGATAATACCAGATTTTTCTTTTAATGGTTCCATCTTACCGTGCAAACCATCCCAATCACTTACTGCATTGTAGGGACATACATACATATTACAATACTGCTAAAGTTAGTTGGAACGCTTAACATCGACTGAAATAGGTTTAATCGTATTTAGTGAGTTAGCCCGAGAGCCGATTGCATTGGTTATCCATATCCCAGGTCTCCAGTCTACCCTATTCCTTAACCTTGCTTTGTGCCTTCTGGTTCTGCCTTCTTCGAATTTGAAGACAATATTTATATAAATATCTTCATAGCCATTCATTAAAAAACCTTATATTTGGTTTCCTCTTGGTCTCCCGGTCTCTAGTGTTGACATACCTAAATATTGCTTTGTTGAGGAGTACAATTACCAAGTAACAGTTTCTCTTATATGTGATTTTGTCCCATCTGTAATTTGGCGAAGTGTGAAATTGCCCGACTCATGTTTGGTCTCAATGGAAACTTAACATCAGCTTGTAACCAGACAAGTTAAACAAACAACATGAATGCAACATGTTGGGAAAAACAGTTTTATCAACCAGCATAACACAAACTGGTGTTTTATCGCAGGACTAATGCCACTGTTTGTACAAATGCCATAATGCACATACCACTTCAAATGGCACTACAGGTTGTTTTAATTTGGAGTACAACAAGTCGTATTATTCAGTACATTTACACAATACATTAACATAGCCACGTATAAAACATATATAAACCACAGCCCACCCACCTGATGTGGCAATATAGTCTAGTATAATCAACGCTACATTTCCCCTAATATATAAGCAGCACATCTGCATTGGTTTATGTTCACAACTGCGGATATAATTGTAAGCAGCAGTACAACCATTTATACAAAACACTGCTATATATGCAAGAAAATACGCTAAACTCAGCATTGCACTGAAGGTCTACGGCATGAAAGTGCAAATGCACAATATTCTGGTACAACGTCATTTGCACCAATGTACAACGCAAATGTTGTCAACTGATTAGAAGTGTCCATGCATACTCCGACACATTAGAAGTATCCATACATAGTCCCACAAATTAGAAGTGTCCATACATACTCCCACAACTTACACGTATCCATACATACTCCCACAAATTAGAAGTGTCCATACATACTCCTACAAATTTGAAAGCATTAGCAAGCACGTATCACCGTCACATACTATGGTGACTGTTTCCTTGTAAACTTATGTACACGCATTGTACACGCACATTGTCTGTGCAACAACGTACATTAAACAAGTCATTGCACTGGACGTCTACGGCATGAAAGTACCAATGCACAATGTTTTGGTGCAGCATCCCAATGAACAAAATATCTACTAATTAATAGAATTATCTCAAAAAGTGGGGATCGTTCGACGGGGATGCAATGTATTATATATATATATATATATATATATATATATATATATATATATATATATATATATATATATATATACCAAGGTACTATATACACTTTGTCAACGAACCGGAAGTGTTCATTGTGTACATTGATTCAGTTCAAAGCAGTGATAAGCTACAATATGGCGAGGTCGTAGCGCTGCTGTGTATGACTGCTCCCAAAAGTATCCTAGATTTTCAATGTATTAATATCTTAGACTACCTATTTGTTGTGCGGCACGATTTGTCAAAAGCCAAGGATTCTCTTCGGAACATTTGTGAATGGTTTAAGTGTGTTTTATCATCGAATTTGTGGTCTTTTATTTTGGACTTTTAACTTGAGGCGTGGCCGACGGAATCACCTAAGCGGAACGGAAACCGATCTACACTATGCGAGGCACTACGTCCGATCTGCCGAAGCATGACATTGTCTAGATCGTTGCTGCTCGGACTAAGGAAATGCTGGCAGCCGGCTCCCATCCGTCGACGACTACAACAGCCGGCTCCCATCCGTCGACGACTACAACAGCCGGCTCCCACCCGTCGACGACTACAACAGCCGGCTCCCATCCGTCGACGACTACAACAGCCGGCCCCCATCCGTCGACGACAACAACAACCGGCTACCATCGGTCGACGACTACAACAGCCGGCTCCCATCCGTCGACGACTACAATAGCCGGCTCCCATCCGTCGACGACTACAACAGCAACAATCAATCCGACCACCGACAAGACGTTGGAAAAAGGCCGGTTGCAGAAGACGAATCCGGCCAATAACGAAGGTGCCCAGTAAGTGGCACATCGCGGGTGCGGTCAGCCATGTTACGGGTGAGGTCAGCCATGTCACGGGTGAGGTCCGCCATGTCACGGGTGAGGTCCGCCATGTCACGGGTGAGGTCAGCCATATCACGGGCGAGGTCAGCCATGTATATAAAAAACCGGGATTGAAAATATCAAACATAATACAATGTCTGCCACCACCGTCTATTCCGAAGTATGCCTCTGATGTGAACAATTCAGTACGTGTACCCATTGCGGACACTTCTCGTACGTGTGTGCATGATCAGGTACACACCAGCCTGACACTGAAAAACACCCGGTCAGTCAGCAACAAGGCCGGAAACATCTCTGACTACATCACCGTACGTATGTACATGATCAGTTACACACCACCCTGGCACTGATAAACCCCAGGTCAGTCAGCAACAAGGCCGAAACCATCTGTGACTACATCACCGTACGTGCGTGTATGATCATGTGCACACCACACTGGCACTGTTAAACCCCCGGTCAGTCCGCAACAAGGCCGGAACCATCTGTGACTACATCACCGTACGTGCGTATATGATCATGTGCACACCACCCTGGCACTGATAAACCCCCGGTCAGTCCGCAACAAGGCCGGAACCATCTCTGACTACACCACCGTACGCGGTGTTGACGTAATCTGCCTGACTGAGACACGGCTCACTGACACTGATGATGCTGTCGTAGAGGCCACTGACATATATAACTTCCGCCACCTTACGCGAAGCGACCGACGAGACGGCGGAGTTGGTGTGGTGTACAAGGCATAATTCCATCTATGCCCCACGACGCCCATACTCGCCCAGTCCTTTGAGGGTCTTGAAGTTGTAATACGCCATGTGCGTGCAGCGTCGATCGTACTAGTCTTCACGATATATCGGCCACCTTCATCCGGCCGGAAGTCTACGCCATTCCGGCTATTCATCGATGAATTCAGTCGTGTTCTTGAACGTGCTGCCACGCAGCAGACTGAACGTGTCATTCTCGGTGACCTCAACGTACACTACGGCGATGATCGCGATCTCACTGACCTTCTCCTTCCAACAGCACGTGACGGAACTGACCCATGTGGATGGTAACATCCTCGACCTCGTTATAACACGAAACACGCATGACTGTGCCGTATCTGCCGTATCAGTAGAAACTATGTTAACCGATCATCACGTGATCCAGAGCGTCCTTGTCACGGTCAAACCGAGACGGCCGAGAAAAAAAGATCAGCTACAGGAAATACGCTGCAATTGACAACGCTAAGTTTGACGCAGATCTGAGGACAACGCAACTGCTAACCTACCCAAGCGACTGTAAACCGACCCATGCGACTGCATCGCAGGACTGTCTCTCCAATACGACACCACTATTGCAGGACTGTCTCTCCAATACAACACCACTATCGCAGGGCTGTCTCTCCAATACGACACCACTATCGCAGGACTGTCTCTCCAATACGACACCACTATCGCAGAGTTGATCGATACTCATGCGCCGCTCACCACCCGTCTTATCACCATCCGCCCCAAGACACCCCACGACACCCCAAGACACCCCGAGACACCCTGGTACAACAATGAGCTGTCAGCGACAACTTCGATGAGCGGACCGGCGGTGGCGAGAGACGAGCGGACCGGCGGTGGCGAGAGACGAGCGGACCGGCGGTGGCCAGAGACGAGCGGTCCGGCGGTGGCGAGAGACGAGTGGACCGGCGGTGGCGAGAGACGCGGCTAGTTGTACATAGAGACATTTTCACGACTCTAAATCCGCGTTTTACTGTCAGAAAATCCAAGAGTCTGCCCGTGACGTGAAAGCTATGTACCGAGTCACGAATAACATCATTGGGCGCAAATTACCACCGACGCTTGCCGAGAACAACGGCTCGCATGCGGAATCACTATGACGCGCCTCCACCGTTACCGCTAATCGACAACAATCACGAACATTGCACTCTGTCAGCGACAACAGCCACCGCTATCATCCGACTTGGGATCAAATGCCCTCGCAAATCTTGCTCTCTCTCTCTCTCTCTCTCTCTCTCTCTCTCTCTCTCTCTCTCTCTCTCTCTCTCTCTCTCTCTCTCTCTCTCTCTCTCTCCCTCTCTCTCTCTCTCTCTCTCTCTCTCTCTCTCTCTCTCTCTCTCTCTCTCTCTCTCTCTCTCTCTCTCTCTCTCTCTCTCTCTCTCTCTCTCTCTCTCTCTCTCTCTCTCTCTCTCTCTCTCTCTCTCTCTCTCTCTCTCTCTCTCTCTCTCTCTCTCCTCTCTCTCTCTCTCTCCCCTCTCTCTCTCTCTCTCTCTCTCTCCTCTCTCTCCTCCCTCTCTCTCTTGCACTCTGTCAGCGACAACAGCCACCGCTATCATCCGACTTGGGATCAAATGCCCTCGCAAATCTTGCTCTCTCTCTCTCTCTCTCTCTCTCTCTCTCTCTCTCTCTCTCTCTCTCTCTCTCTCTCTCTCACTCTCTCTCTCTCTCTCTCTCTCTCTCTCTCTCTCTCTCTCTCTCTCTCTCTCTCTCTCTCCCTCTCTCTCTCTCTCTCTCTCTCTCTCTCTCTCTCCCTCTCTCTCTCTCTCTCTCTCTCTCTCTCTCTCTCTCTCTCTCTCTCTCTCTCTCTCTCTCTCTCTCTCTCTCTCTCTCTCTCTCTCTCTCTCTCTCTCTCTCTCTCTCTCTCTCTCTCTCTCTCTCTCTCTCTCTCTCTCTCTCTCTCTCCCTCTCTCTCTCTCTCTCTCTCTCTCTCCCCGTTGCCGGCTGCACTGCTGAAGACAAACGTTACCATCGTCGCACCAACTCTAGCCAGTATCATTAATATGTCGCTGGTGTCTGCGACAGTTCCATCCGACATCAAACACGCGCTAGTCGCGTCACTGCTCAAGAAGACTGGTCTAGACGCTAATTACATTAATAATTACCGCCACATTTCAAACCTCAGCTTTATTTCAAAGCTGTTGGAGAATCATACGGCGGTTGACCTTCGGCGCTACATCGACGAAAACAAACTTTTCGACCTATTCCAGAGAACATACCGCCCACATCATAGCACCGAAACAGCTCCAGTCCGTAGTTATGATGATATCATCCAGGCGCTTGATGATTGAAAGGTAATAGTACACGTTCTACTCGACCTTAATGGGGCATTCGACACCGTTGATCATACCATGCTACTGCAGCAGACGCATTCGATCGGCACACGAGGCCCGGCACTAGCAATGCTGACGTCTTACCTGTCCAACAGGACGATGGCAATAAAAATCGGTGATGCCATATCTTGTCAACGACAGCTATGTTGTGGTATGCCACGGTTAATGTGGTACGAGTGTATCACTTGAACCATGGTTAGTGTACGAGTGTACCGCTTGTACCACGGTTAGTGTGGTACGAGTGTATCACTTGTACCTCGGTTAATGTGTTACGAGTGTACCACATGTACCGCGGTTAATGTGGTACGATTGTACCACTTGTACCACGGTCAATGAGGTACGCATGTACCCTTGTTCTACGGTTAATCCGGCCCTGGGTGACGTAATGGCTAGAACACAAAACCCGGGTCCGGATCGTCTTGGTGTCGTTTGAAGTTTGGGCAATTTCGTTCATTCCAAGTTACTTCAGTTCACTCAGCTGCATAAATTAGTATATTAGCTCACCAGAAGCTAACCCTGCGCCAGGTCGGGAACTGAAGATACCTTATGGTATACTTCCCCCGGTGGGAAGATATCTTCTCCAAGCCAGGGGTGAGATGCCCTATGGTATTTTCCTCCAACCTGGATAACTTACCCCCCCTTGTAAATGCGCAAGAAAGTTTATAATTAGCAAATATGAGTCAGAATAATATCTACCATATGTTATTCTGCAACACAATTGTGTGTGTTTATATTTATTACGTTATAAATTTATGAATGATATGAAATTATTCCTCAGTTAATCATGACAAGTCTCTCATCCAGGCACTGAGTTAATCATGATCAACCACCTCAACAACAAAACACACAGCTCTTTTCTGGAAGCACTGAGTTAATCATGATCAGCCACCTCAACAACAAAACACACAGCTCTTTTCTGAAAGCTCTGAGTTAAGCATGATCAGCCACCTCAATAAAAACAAAACACACAGTTTTTTCTCAAGGCACTGAGGTGTCTAATGGTAGCACCCCATTGCTATCAATACAAGCTTCAAGGACCCGCAATTGTTTATTGGCCAATGTGTCCTCGTCGTATACCTAATTAATTGTTTATTTATTTTGTTGGGTAAACACACACAATGCACAGTAACTAAATCCTTTCACCAACTTCACAGATGAAAATAACAAGTTGCCTATTAAAGGAAGGTGTCTAGAAGACTTTAATTACCATGAAACAATATGGACTGTAGACACTTAATGTAATATTTTTTTATTAGATAGATTAGTAGACATTTAATGTGTTAATGTATTCAAGAGGGGGATTGATTTTAAATGAAATGTTGTTGTGATAATTGCAAGTGGTAAAACACATATTTTGTGATTTATCGCACGTGAACTATTTTGTGATAATTGTAAGTCATTATATGATGAAATTGATAATAAATATTTATTTAGTTGCACCATTTTGTTGATTTTAGTTGTAAGGGAAATAGTTTGGTATCAAGACAACTTGGGTATTGGGAGGGGGTAAGCTATCCAGGGTGGGGGGAATATATCCTAGGGCATCATCCCCCCGGGGTGGGGGAAGCTACGCAGAGGGAGAGATACTGTTACACCGACCGAGCTTGTGTCCGCAGTCCACGCGGGAGACCTTCCGGCCGTCAACGCCATTTTCAAGAAATATACCGGAAAAGGCGGCACTGGCAAGAAACAGAATAAGGGGCAGATTTGTTGGTACCACGACAAATTCGGCGACGACTCTCTGTGCTGCAGCGGACCCCCTGCCCTGCCCGCGGTACGTTCGAACCTTCCACAGGGTCTACGAACGGTGTCGGGAAACGCAATAAGCTGTCAGTAATCGGCGTCGTATCTGGCTCGCCAACACAAACGATACAAATCCTCTTCGCGGCCGGTTACCTCTTCGCGGCCGGTTACTCTGCAGCCGACACCAGAGGAAACAGGCAACCCGAGACCTACTGCACACTTGAATATACCGCGGTACCATCTCGAGCGGTACGGTCGTCGGTCCTTTTCTGTGGCAGGGCCAACACGATGGAACGCCCTGCCCCGCAATTAAGCAAGCTAACTCCATTGCGGCATTCAAGTCACTCTTGAAAATACATCTCTTCCGCGAAGCCTTCCGAACACTCTGTTGATATGTTAATTACTCGAACATTTTACTTATTTAACTTATTATTTATTTAATTTCTTTATTCAACTTATCTGAATAACTTATGTGTTTATCAAAAGTGTCAACTTAATTGTAGTTGTTTATTTTAACTTTTTAATTTAATGGATTTATTTATTTAAATTCTTTATATAATTCATTTACTTAATATATTTATTTAACGTTTTATTGAACTCATGTTTACCTGTATTTTAACCACGTTTTATGTTAGCTTTTCAATTTATTTTCAATTATTTAACATCTTGTTAGCGCCTTTGAGCAGGATTTTAACCCGGATACACGGCGCATCATAACGTATCATAATAATCTTGTCTTCTACAAACGAGCAACGCCTCCACACATTCTACCGGCGTATAGTTAGCTTCAGACGCCTTGATCGAAAGTGCTCTCACGACATGATCGTGACCGACGTCGTCCATCCCTGTTTTGGCATGGACTTCTTTCAAGACGGTTGGCCAGAAGCATTTCTGATAACGATACGCGGAGAAGCGGCGAACGCACACGCATGTACAAAAGTGTGTTGATGCGTCAAAGGATCGCCAAATGGGGCTTACCCGACATGATTTAACAAGACAATATTTAACAAGATTTGCCATCCAGGCCAAAGGCCCAGATGGCAAGTGGACAAGGAAGCCATTGGCTTATCGAGAGTCCAACAATGTTCATCTACTTATAACCCGCCCTCCTGAGATATGTGTCAACCTTGTTTTTAAACATATTCACGCTGCTAGCAGCTACACAATCTGTAGACAATGTGTTCCATTCATTTATTGTCCTCTGTAAGAACGAGTGCTTCCTGATGTCCAATCTACATTGATCCTTTACTAATTTTATCTCATGTCCTCTAGTTCTGCTATCCTTCTTGAGTGAGAAAAACATATTTCTATCAATATTTTCATACCCATTCAATATCTTAAAAACTTCAATCTGATCTCCTCTTAACCTCCTTGTCTCTAGAGTTGTTAAACCACATTCTTTCAGGCGTTCTTCATAACTAAGGTCTCTCAGTTCTGGAATAATTTTAGTTGCTCTCCTTTGTATGCGTTCAAGCGTATCTATATCCTTCTTACGATATGGTCTCCATGTTTTTATACAGTATTCTAAATGAGGTCTAACTATTGCTTTATAAAGAGGTATACTTAACTTTTTTCCATTGTATGTTATGATTCTTCTAATCAATCCAAGAATTTGATTACCCTTTGAAGCTGCAATACCACACTGCTCTGAAACTTTCATATCAGCGCATATTGTAACTCCTAAGTCCTTTTCTTTTACAGTAGTACCCAGAACAGTATCTCCCATTTCATAGTTTATATTCAAGTTCCCATGTCCAATTATACCACCACCTGTCATCCGCAACACAACGGCAACGTTGAGCGGATGCATCGGTGTTTGGAAAACTCACTACGCGCCCGTCTGCTTGGCCGAGCAAATTGGTTTGGTGAGTTATCTTGGGTGATGCTCGGACTGCGTGCAGAGGCAAACCTTGACACCGGAGTTTAGCCATCCTTAGCGGTCGCTGGGCAACAGCCGGCGTAGCCGGGCCAGTTGGTCGTCCAGTGAGCCAACATTGACGAAGTATCAGCATTCGGCAGAGAATTTGTGTCGACGGCTCAACGTTTCACCGAGTAACAACGGCATGGGAAAGATAAAATGCGCACACATGTGATCTCTAGCTGCAAGAGCCGAGACGACAATGTGCCGTGGACTGACCAAGTCCGAATACGCTGCGAAAGCAGAGATGACAATGTGCCGCAGACAGACCACGTCCAAATACGCTGCGAGAGCAGAGACGACAATGTGCCGTGGACAGATCACGTCCGGTTTATGATGATGCGACACCCACTGTCTGCCAGGCCACGATGCCGCCAAAAAGGACAATCGTGACATGACAGGTGTGGTGGAATTGACACATGTGCGTAGCAATGAACCCGGGACAGAAGTGTTGGGTGGTCGTTCAAGGCTCACAAGAACGGTGCGTCAGCCGAATCGATTCGGGTTTGTCACGTGAACGTTGATAACGCTACTTTCGTAATCGGCGCGGGATCCACAGTAGAGACCGTAAACCAGTCATAATTACAAGCAAATATTGTTGTTTTATGGAACAGGGTGTGAACAGAGAAATAAATAAAGGTTTTAGTTTTAGTTACACGTGGTGTCATTATATCGCCTCTAGCTTGGGAATAACAAAGCTATACATGTTATTGAACAGTTTTCACCTATAAGTGTATGTGAGTGCGTGCGCGAGAGCATGCGTGCGTATGTATATGTGTGCGTGTGTGTGTGTGTGTATTCTCACTCGTCCTCCACTCAGCACAATTGCTCTCTCTCTCTCTCTCTCTCTCTCTCTCTCTCTCTCTCTCTCTCTCTCTTCTCTCTCTCTCTCTCTCTCTCTCTCTCTCTCTCTCTCTCTCTCTCTCTTTCTCTTCCCCAAATTCGTCCGTCCCCCATCCCAACACTTGGTCTCTCTACTCCACACAGTCTCGTCGATCCGCTCACATTTCCATCTCCTCCTCATCACATTCCGTCGTCCAACCTCTCAATTCCAGATATTCTCATATCCTTCCTCCCAACACACTCCATCCTATATTATCTCGTCCACACTTCCGAAAAGAGCGGACAGATATCACCATGACGACTTGTCCTCCAACATGTGCTGACATCTGGCGAGTAGTGAGTAACAACGAGTTGTTGACTCCACAACATAATCGCTGCAGTTGACGAAGATCTGCAGGATGACAAAGTTCAGACATAATGACACAGCGAAATGTGCGAGCGAGCGTGCGTGCATGCGTGCGTGCGTGAATACGCATACATGCGCAACAGAGGGAGACAGGCCGACACACCAAAGATGCAGCTTTTAGTGGACAGTTTCCACGACTGGGAAGTTTAATGTTAATTCCCATATTAATTTGTCAACCACCTCCTAACTCTTGTCCAACAGGGTTATTGACAGATGTCATGTCGTCCACTTCGACCACCTGAAAACTGTCAACAATTCCATGAATATATAAATGTATCTGGAATCACACTGCCAATATATTATCTCAGACTGCATGAATGAATAATCTAGAAGTCTTATTGATTATCGTGGCATGTTCACCTTGAAAACTAGATCCTAGATCATTGAGGTTTATTGGCTTATTTCATTAGACTTAATGAAAATAACCTGACAAACTTGATTTAAATCTTTTAACATTTCTGCCATTTTTCACGGCCTTCCTCAGCAGACTCACTTCGCTATGGGCGTGTCACATGACTAATGTCATGTGACACGCCCATGACTAATGTCATGTAACACAAGCTGGAGAAGGACTGGTGGGAGCTCCTGACCGACGACTTGGTTCAGGACAGTTTAAACTAATGCTTATGTTGCGTCCCAAAGATGAGGTAGACAAGTTATATATACACCCCTGTAGTTTGGATAGAGTAGCTAAAAAAAAAGAAGCATTTCATTGAGCATTGGAGTCAAGATATCGCTTTATTTATAAGATCTGTACAATTACCTATCAAGCACTTTCATCCAAACAACCAGCATATTTACATTCGCTGCTCACTCCTGCAAGACAGCCCAGACAGCTTCGTTCATCTACTTTTAATCTACTTTCTGTTATCAGTGTTAAGAAGAACAATATCGGAACTATATCTTTTTTAGATGCTGCACCGACTCTGTGGAACTCACTCCCTGTTTGTGTTAAATCTGTAGGAAATCTAACAACATTTCACCTTAAACTAAAAACCCACCTACTTAAACTTGCTTATCCTCCTTATATCCCCAGCATATCAGTCCAACTATTTACAACTGGAACTTATCCTCCTTATCTAGCCAGCATATCAGACCAACTGTTTACAACTGGAACTTATCCTCCTTATCTCCCCAGCATATCAGTCCAACTGTTTACAACTGGAACTTATCCTCCTTATCTAGCCAGCATATCAGTCCAACTATTTACAACTGGAACTTATCCTTCTTATCTCCCCAGCATATCAGTCCAACTGTTTACAACTGGAACTTATCCTCCTTATCTAGCCAGCATATCAGTCCAACTATTTACAACTGGAACTTATCCTTCTTATCTCCCCAGCATATCAGTCCAACTGTTTACAACTGGAACTTATCCTCCTTATCTAGCCAGCATATCAGTCCAACTGTTTACAACTGGAACTTATCCTCCTTATCTCCCCAGCATATCAGACCAACTGTTTACAACTGGAACTTATCCTCCTTATCTAGCCAGCATATCAGTCCAACTATTTACAACTGGAACTTATCCTTCTTATCTCCCCAGCATATCAGTCCAACTGTTTACAACTGGAACTTATCCTCCTTATCTAGCCAGCATAGCAGTCCAACTGTTTACAACTGGAACTTATCCTCCTTATCTCCCCAGCATATCAGTCCAACTGTTTACAACTGGAACTTATCCTCCTTATCTAGCCAGCATATCAGTCCAACTGTTTACAACTGGAACTTATCCTCCTTATCTCCCCAGCATATCAGTCCAACTGTTTACAACTGGAACTTATCCTCCTTATCTAGCCAGCATATCAGTCCAACTATTTACAACTGGAACTTATCCTTCTTATCTCCCCAGCATATCAGTTCAACTGTTTACAACTGGAACTTATCCTCCTTATCTAGCCAGCATATCAGTCCAACTGTTTACAACTGGAACTTATCCTCCTTATCTCCCCAGCATATCAGTCCAACTGTTTACAACTGGAACTTATCCTCCTTATCTAGCCAGCATATCAGTCCAACTATTTACAACTGGAACTTATCCTTCTTATCTCCCCAGCATATCAGTCCAACTGTTTACAACTGTAACTTATCCTCCTTATCTAGCCAGCATATCAGTCCAACTGTTTACAACTGGAACTTATCCTCCTTATCTAGCCAGCATATCAGTCCAACTATTTACAACTGGAACTTATCCTCCTTATCACCCCAGCATATCAGTCCAACTGTTTACAACTGGAACTTATCCTCCTTATCTAGCCAGCATATCAGTCCAACTGTTTACAACTGGAACTTATCCTCCTTTTCTAGCCAGCATATCAGTCGAACTGTTTACAACTGGAACTTATCCTCCTTATCTAGCCAGCATATCAGTCCAACTGTTTACAACTGGAACTGCTTATCGATTATGAACTGCTTAACTCCTTTCGTTTTGGTGCGCTGCCGAGCTTGGGTATCCGAGGATTTTAACACAAAAGAGGTATTTTACATACTATATTAGTTATTAAGGTAATTTATAGTACACAACATTATATGAGATAATCGGTGCGACAAAATCAGTGATGGAAGTGTGTGTGGTGAAGATTCCAGAAAAATGCTAAGGTCTGTTACAGAAAAAGTCATGCCAAAAGTTTCCGCAGTACTATTTTGATTATGTTAAATATAGTGCAGGCGAAATGTAGCTTACACCTTTCACGCAACAAAAATGTTCACTCCATTTTCCATGAATATTACCTTATATGTGGTGGATTAGTACCAATTTGTACATATTTTTCTGAATAATTATAACACTGTTCAACAGCAGCACGCATTCCAAGTAAATATCAGTTTCAAGGTGCAGCTCAGAGCATGTTTTTGGTTGCTGCGATGGTAAAACAGGCCGTGTATGCTTCTTGCCATGCGAACACTGCTAATAAGGAGAGGACGCTTATTCGCAGAACCAGGCTTAGGGAATTTAACATTATATGTCGCATGCGTAAATTGTGCCTGCAATTATTTTGAGTAAGCTAATGCTGTACAGGTGGTTTATTCTTCCGTGTGGCGGGAAAAGGACGATGTGTGCTCATTGTAGAGGTCACATGACACGCCCGTAGCAAAACCAGCCCGCTGGCCGTGACAAAACGCAGAAATGTTCGCATATGTCAATCACGTTTTTATGTGGTAAATAATATTATGATAAACCAACCTAAGAAACCTGAGTTTCTATACACTCAAGGGTCTACAAATGTAGTTTTCTGCGTAAGAACCCAGGCAGCGATACCAGAGCCCAGAATACAACCAGTCGATCAACTTCGCACATTAAAAACTATAATATTATAATTGCGCTGCAGCTAACGTCAAATCTTTCTGCTAACAAAACATGTGGCTATTCCACGTAGGCTTATTTTGGATGTGGACATAAACTACGTCCAGTCACTTCCAACACAACAACCATTGTCTATCTCTCACAACTTCCAAGGTGAACATGCCACGATATTCAATAAAGCTACATTCATGCACACTGAGATATTTATGTATTGGTATTGTTATTCCAGATACAATGATTTACTAGTGGAATTGTTGACAGGTGGTCGAATTGGATGACACGACACCTGCCAATAATCATGTTGGACACGAGGTAGGAGATGGTTGACTGACTAATGTGGAAATTAACATCAATTCACTCTTCCCAGTTGTGGAAAACTGTCCTCCCAACGTCTGTCCGTCTGTCTCCATCTATTGCATATGCACGCACGCACTCACTCACGCACGCACTCACGCACACACATGTCGCTGTATCATTATCTCCCACATTTATTCTGCGCCCGTTTTTCGTCGTTAATGTAACTACAGAAGATCAACTGCAGCGATTCTGATGTGAAGCCAATAATTCGTTGTTACCTCATTACTCGCCAGATGTCAGCACGTGTTAGGGATTTGTCAAGATAATATTTGTCCACACTGAATACGCATCTTTCGGGAGTGTGGATGAACGAATAAGGGACTGAAGGTGTTGGGAGGAAGGGCATAGGAATGTCGGGACGATGGCAGTGCAGGAGTTGAGAGGTGGGATGAGGGAATATGGTAATGGGGGAAAAGGGAATGGAAATATGGTCGGAGTGACGAGAATGTGTGGAAGAAGTAGAACAAGTGTTGGTATGGGAAACGGAAGAATGTGTGGACGAGAGAATGTGTCTGGGTTTTAATAAGCAAGATTGCGAAGGCTTTGCGAAGCGTCTGACCTTGCCTAAGTTTTCTTCTCGACGGCGCCGGAAATCCCGTGGACCAGCCTCGAAAACGGTGCGCTACACAGTCGTGCTTAGATAATCCGGTTTTCTACGATTCAGCATGTCCATCCTGACGAACTTCTGACTCTCCAATTGATGTTGAGTATGAGTTATCGCTTTGGTAAGGCAATTTATCGAGTTTTGCTAAAGAAACATTTTGCCCTGGGTGACGGAGCCTGCAAATCATGTGCGTTTCCCTTTGCAAGTCCCCATTTGCACAGTGGGGGAAATTCCGCTGTCAGTGGCAAGTAAACAAACGGTTTACGCTTACAGGATGACATCTATTGTGCTGTCTTCATGGTTGTTCCGTTGTCATCATTTCAAATTTCAGCCAGACAAGTTTAACAGTTGTAGATAATTAAGCTGAAAATATAAGTGTCTTATTGGAAATGGTTAATGGAAAGTCTATCTGGCAGCCAGGGAATATGTGTGTGCCTGGGAAATGGATAGCGTAATGGTATACCTCAAAGATCATATGTATAATATCTATTCAGAGATAGACAAGGTTAGTAAGTACATGAATGTGAAGGTGAACTGTTTTTTACAGTCAGGTTGACGCAACAACTACGAATGTTGCAAACATGTCGGACATTCCATGGTTTCACACAAGGCTAGATTAGTTTTGTGTCATATGAGACTTTGTAGAGGCCGAAAGTAGAATATATGACGGTCTAGTAGTTGATGGATATGAGTTTGGCCATGGCATGTTTTCCCAAATACATTCCAATATTTTCCGGTCCGTGGGCCTACTGTTGGAAAATATCTAGCACGAAATAAGAAGTTGTGACGGTCGTAACGAGAGAGTGTCCACACAATGTGACACAGTTAATGCACACCCTACCCATAATTAACAACATGGTGAAATAAGAGGAGGTAGACGAATGTTCACCCTCCAGCAGTGTGCAGGTCAATGGCACAATATTGCAGCCTAAACAGAAGGACAATACGTCTTCGAAGGATAAAGCCACTTCCTCGCCGAGACACGGCCACAAACTCAGTTGACCTATTCGGCGCAACGCAAAGTCACCTAAGCCGAAGGACAACATCTCATCAGTTGACAGAGCCACTGTCTTGCCGAGACACGCTGACAAACCCAGTCGACCTTTTCGGTGCAAGGCCAAACCATCTAGTTCGAAGAATAATACTTCAATTGGCAGATTCACTGTCCCACCGAGACAGGTCAACATTCCAGATCGCCAGGCAACACCTGTCAGTGGATGTTCGCGGGCTGCCGGCGGGGGCATGTTGAACATGTATAATACCAAAAAAGCTACAGACAACGCTATAAAGTCTGAGGAGCTAGTTATGCATGCAAGAGAGAGAAACAATAGCAAAATAAAAAGCAACACTTTTATTCTTCTTTCGAGCGGAAGAAAGAAACCGTCAGTTTATTGTCGTGAAACACACACGCAAAACAGAACACGCTATATGACGTCAGAGCATTTTACATGTTTACTCCTATGTAATAAATTACTTTTTACAACACATTGTCAGTTCATTACTAAGTTTTGTTACAAACTAGCCGGATTGCCCGGCGGTGCACCGTAGAAAATACAAGAGTTTTTGCCAATGGCAGTACATCTTCACGCATTCATTACTGAATCAAATGGTGTATCACATGTGCATGTAAGTAGAAAGGAAATATGTGCTTTGTACATTTTAAATTACAGGACCGTGTAAGTGAAAAAGTAAAAAATGCTATGCACCAGCATTTCTCCTGTCCTGAGGATCTGTGTTGGCAGCGAACTGTTTTAAATGAAGCCTTTCAATATAGAACAATCTTTAAATATATCACATTGTACTGGGCATTTCAAGTGAGACATCATCTAAAATGTCGCTATCAAACACGATACCTATTTTTGTTTACACCATATCGCTTCCCAATATTGATGTTAATTTTCAGAACATAGGTTGACAATGAAGATACGTACCTATTCACGTCCCACCCTTTTCCACCTCCCTTATACATCAGTCCACATTCACATCCAGAGTCGTCAGTACCCTTTTACGTCGGTTCTCCGTTCACACACCTCCCTTTTCCACAACCCATATACAGTATATGAGCATAAAGTATCGTACACGTATCGACAACAGGCACATGTGCTCCAGTGTCCTAATTTCACCCCATCCTCTTCCAGAACCCTTGTACATCGGTTCTCCGTTCACATACTTCCATTTTCCACAACCCATGTACAGTACATGAGCATAAGGTATCGTACACGTATTGACAACAGGCAACATTCCGCCATATAGACCGGCTGATTCTTTATCAATACAAACAAAATAATTTTAAATGCATATTTTATTACTGACCAGCATCCGCGTCATTTAGATTAGTGAACATGTAAAATAAGATGTAAACAGCGGGAAACTCGTCTGCATAACTGTAATAAAAGGGAAGTGTTTTCCGCTCGATTAAATCCTGTGGTGTAAAACCACCAATTCATTACATATGAATAATGCCCAGAGATGTTTGAAACTACGTCATGCCAAGGTTCAACTGCTCTCCATACCTATTGTGTCAAAGAAAGCCTGCTAACTTCGAAGCAATACATTAACCTCCTCCTCTGTACGGTTATTTACTGTTGTGTTCTTACAATCTTTACCCACTGTTGTTCTTTCCTCAATGCGACGGCTGACACTGATGAACCAACGTTAACTGGCCCTAACTCAATGTCTCTTTCCAGTCATCTGCATGCTCAATGCCACCTCTAGAACAGAATCTTCGTCCCATCACATGACCTTACCATCTCAATTTGATCGTTTTTTCTATAATTAGGATGATCTTGTTTTATCTGTAGAGATGACCAGCTAACAATGTTTCCCATTTTGTGGCGCATCATGTCATTCACATGACTTCCATATGTAGCCTACTGCAATGGTTATATATATTAATGTCTCTTCTTCATTGGCCACCGATCCTCACCCGCGATCACCGCCAGCGATCTACACTGACCCATGCTGGAATGAAGGTGAACATACAAAAGCGTCTTCAAACATATGTGTAATTTATCAGAGACAATGGGGAACAAGAATAACTCTGTGTACGAGGATGCTCTTTTCGGCCAAAAACGAAGACGTTAATGCTATGCCACGTTTCCAGTATACCTAAAACTATATAGATTAGATCAGTGCTAAACAGCAGCTAACCAATCGTACAACACGCAAGTTGTATGGTTTACTGGTGCCTCTCAACAGAGCCATTGTCCTAGACGGAGATAGCTGTCCAGAACAGCATGACGGACGATTTATCATACGACTGGAGGTTAATGCGATTGGATTTATGCGCTTACAAATGATACATACCCTAACACTGTTGTCGTCAACGTGAGCTACATCGAATTGTGTCACGAAGAAGCAAAATTGTGTGTGATGTGTTAGGGGCGCGCTGAAGGCATGTGGGGGCAGATGAACTGTGTGGATTAGTGTTGATAATGCAGTGTATGATGAGAGAAAATACCATCCTGCAATTAAACTAATGTTGATATGTTTTGAAAATGGCAGCAGTATACATCTCCAGAGCGTTATTACTTCCCTGATTTTACATATACTATTATATGTATTTTTTTTAAATCGTTTGCAATACGAACACATCCATGTGTTACTGTGCAATGTTTTTAATCCATGCATCAGCTCGTAATATCATAAAAACACAAATGTTGCCAGTATTCCGTGGTTTATCTGAAAGCAATCAAGTGTCGGCGATTATAGGAAAATGGTTTGAAAATATTGTTTTATAAAATAGGTCACCTTCAAAACTTGCATGTCGAACACAACAGGAGACGATATGACTTCTAGGAAAGCAAAAACGTCACGCGAATTTTTTTTTTTGGAATAGACGACACAACCTGTGAATTTCATGTGATGCGGCAGGTTCACATTAATCGCATACAAGTTTCAAATTATGAAGTAATTCTACGACAATTGTTCACATAAAGATATCAGCATTCTACAAAACATGGCAACAAACCACCGAGGGAAATTTAATGAACATCTGCACTCTTAGTGCACATCACAGCTTATATCAGACCTATATATATATATATATATATATATATATATATATATATATATATACAGAGAGAGAGGGGGGAGAGAAATAGAGAGAGAGAGAGAGGAGATGGAGAGAGAGAAAGAGAGAGTGTGGGTGAGAGATATAGTAAGAGAAAGAGAGATAAATAGAGATATAGATATATAGAGAGAGACAGCGATAGAGAGAGACAGAAATAGAGAGAGAGAGAGATAGAGAGAGTAAGAGGGAAATACAGACAGAGAGATGCACATAGAGAGTTAGAGAGAGAGAGAGATAGAGTAAGAGAGAGAGTGAGAGACAGAGTGAGAGAAAGAGACAGAAATAGAGAGAGAGAGAGAGGGGGGGGGAGAGAAATAGAGAGAGAGAGGAGATGGAGAGAGAGAGAGGAGATGGAGAGAGAGAGAGAGAGTGTGTGTGGGTGAGAGATATAATAAGAGAAAGAGAGAGAAATAGATATATAGATAGATAGAGAGAGACAGCGATAGAGAGTGAGAGAAATAGAGAGAGAGAGAGAGTGAGAGAGAGAGAGAGAGAGAGAGAAATAGAGAGAGATGGAGAGAGGGGGATAGAGAGAGAGAGAGAATGTAAGAGATAAATTTACGCAGATATATGTTGCAAACATGTCGGACATTCCATGTTTTCACACAGGACTAGACTAGCTTTTTGTCGTAGGATACTTTGTAGATGCCGAAAGTAGAACACACGACGGTCTAGTAGTTGATGGATTTGAGTTTGGCCATGGCCGTGGCATGATTTCCCAAATAAATTCCAATATTGTCCGGTCCATGACCCTACTGTTGGAAAATATCTAGCACGAAATAAAAGTTGTGACGGTCGTCACGACAGAGTGACCACACAATGTGACCTAGTTAATGCACACCCTACCCCTAATTAGCATCATGTTCCCATACATGGGGTAGAACAATGTTCACCCTCCAGCAGTGCAGGTCATTGGCACAAAATTGTAAACCAAACCAAAGGACAATACTTATTCGAAGTATATAGCTTCTTCCTCGCCGAGACACCTCAACAAACTCTATTGACCTATTCGGCGCAACGCAAAATCACGTAATTCCAAGGACAGCATCTCATCAGTTGACGGAGCCACTGTCTTGCCTAGACACGCCGACAAACCCAGTTGACCTTTTCGGGGCAAGGCCAAACCACCTAGTCCGAAGAATAATACTTCAATTGACAGAGCCACTGTCCCACTGAGACAGGTCAACATTCCATATCGCCAGGCAAAACGTGTCAGTGATACAGTGGATGTTCGCGGGCCGCCGTTGGGGGCATGTTGAACATGTCTAGTGCCGAAAAACTACATACGTAGATGCAGACAGCGCTGCAAAGTCTGACAAGCTAGCTAAGTATGCAAGAGAGAGAAACAGTCTCGTAAATGACAACGTTTTTTCACAAGGCCATCTTGTGACTAGATGATGATAAACGTCTAAAAAAATTACCCTAGAAGGTATGACGCACTGGAAAGCAAAAACATTGTACTTAACACGTCTGGTTCACAATGGCATAAAAAAGCAAAACTCTTATTCCTCTTTCGAGTAGAAGAAAGAAACCGTCAGTTTATTGTCGTGCAACACATACGCATAAACCAGAGCACGCTATTTGACGTCAGAGCGTTTGACCTGTTTACCTCTATGTAATAAATTACTTTTTACAACACATTATCAGTTCATTACTAAGTTTTGTTACAAACTAGCCGGGTTGCCCGGCGGTGCACCGTAAAAAATGCAAGAGTTTTGCCAAAGGCAGTAGATCTTCACGCATTCATTATTGAAACAAATGGTGTATCACATGTGCATGTAAGTAGAAAGGAAACAAATGGTGTATCACATGTACATGTAAGTAGAAAGGAAACAAATGGTGTATCACATGTACATGTAAGTAGAAAGGAAATATGTGCATTGTACATTTTAAAACAGAGGACTGTGTACATTTGTAAAAATATGCACCAGCATGCGTCCCGTTCTGTGGATCTGTGTTGGCAGCGAACTGTTTTAAATGAAGCCTTTCAATAGAGAACAATCTTCAAATATATCATATTGTATTGGGCATTTCAAGTGAGACATCATAAAAAATTTCGCTATCAAACACGAAGACCTATTGTTTTATTGTTGACACCATATCGCTTCCCCATAATAAAAATTTTTATTTTCAGAACTTAGGTTGACAATTTCCTATGAAGATACGTACCCATCCACGTCCCACCCTTTCCCACCTCCCTTATACATCAGTCCACATTCACATCCACAGTCGTCCGTACCCTTTTACGTCGGTTCTCCGTTCACACACCTCCCTTTTCCACAATCCATATACAGTCTATGAGCATAAGGTATTGTACACGTATCGACAACATGCAAAAAATCCGCCGTATAGACCGGCTGATGTAGATTCTTTATCAATGTACACCACATAATTTAATATGCATGTTGTGTTACTGACCAGCATCCACGTCACTTAGATTAGTGAACGTACAACATAACATAAAAACAGTGGGAAAACTCATCTGCATAACTATAACAAAAGGGAAGTGTTTTGCGCTTGACAGAACCCCGTGGTGTAAAAACACCAATTCATTACATATGAGTAATGCTCATAGGTTTTTGAAAAAACTTCATACCAGTGTCCAACTGTTCACCATATCTCTTGTGACACAAGACCGTCTGTTAACTTGGAAGCACGGTTGAAACAACGTAAACTGGACCTAACTCTCGGTCTCTTTCCAGTCATATACATGCTCAGTGCCACATTCAGAACAGAGTCATCGTCTCATCTATAATTAAAATGATCTTGGTTTATCCCAAGAAATTACCAACCAACAATGTTTCCCATTTTTTTATTCTTCCATATATATTGCTGTGGTTCGATTTTCAAGTATATTCTTCATTGACTGGAATGGAGGTGCATATACATAAACTATTTCAAACATAGGTGTATCAAAGACAATGGACAGTGCGGTAAAACAAATAATAACTCTATGAAACACGACGCTATTTTCGGCAAAAAACGACGCCGTTGTCAAATATTCAATTGAAGAGTAGAAATAATAGTACATGTGTCAATGTTCAGGTAGTGACAGGCCATGTGAGATGTTTCCTTCGACAAGCCCAGAAGCAAGAAGCACGGATACAATTCACAATACACATGTAATAACACACACACACACACACACACGCACGCACGCACGCACGCACGCACGCACGCACGCACGCACGGACGCACGCACACACACATAAACACGCATACACACGCACGCAAGCAGGCACGCACGCACGCACACATCCCACATATATAAATATAAATATACATATATATATATATATATATATATATATATATATATATATATATATATATATATATATATATATAAATATATATATATATAAATATATATATATATATATATATATATATATATATATATATATATATATATATATATATATATATATATATATATATATATATATATAAATATATATATATAAAATAAGCGGATCATCTTCCCAACTCATCACCACACTTTGTCTTCCAAATTGTCCTTGCTCATTGATATTCCTTCTGTATTACCATATTGTATAATCTAAACATAACTGCTTTTCGTTTCAATGCAATTGTTCGTTTCGTTCATCATGTGGATTGTGTTCTATGACTATGACCCCTCGCTATTGACCTACGATTAAACTTCTTGCAGTAGGGCAAAGCTCATATTTGCCAATATATGGGGGTCATATCAACAACTGTTTAAAAATTGTTTTAACAACATAATATAAGGATTAATTAGTGATCGCTTTGTTCCGAGACGACCAAATTGAGTGAACGCTGCCGAACTGTTTTGTGTTGCGGCCGTCAATCAGTCTCCTATCCACGCCCCAAATTCAAATTCAAATTGTTTCTCATATGTGTATATACGTAGAAAGGAAATATGTGTTTTGTGCATGCTAAATTACAGGACCGTTTGATTTAGTAAAAATGCTTGAAAAATGCACCAGTATGTTTATCGTTCTACAATCATATCATGAATTAAGATTCCTTATAGCTACACACCACTTTATTTAATATGCATGTTATGTTACTGACCAATATCCACGACATTTAGACTTGTGAACCTGCACAGTGAATGGAAAGGACAACCAGTCTGCATAAATGTAATACAAAAGGGAAGTGTTTTGCGCTTGATAGAAAGGCGTGGTGCAGAAACGCATGAATAATGTCCAGCTGTTTTTTTAAAACTTCATGCCAGTGTTCAACTGCTCACCATATCTTTTGTGACACAAGACCGCCTGTTAACTTGGAAGCAATACATTAACCTCCTCCATTCTGTACGGTTATTTACTGTTGTGTTCTTACAACCTTTTTGACACTGGTGTTCTTTCCTCCATGCGACGGCTGACATTGTTGACACTGTTGAATCAACGTTAACTGGCCCTAACTCTCTGTCTCTTTCCAGCCATGTATATGCTCAATGCCACCTCTAGAACAGAATCTTCGTCCCATCACATGACCTTACCATCTCAATTTGCTCGTTTATATATATATATATATATATACAAATTATTTGCAACAACGACAAATGTTTGCATGATTTTCACTCACAAATAAATACCGGTTCACATTGTAAAATAATAGTCATGCTGTACGATATATGCCTCCCCATCGTATCTTCTTCGGGGCCGCACGCAAAGGTCCGGGAGGCATTTCTCACATATGTAGATGTGTTTTAATTGTCCGTCTTCTATGCGCTCGCCAGGTCAAGATTTATAATTGATTGTGTACTCAATCGACCAATGAGTACATATATTATTACATAAGTGTAGTCAATGCATTGTTCTTCAGATTCGAAGAGATTCTAATCGTGTAAATCAGACGGCTACGTACATAACAGCAATATAATCACTCATGAAAAGAAACATTAAATATATATATATCACCGTAAACCGTAGAGAAAAGTATTTAATGTAAACATCACGTAGAATGTATATATACTCTTAACGTCTAGAAGACTTGACAAGTAATTCCTGACCGGAAATTTTTAATTATAAAGCTAAAGTAGGTATGGCCCGCCGCCTGAAAATTTGGATGCCTAAAATTAGGCATCTGTACACGAATCAGTGTGAATTTTAAATAGTCTTGCGCGCCCTTTGGAAACGCTCCTCCGGTGCACTTACGATATCAGCTTACCACATTCAGACGTCGTCACAATGGGCGCTGTGATTGCTTAAATACCCAATTCGCTTTACCATTGGTCAACCTGTTAAACCATCTACCGTCTCAACTGCTGGACAGTGGCATCTGCCAGCACTTCCTTGCCCAGTTCGTAAGTTAAACGTTTGAACTCTTACAGCTGGCCAAATCCAGGGTTCCCAGGGCTCCCAGGGCTCCCACTCAGTTTCCTAATTACGTTGACCTCCGACGTCAGAGCAATTTAGCAAATGTCAGTATTAAAGGCGGAACATCGTGTTCAATTAAGGGAGGACTAAAGGGGCTAAACTTTGCCATCAATCTTTATCGAAAGTTTCCTCATGAAACAATTGTTGCATTAAACATAATATACGCAAAATACAACGACATATATTCAAGGATACGGATTTATTGATCAACACAACTCTTCCGAATTATATATTTTCAACATGGCCGTTCTCAGTAATAAGCAGCCACAACCCGAATCAGGATTTGCCGGTTGCTTAGTACATTTTGGAATGGTAATTGATGTATTGGTAGCATTTAGCGAAGCCACGTCGGTCACACTGGCAGCAGCAACATACATTACAAGCACTGTGATGGTAGTCGTAGCTGTATCTTGTAACCTGGCATGTACAATACCCGTACTTGAAACGTACACTGCAGCGTTTCACTGAAACCAGAGAGCATATCAGTTTATTATCACACATTAATGCACGTCCTATACATAAATATTTGCGTGGACTTCGAAATCAGTGTATATTTATGGTTCAATCAATACCTGCACAGCTAATTTCAATTGACGAACATCACTCCCGCCAACTGAACAGTTCGACATATACCATACTGGGCAACCTGGAGTAAAATGAATGCGGAAAGATAAGTATTATACCTGATTCAACATTTCTCCGGATATTTATTATTGTTAGACCACATTTTGTAAAATAGTAGAAACATCACGTGAACCAAATTGTGAACATTATACGAAATTTAAAATATACGTAGATTCTAGATTGAGGAAGCAAACTTTTTTGTACAAACATACATTAATATATGTTCCAATCGTGTTGTATGTATCGCCAGTACGTTTCTTCGAGAGTAATGCCGGTTAAAATAACACATTTTAAATATAATATAGCGCGTGTTTTTTCAATTTTTTTTTAAAACGCGACATTAGTTGCTTATCAATCAAGGAAGAGACTATATACGGGTGGTTCTTGAATTGTGTCTGATGTCCTCTACGTCACATAGACCTTCACTTGATTAAAGTTCTCGTAAAATCACTGGAAACATTAGAAACTAATCTACAGTGCGCTGAAACGTCACTCGAAACTCAAAAGAAAGAAATGTGTAACATATACGTAGAACTTTCAAAGGTTAAAAGTGTTAACCTTTCACGACGTGACATATTGATGCTGGAGAGTTGGTGAAAAATAAAATATTGGATCATCTATTTTATAAAAATAACGTTTCTTAACTTGAACTGGGCAAGGATTTAGTTTGGAACGTCTGAGCTATAATTATTTACAAATTTAATTGGATTGAAAATTCGTGACGTAAAGGACATAATATATATAAATATATATATATATATATATATATATATATATATATATATATATATATATATATATATATATATATATATATATATATATATATATATATATATATATATATTGATGCATGTATTCTTATAATCCAATCGGAGAAAGTGTTTACTGCTTTTTCTACGATTATAAACACACAAAGACAACGTTGGACGAAGCACAACAATTTTTTTTTATTAATATGTTCTTCATTTACTTTCCCAGAATTAACATGGTAACAACATAATTAATATATTCTTCAATTAGTTTGTAGTTATCATGAAAATACTCACAACAGTATCCGTAGCCATAGGCGTCTACGATCGTCGACAAGGCGACGATCATAACGAGCATAAAGACTGTCAATTTGAGAGCGTTCATGCTGGAAGACGCAATGTAGTATCTTTGTGACATTCACAGAGTTTTCATGATCGACAAACGGTGCATTATTAATGAAGACAATTGAAATACATGACGACAATGTCAACATCCAAAGAAAAGAAAAGTTCACATAAGCGAGATAATAACATTGCAGAAACCAGCTGTGGCATGTAATATGAATGCACTGTTACTTGAATTTCACTTGGCGGATTTGTGTAAATTTTTGTACAATTTTTAATTCAATATATTTTTGTGATCAGTTTCGCACAATTATGGCACACATTTTTTAGAAAACAGTTGAACTTAATCAACCGTATGTAATTAACATGTGATCTGTCATGGAGCTGTCCAGGAAATATAGATTTGGAATAGTGTGACGTTTACATGACATCCGCTAATAAGCAATTATTATGAGGCATCGTGTTAAACATCATTACACTATTACAAACATGCAATTATACTTACATGGAATGAAATTCTTCAATGTCCTGTGGTCTGCGAACAGCACTGACGGCAAGAGATGATGAACAGGTAAAACGCTCTGACTTTATATAGTGAGTTCTGGCTTGTGCGTGTGTACAGCATGACACGAAGGTTACGGTGTCTTTCTTTTTACCGAAAGAAAAAGAAAGAGAAAATTGTTTGATGTCAATGGTAACCAGTCGTGTTGAAGTAATGTTTTTGTTTTCCAGTGCGTCAATCCTGCAAGGGAGCATTTGAAAAAAAACTTTTTTTCGTATGATGAATCGACATTGTATCTCCTGCTGTGTTCGAGAAGTTTCTCCTATTCTCAAAAAGGTTGTTCTCACCTTTTGAAGGCGATCTTGCGCGAAGCGTGTCTTTGTGTTTTGTTATTGCATCGCAACAAGTGGTCAATGGAAAAAAACGTTGTTTAAAAGCATTTTTGAGTAATATATTTTGCAGCGTATGGTTTTTAATTTCGACAATATATTTGGAAAATGCATCGCGATGTTATGTTTGAAAACACCATACGTATACCAAAGCTGTTTGTACCTTTTAGTGTAAATATCATATCAAATTTGAAGATATATATTCTTTGTTTGTGCTGACAATGAGGAGCCAGTTCCATCGGCTGGTGTCCTGAATCATGTGCATCGGTAAGAGCTACGCGTGCATACATGCGTACCGCTCTTCGATATTGTGCGTCAGTAATAAAACTCAAGCATTTCGTTGATATAAAAATGTGTGGTGCATTTGTTTTGCCTGTTGCTGCGTCATATTTCACAGAGCAATGTTTCACAACCATCTTAGTCTAACCGGCCACTTTCTCAGTTGCTACTCTTTATCATCACATTGCTTTTTGAAGTGTAAAAATATATGTCTTTATTTACCCAATAAGTGTGATGTGTGATTAGATATCCCTAGTTTCCGTGCACATTGGGCACTTCGCGTCGAATTTTTCTCAAGAATGGTATACTGGCTATTTATTGAGTGCCCCCAAGAAAACCAACGATAACGCTCTGGTTTTTTTTAAAGTTTTTTGGCAGAAAAAAGAAAGGTATCCTTCCTTTCACAAGGTAATTATGTTTTAAGCATTTCCAGTTTACGTTGGCTCAGCGATAACAACAACATCTTGGAGGAAAATAATCATTGTCAAAGAAGTTTTAAGAACACAACAGTAAATAATCTTACAAAATTAAGGAGGTTGATTTCTTTCCAAGTGGACAGGCGTTCTTGTATCACCCGAATTCCTAACTGGTGTAAAGTATGCAGTTGAACATTGATATGACGTACATTGACACTCGTCTCTTATGCTTTACACTTATGTTTTACCTTGTTTTTTACTACACTGTTCTCTCAAGCATAAAGCACTTTCCTCTTGTTGAATTTTGTAGACGAGTTATCCCGCTGTTTCTACGCCGCTTTACATGTTAATTAATTACCGCTCCCTAACAGAATATGCATATTAAATGATGTAGAGAACAAACGATAACGTACCTACATCAGCCGTTCGATATACCACAATAATGCCACAACTTGGTTATTGACAGTTCGGGTACGATACGTAATACTCGTGTAAGAAAAGGCAGTGTTAGTTGAACCATTGTTGGTTCCTTTTCATATGTAGGACATAACCATATGTCAACATTGTCTTTACTCGCATTAGGTATGATTATTAGAACATCAATTTAGCCAGAGATATTACATATATTACCTAGATGAATATATGTAAGTTACTCGGCAGGGTTGGTAAACTAGCTCCACTGACACATGGTTTAGGGTAAGTTGAGTCACATTAAAGTGTACATTGAGTAGAAATGGGTCGGGGCTTTTTATTTGTATAATTTATGCAGGCCCTGGTACGCATTCCAGAGGACAGACAACTCCGGCGAGGACTGTGCATGAATGGTGCCCCTACGACAGAGGACAGACAACTCCGGCGAGGACTGTGCATTAATGGTACCCCTACGACAGAGGACAGACAACTCCGGCGATGACTGTGCATGAATGGTGCCCCTACGACAGTCCCGGTAAAGGGACGAAGGTGAAGAAGACGAATTCATCTAAGAAATGTACACAATATGGGTATTACACGACGACTATGATCTTGGTGAAGCGATCGCGAATGATCTGTACACAGGGGGTGACGGCGTTGGCGAACATCCCCAGACCCAACCAAGTAAACCGACTTACCATCGCCACTGCATGTACTTCTACAGTCCCAGTAAGCGATATGCATTATAATTTACCCATGCCATATAACCAGTGTATCCTTTATCATATTCATTTACTTAGATATATCGGCTGCCATATGACCTTATTGGTAACATATATAAATATTCGATGTGCGAAATGGGACACATGATCGAGAGAAGACTCATAACACTGTATTAAGTTGTCCACATAACTTTGTGATATGTTGTCACAATAAAGAAGGTTTAATCAAAATTGACATGTATACATAATTATACCAGGAAAGAGATAAATTATGTTTAAAATAATTTAGTTGAAATTCGCTATGATTTATTTGTTTGCAATATACAAACTAATGCATTATCAATATACCTATTATGCACAATCATTGCCTCTTTTTTTCATATCAATTAACACATGCAACAGCTGTATCATTAAAACGAAAAGCATAATCACATACTTATGATATATAATCAGTGTCTCCTTTATAATATACACTGCCATAATTGCCACGGCTGCCAAATTACGTAGTTGATAACCTAATGAACCATTCGATGTGAAATATAGAAAATGCTCGTTAGAAGAACATTATAATATGATGCAGGTACTACATGGTGGCGATCACTATTTTAAAACATGCTTAAATTGTTTTATTTCTATAATATATAATAAATGGTTATGTAAGACAAAAGGTCCATAATATATACATAACAAATACACGCACGCACACATGCACGCACACGTTTTGCATTAAAAGCACATACATAGGCCCGTTTAATGCATTTCATAGTGGTGATTGAGAAAGATGTTTCACGACATAACAATCAGTAGAAAGACACACATAATTCAAATTATATGCAGTTGTAAAAATATATGTATTGAAGTTGAAGTCTGGTAAAACTATTTTAACAACCAGATCTACAATTTAATATTTTTATTGACATCCCAATCAATGTCAAATGCACTAGGACCTTGGTCTAGAGTCAGACTCGGCTATGCCATCTATTAAAAGTTTACGTCTTCCAATATCCGATCGATATCTCGAAATGTCTTTATCGATTTTGTAACTGTTTTCACATTTCAGTTTCTCATGGCTTCTGTCAAGCTGTAAACATATTAAAACACAGTTCCTTAATCTGATATTTTAATGACATTCCTAGATCTACATAATAATATATAATATAAAAAACATTACTTCTAGAATACCATTTAGTACTCCATAATAATGTTTTCTGGTTACATTTGGGTACAATATGCTATTTCATCGAGACAACTCTTAACGTACCTTTGCTTTAGCGTGTTTTACACTAAATTGGGTCACATCCGGTGTTTGAAACATCCTAGACATTACTTCAACTTCTTCGTGTATAACTTTGACGAAAATCATAAAATATTTCATATTACAAGTTGTAAACTGGTTAGAAATAAAATTAACATTTCATTAGTAGACATACGTGGTGTTGTATTGCTTATATGCTTTGTGGCTAACATTTGATAACAGTTACGAAGCGAATGTCAATTCCCGTTGCTAAAAAACATGGTGATTGCCGCTGGAGCCTTGTCATGGTGCTCAAAACGAAAAGCCTAAGGTATTGTCACTGACATACACACCTACGTTATGTGACTGCTCGCTTCACCAGCTTTTCTTGGAACAGACAAACATTAGTTATCAGCTGACATATACCATTTATATATATATATATATATATATATATATATATATATATATATATATATATATATATATATATATATATATATATATATATATATCTTTATCTCCCTCTCTCTCTATATCTCTATTTCTCTCTCTTTTTATTGATCTCTCTTCCTCTCTCTCTCTATCTATACATATATATATATATATTTCTCTATTTAGTTTTGTTAGTGCTAATAACGAGGAACTAGTTTCTTGGGCTTTTGCCATATTTCATTTCCATAGGTAAGACTTATATATATATATATATATATATATATATATATATATATATATATATATATATATATATATACATATAATAACAATGTTTGAAGAAGTTTATGTTTGTGCACCTTCATTCCAGCATGGATAATTGTAGATCGCTCGTGAAGAAGAGACTTGAATATAGAACGATTGCGATAGGCTACACACGGAAATCACTTGAATGACACGATGCGTCACAAAATGGGAAACATTATTAGCTGGTCATCTGTACAGATAAAACAAGATCATCCTAATTATAGAAAAAAAGGAGCAAATTGAGATGGTAAAATCCTGTGATGGTACGACGATTGTGTTCTACAGGTGGTAGTGAGCTTGTACATGGCTGGAAACAGATGTAGATTTAGTGCCAGTTAACGTTGGTTCATCAATGTGAGCCGTAGCATGGAGGAAAAGAACATCAGTGTCAAAAGGTTGTAAGAACACAACAGTAAATAACCGTACAGAATGGAGGAGGTAAATGTATTGCTTTCAAGTTAACAGGCGGTTTTTTGTCACAAGAGATTTGGTGAGCAGTTGAACACTGGCATGAAGTTTTTAAAAAATCCTCTGGGCATTATTCATATGCAATGAATTGGTGCTTTTGCACCACGGGGTTGTATCAAGCGCAGAACACTTCGCTTTTGTTACATTTATGCAAACGGGTCACCACGCCCTTTTCACGTCATTGTGCTTGTTCACAAGCCTAAATTGGTCAGTAACATATAATGCATGTTAAATAATGTGGTGCGTAGCGATAAAGAATCTACATCATGATATGATATGTCGGAATTTTGCCACAGTTTTCCTGTTGACGATACGTGTACGATACGTTATGCACATAGATAAGATATGTTTGAAGATTGTACACCGATACACATACTGGTGCATTTTAAAGCATTTTCTGCAAAAGTGAAATGGTCCTGTAATTTAGCATGTACAAAACACATATTGGCTTTCTACTCATATACAAATGTAAGACACAATTTGTTTCAATAATGAATACAGATCAATGTGTTTGTTGCATTTGTTTTTCACATAAAAATAGTATGGCTTGAAATATGAGGAAATGTACTTTTTTTATTGTAATACGTGACACAACCGTTTTCATACATAGTCTGCTTACGTCTACATACTAAAGTAGTTTGTAACTACGTATGTCTGTATGTTTGTCTATATGTATGTTTGTATGTTTGTATGTTGTCTGTATGTATATACATCAGGTTGTCTGGAGCTGCCATTTTGTAGGCGTACCAGGTTTTCCATAATGGTGATTCGAACATTGAAACATACTGGTGGGTTTACTTCAAAAAACCAACGTGGGCGTTTTATGTAAATTTCGTAACGCAGACGAATAGCTCCGTCCAATTGTTAGCAACGCTTTGCTTGTTTCAACCACTGTTACGTGATCTACATCAAACGCCCAAACGTCGTGAAATCGGCAGTTGTACGTGATTTATGGATGTGAAGTTGTCATTGCCACTGGCACAAGTTCTTGCCTCTTCTCCCGAGCACCACCTGAGAACTGTGTGTTCTAAAAAAGCAATTTATTACATATGAGCAAACAGGTCAAGCGCTCTGACGTCGCATAGCGTGCTCTGGTTTATGTGTTCGTGCTTCATGACAGTAAACTGACGGTATCTTTCTTCTACTCGAAAGAAGAACAAATGCCTTGCTTTTTATTATGCCATTATGAACCAGACGTGTTAGATACAATGTTTTTGCTTGCCTTGGCAATGCGTTATAACTTCTAGCGGGTCCATAGTGATGGTTCGTACATTCAAACACATTGGGGTGTCTACGTCGAAGGAACTAACATGGGCGTTTGATGTGAAGTTCGTTACTCAGAATGATAGCTATGTACAATTGTTGGCAACGAGCATTTTCTCTCGTAAACCGCCGAGCAACTCTACTAGTTTTTAATAAAACTTAGTAATGAACTGATAATATGTTACAAAAAAGGAATGTGTTACATATCAGTAAACATAAAGGTAAGGTTTCTTTCTTCTACTTGATAGAAGAAGACATGTTGTGCTTTATATTGTAATATTGTGAACCAGGCGTTTTAAATACAATGTTTTTGTTGGCCAGTGCGTCATTCCTTATAGGGTAACTATATTTGAAGAAATGTATCGTCTGACATGCCGTTTGTGTTGTGTGTGTGTGTGTGTGTGTGTGTGTGTGTGTGTGTGGGTGTGTGTGTGTGTGTGTGTGTGTGTGTGTGTGTGTGTGTTTGTGTGTGTGTGTGTGTGTGTTTGTTTGTGTGTGTGTGTGTGTGTGTGTGTGTGTGTGAGAGAGAGAGAGAGTGTGTGTGTGTTATTGCATGTGCATGCTGATGCATATTTCAAGTATATTTTTACAAAATTACACGGTCCTGTAATTTAAAATGTACAAAGGACATATTTCCTTTCTACATATAGGCATACGTGATACACCATTTGTTTCAATAATGAATGCATGAAATGTATACTGCCATTGGCAAAAACTCTTGCATTTTCAAGGGTGCACCGCCGGGCAACCCGGCTAGTGTGTAACAACACTTTGTAATGAACTGACAATGTGTTGTAAAAAGTAATTTATTACATAGGAATAAACAGGTCAAAGTCTCTGACGTCATATTGCGTGCTCTGGTTTGTGTGTATGTGTTGCACGACGGTTTTTTCTTCTACTCGAAAGAAGAATAATGGTTTTGCTTTTTATTATGCTATTGTGAACCAGACTTGTTAAGTGTTTTTGCTTGCCAGTGCGTCATACCTTCTCGGGTAATTCATTGTAGACTGTTATCATCATCTAGTCACAAGATGGTCTTTTTAAAAAAATGGTTGCCATTAACGGGAATGATTATCTGTCTTGCATACATAGCTAGCTCGTCAGACTTTGCAGGTATGTCTGTCTCAATATCTGTAGGTTTTCCTGCCCCACCGGCAGCCCGCGAAGATCCAATGCATCACTGACACGTGTTGATTGGCGATCTGGAATGTTGACCTGTCTCGGTGGGACAGTGGCTTTGCCAATTGAAGCACTATTCTTCGGACAAGGTGGTTTGGCCTTGCAACAAAAAGGTGAACTGGGTGTGTCGGCGTTTCTCGGCAAGACAGTGGCTATGTCAACTGATGAAATGCTGTCCTTCGGCTAAGGTGATTTTACGTTGCGCCGAATAGGTCAATTGAGTTTGTTGGCGTGTCTCGGCGAGGAAGTGGCTCTATTCTTCGAAGAAGTATTGTCCTTCGGTTTAGTTTGCAATGTTGTGCCATTGACCTGCACACTGCTAGATGGTTAACATTGTTCTACCCCCCTTAAGTCACCATGATGTTAATTAACGGTAGAGTGTGCATTAACTGGGTCACATTGTGTGGTCACTCTCTCGTTACGACCGTCACATCAATAGGCCGGAAAATATTGGATTTTATTTAGGAAATCTTACCAAACTCACATCAACTACTAGACCGTCATATATTCTACTTTCGTCATCTACAAAGTCTCCTATGACACAAAGCTAGTTTAGTCTTGTGTGAAACCATGGCCTGTCCGACATGTTTGCAACATTCGTAGTTGTTGTGGCAACCTGACTGTAAAAACAGTTCACCTTCACATTCATGTACCTACTAACCGTGTATATCTCGGAATATATATTATCCATATGATCTTTGATGTATACCATTACGCTAGCCATTTCCCAGGCAAACACATATTCCCTGACTGTCAAAGAGACATTCCTTTCGGCATTGACCATGTCCAATATAACAATAATTTTGTCTATTCTTGTCTGGAACCAGTCAGTGTTTCTGTAACTGTCCGACATGTTTGCAGCTTAATTATCTACAACTGTTGAACTTGACTGGCTGGAATTTGAAATGATGAAAACGGAACAGCAGCGAAGACAGCACAACAGTTGCCATCTTTTCGACGTAAACCGTTTGTTTACTTGCCACTGACAGCGGAATTCCCCCCCCCCATTGTGCAAGGGGGGACTTGCAAAGGGAAACGCACATGATTTCCAGGGTCCGTCACCCAGGGCAAAATGGTTCTTTAGCTAAACTCGATAAATTGCCTTACAAAAGTGATAATTCATACTTAACGTCAAATAGAGAAAAAGTTTGTCAGGATGCACAGGCTGAATCGCAGAAAACCGGATTATCTAAGCACGTCTGTGTAGCGCACCGTTTTCGCGGCGGGTCCGCGGGATTTCCGGCGCCGTCGAGAGGAAAACTCAGGCACGGTCCGACGCTTCGCAAAGCCTTCGCAATATTGTTTGTTAAAACCAAGATGCTCTCCCTCGTCCCCAAATTCTCCCGTTGCCCATTCTAACACTTGGTCTTCACACATTCTCGTCGCTCCGATCATATTTCCATTCCCCTTCCCCCTTCCCATATTCCCTCGTCCCATCTCTCAACTCCTGCGCTCCCCTCATCCCGACATTCCATCGCCCTTCCACCCAACACCCTCACTCCCATATTCGCTCGTCCACACTCCTGAAAAAAACATATTCAGTGTGGACAAATATCATCACGACGACATATATCCCAACACGTGCTGACATCTGGCGAGTTGTGATATAACAACGAATAATTGGCAGAATCGCTGCAGTTGATTTTCGGTAGTTACATTAACGACGAAAAACGGGCGCAGGATAAATGTGGGAGATACATGTGTGTGCGTGCGTGAGTGAGTGCGTGCGTGCATGAATGCGCATGCATACGCAATAGAGGGAGACAGGCGGACAGACTTTGGGAGGACAGGTTTCCACAACTGGGAAGATTGAATTGATGTTAATTCCCCCATTAGTGAAATGCCCAATGCAATATGATATATTTGAAGATTGTTCTCTATTGATAGGCTTCATTTAAGACAGTTCGCTGTCAACTCAGATCTTCAGAACGGAACACATGCTCGTGCAATGCGTGAAGGTTTTACTGCCATTGGCAAAAACTCTTGCATTTTCTACGGTGCACCGCCGGGCAACCCGGCTAGTTTGTAACAAAACTTAGTAATGATCTGATAATGTGTTGTAAAAAGTATTTTATTACATAGGAGTGAACGGGTAAAATGCTCTGACGTCATATAGCGTGCTCTGACGTCATATAGCGTGCTCTGACGTCATATAGCGTGCTCCGGTTTATGCGTATGCGTTGCACGACAATAAACTGACGGTTTCTTTCTTCTACTCGAAAGAAGAATAATGGTTTAGCTTTGTATTGTGCTATTATAAACTAGACGTGTTAAGTACTCACAGACACATATAGGTGAAAACTGTTCAATAACATGTATAGCTTTTGTTATTCCCAAGCTAAAGGTGATATAATGACACCACGTTTTACTAAAACTAAAACCTTTATTTATTTATCTGTTCACACCCTGTACCCTAAAACACCAACGGAACATTTGTTTGTAATTATGACTGGTTTACGGTCTCTACAGTGGATCCCGCGCCAACTACGAAAGTTCTTGAAAGAAGTCCAGACCAAAACTGGGATGAACGACGTCGGTCAAAATCATGTCACGAGAGCACTTTCGATCAAGAAGTCTGAAGCTAACCATGCGCCGGTAGAATGTGTGGAGGCGTTGCCCGTTTGTGGAAGACAAGACTATTATGACACATTTATAAAGCTCCGTGTATCCGGGTTAAAACCTACTCAAAGGCGTTGACAAGATGTTAAATAAATTAAAAAGCTAAAATAAAACGTGGTTGAATTAGGTGAATGAGTTATATATAAAGAGCAATTACAATTAAGTTGATACTTTTGATAAACATATAAGTTAATCAGATAAGTTAATTAAAAAAAAATTTAAACTAATAAGTTAAATAAGTAAAATGTTCGAGTTATTAAAATTTCAACGGAGTGCTTCGCGGAAGGCTTGGTGGAAGAGATGTGTTTTCAAGAGTGACTTGAATACCGCAATTGAGTTAGCTTGCCTATTTGCGGGGCAGGGCGTTCCATAGTGTTGGCCCTGCCACAGAAAAGGACCGACGACCGTACCGCTCGAGATGGTACCGCGGTACATTCATATGTTCAGTAGGTCTCGGGTTGCCTGTTTCCTCTGGTGTCGGCTGTTGAACGGAGACCGCCGAACCACTGTCTACCAAGTAACCGGCCGCGAAATGGATTTATATCGTTTGTGTGGGCGAGCCAGATTCGACGCCGATTACAGACAGCCTATTGCGTTTCCCGTTCGTAGACCCTGTGGAAGGTTCGAACGTACCGCGGGCAGGGCAGGAGTCCGCTGTGGAAGGTTCGAACGTATCGCGGGCAGGGCAGGGGTCCGCTGCAGCACAGAGAGTCGTCACCGAATTTGTCGTGGTACCAACAAACCTGCCCCTTATTCAGCTTCTTGCCAGTGCCGCCTTTTCCGGTATATTTCTTGAAAATGGCGTTGACGGCCCTAAGGTCTCCCGCGTGGACTGCGCACACAAGCTCGGTCGGTGTAATAGTATCTCTCTCTCTGCGTAGCTTCTCGTCCCGGGGGTGTGGGGTGTGAGGGGAGAGATGCTCTAAGATAAATTCCCCCACCCTGGATATCTTACTCCCTCCCAACACCCAAGTTGTCTTGATTCCAAACTATTTTCCCTTATAACTAAAATCAACAAAATGGTGCAATTAAATCAATATTTGTTATCAATTTCGTCATGTAATGACTTACAATTATCACAAAAGAGTTCACGTTCGATAAATCGCTAAATCACTGTTTTACCAATTGCAATTATCACAACATATCATGCAAAATCCAGAGACCAGAGATTTGTAACAAAAACAGCATATTTTATTAATGCTGTTTCTACATGATCGAAAAAAATTCCAATGTCGACGAAACCACATATAACAAGTGCATATATAAATGCCTAATGCAAAACACATTTGTGCAGTGATACATTTGATGAGGTGTTCTAAAAGTATTACAATTTACTCTGATTCAGAGCAAGTTGTGAGAGCCGTTTTTAAAATCATGAAACATCACCAAATAAATTAGAAACTCTAAAGTTTTATTAATCTGGAGTGTTAGTTAGTATTTCTAATATAATTTGTGAAGAAAATGTGCTGTTTTGTGTTTGTACATAGTAAAAAGGTTAACATCATAGATATTGAACTCATCAAAGCTTACAGAGGTGGGTACAAGACTGTAAACCTACTGTTTCTGTGTGACCGGCATGAAGAAAGAAAGTTGAATTTTTATCCCGAACTTAAAACCAACTTCAGGTATCATCATATGCATGCCAGCACCTTCAAACTACAATGTGATATGTCAACAGAGTGTCTATTAAGGTGAAACAAAAGTCATGGTTTTGGGGCTATGCACCTACAAGAGATAATAAAAACTAACCATGTGCAACTAAAATCAAGACTATCATGCCAGTAGTTTATTCAAAATATGTTGTAAAAAATTTGAGATTCTGATCATTTTTCCAGTTGACTGAAGGCTTACATGTTAACCAGCACCACCGATAAATGCATGCGCAGTTCTATAAAATCGAGGTAAAGTATTTTATCCTATTGGCAAGTTTAGGAATAGGTGTATACAAATATATTTTCATTTGGCGAGTGAATGTTGCCAGACTATGACACTCATGATATAGGTTTATCTAACAGTATGGCGCGGCCCATGAAAATAAGATACTGTGTGTTCAGCAAGGTTTCCCTAGTAAACCATCCGGGATGTTCTTAATTATAGTTGCCAATGGTTATGTATTAGTAACTCTTATAGGTGGATGTGCCCAAAACGATGACTTTGGTTTCCCTTTAGTTGAGTGAGTTGTTTGCCGCAGGACTTGGGTTCAGCATCGCTGGGGGCATTGGCAACCAACACATTCCTGGAGACAACGGCATCTTTGTGACGAAGAACATCAAGAGGGGCTCCGCCGAGCAGGACGGACGCCTCACTGCTGGCTGTGAGTTACTGTGTCGTATCGTGTCACCATATGTCAGTGTGTCACTAATGTTCATTGCACATGTCATAATACGAGCTATTAATTTCTAATTTGTTTTTAAGGGTTCTAACCCATAAATACTTTGAGTTTTAGGTGTGATGAACCAAACAAAGACTATCGTTTTCAGACATTCTTGTGATCACATGATGTGTGTAGCATTACTCGTAAAGTTACATTCCATGAAATGTAAACATGACATTCAAAACATTAAACAAATAACGATAAAATCAGGTGGTTAGGATAGATTTAGTTTGTAATATGGTTTTGCAATACAAACAATGAGACTTTTTACCTTTAATCATGATGGAGCTGAACGGTTATAGTATGGTTCTTTGGAGAAACAATTATAACTGTTTTATTCACTGTTTGTAGAATGAACAAAAAACCGTGCATTGCCTAGCATCTTGACAAAATGGGTTGGTAGCGCCGCCAGACAGATGAAACAAAACTAAAAATTTGAACGCCAAGACTAGTTTGCTATATCCAGGCGTTCAATTTGTCACTGTTTGTTTTTTTCAAATGTGAAACATTGGGATGTGTTAGCGTTGGTGGCTGTATTACCCTGATAATTTTTTTTTTATATTTCAGGTAAACGGAGTCAACTTGTCAAACGTGACACACGAAGAAGCCGTGGAATGTCTGAAGGCTACACTGGAGAGGGTTGTATTGACAGTGGCCAAGCCGTTTAGCACAAGCCCATCAAGTCATACACTGCCTCCTGGTAGGTGGTCACAGAATCATTCAATGTTAGTCCCTTGAGTCATACACTGCTTGCTAGGTAAAGGACTCGAGTCACAGTGACCACATAGTGAACTATGATTTTTAATCCAGTCACAAACATGTTTATTTGTAGTTCCTACAAAAGACAGTACAACTAAGTTAAGTTAAAATTGGAGGTACTGGAGAAACATTTTAAGTTATCCATACATTTGAGTAAAGTTGTCTGTTTATTAGTAGCGTCATTTTGACTCGTAATATACTGCCCAACCACCATTTCACATAGAAAATGCTCCAGAATTAAGTAAATTCATATCCTAAAATTTACAAATTCCACACTTCCCCTGTGTAGTGAAACCCCGTGGCACCAGATATTCATATATACGTCTACTATATCTACTATATCTACCATATCTACGTCTACTATATCTACCATATATCTACGTCTACTATATCTACCATATATACGTCTACTATATCTACCATATCTACGTATTATATATCTATCATATATACGTCTAATATATCTACCATATCTACGTATTCTATATCTACCATATCTACGTCTACTATATCTACCATATCTACGTCTACTATATATACCATATATACGTCTACTATATCTACCATATCTACGTCTACTATATCTACCATATCTACGTCTACTATATCTACCATATATACGTCTTCTATATCTACCATATCTACGTCTACTATATCTACCACATCTACGTCTACTATATATACCATGACTACTATATCTACCATATATACGTCTACTATATCTAGCATATCTCATAATTACCCTCCAACTAGTGACAACAGGTTCACTACCAATTAAAAGTCAAATGAAATAAAAGTTGTGGTTTTGGGGACAGCCCCTAAAAGAGATAATAAAACTAACCACGTGCAACTAAAATCAAGAATATCACGCCACTGGCTTACTCAGAATGCGTTCTAAAAGTTGGAGATTCCGATCATTTCTCCGAATGACCGAGCGGTAACATAGGCTAAAGTGACGTATTAAGGGGGGAGGCCGGCATACACAGAACCAATGCAAAGTCTCAAACAAATGTGTTATTTTGCCAGAAAGAGGACTAGTTTAGTAAACAAAGGCCAAAACATGTTACATAAGTAACATAAGGCAGGTATTGGAATAGGTATACACGAATATTTTTTCATTTGGCAAGCAAATATTGCTAGACTACAACACCTGTAACGTAGGGTTATCTAACAGTATGGCGCAGCCCATGAAACTGATATGTGTGTTCAAAAAGGTTTTCCTAGTAAACCACTGGCGTGATATTCTGATCGATTTAATAAATTGATCTTTCCTGGGATATTGATGTAGTCAGAATCTTGAAGAGCGGTAAATCTTGAAGAGCGGTAGATTTACCGCATTATGTGCAACATACTCGGCACCCCTGCAGGTCTGTGACACTTCATGTGACACTTGCTTCCCTGTCCACAGACCAGACAGACTACAGTCAGCCACCGCCACAACCACAGCTACCACCGCAGCAACAGTCACCACCACCACAGCTGCACCAACAATACCAGCTACAACAGCAGCCACAGCTGCAGCAGCAGCCACAGCTACAGCAGCAGCCGCAGTAGCAGCTGCAGCAGAGAACCTCCACCGTCAGCCACAGCCCAAGTTACTCGGCCATTGCAGGATCACCAAAGCAAGACACAATTCCACAGTTAGTGTCCTTGTGTGTCCTATTTGACTGCTGGTGTTATGTAACCGTGTGATCATGGGCAATCAGTTTTTGTGACAGTAATCATGGTTTTGATATTTGTGATAAGAATTTTCGATATTGCGTATGTCGAATGAGCTTCCCGGTTCACAATGGCCCTCTGTATTTTTCTATCTTGTAGTCTTTATTTCCTCTTATCAACCGTGCGTCACATGTCAGGACATCAATGTATGTAAGTGCAAGCTTCCCTGATTTCCTCACTCCGTCTTTTGGTAACCAGTTTATTAGTCGAGACACTGGCTCGTTCTTGCTTCTGTAGCAGTGGCCTGTGAAAAGCATCCTTCGCTCTCTGATCTTATCTGACAGTTCTGGCATTTCCCCTCACAGCTCACTGTTTGTGACATGCTGACTCCAGTGTATGTTAAAAAGTCGCAACCATCTAATTCTTTCTAACATACGTGTTGTTGTCCAGGCTTCACAACCATGCAACTGCACAAACCGTTGATATGTTCGTTCAGCTTGTTATGGAGTGTTGACTTCCAGGTGGCCAAACCAAAGAACGTAGATGACAAAAGAGCCGACTTGTGTGGAAATGTGCAACAGACACGATCGCTGCATCGACTGTTGAACATGACTTTTGACTGTTATTTACGTTCTTTGGGTCAGGCTGCGAGGTGATTCAAGCGGTACAATGACGTTTCAATGCTTGTTAAACAGTCACCAACAGATGGCACTGTTGCAGTGATGTTGCACAGCAATCACACGAGTCAGCTTTCTTATTATTCATGTTCTTTGGCCAAACACAGTGTTTGTGTTGGTGGGGTGTGACAGTTGGGTTGTATGTTTTCAGGGAGCCATGGAGGGTTGTGCTGAACAAGGGGTCAACTGGACTCGGGTTCAACATTGTAGGAGGGGAGGACGGAGAGGGAATCTTCGTGTCCTTCATCCTGGCGGGAGCACCCGCCGACCTGAGCGGGAAGCTACACAGGGGAGACCAGCTTCTGTCTGTGAGTCTCCATTCTTTCGCTCATTCCTCTCATGGGGGGACCAGCTACTGTCTGTGAGTCTTCTCCATTCTCTCTCTTGTTCCTCTCTCACAGTGTGGGACCAACTACTGTCTGTAAGTCTTCATTCTCACTCATTCCTCTCTCGCAAGGGAGACCAACTTTTGTATTTGAGTTTTCTCCATTCTCTCTCATTCCTCTCTCACAAGGGAGACCAGCTTCTGTCTGTAAGTTTTCTCCATTCATTCTCTCGTTCCTCTCTCACAGGGGAGACCAGCTACTGTATGTGAGTCTTCTTCATTCTTTCTCTCGTTCCTCTCTCACGGGGGAGACCAACTACTGTATGTGAGTCTTCTCCATTCTTTCTCTTGTTCCTCTCTCAGGGGGGAGACCAGCTACTGTCTCTGAGTCTTCTCCATTCTTTGTCTCGTTCCTCTCTCAGGGGGAGACCAACTTCTATCTGTGAGTTTTCCCCATTCTTTCTCTCCTTCCTCTCTCACAGGGAGACCAGCTACTGTCTGTGAGTCTTCTCCATTCTTTCTCTCGTTCCTCTCTCAGGGGGGAGACCAACTACTGTTTGTGAGTCTTCGCCATTCTTTCTCTCGTTCCTCTCTCAGGTGGGAGACCAGCTACTAACCACAGTAAACTCCTCTTTTCACAAACGTTTCACGTTAAATTACCTGCATTAAGCGACCACCTGCATTAAGCGACCACCTGTACTTACTATTCATGTTCAGCCATCATAACGAAATTGTACTTTTTATTTTGTTGACTTACTATAGCATTAGGAATTACTTTTATGTGTGGCTGTATACTTATACTATTTATGTTAATTTATATTACATAATAAAATACATGGCAATCTCCTTTCACCCACTACCATGTGTTATATTTGTTGGTTTCAGTTTGTCTTCTTTGGGTTTATATTTAGTTTGGTGTTTGTAAGCTGGACCCAGTTAGCTAATCTGTCTTAATTATAGCTGGTTGCCAGCTTTTACTTTAGTGAGCATGATTAATTCAATTTTTTTGTGTTTTCAGGTAAGTGACATAGATCTACAAAATGCGACCCATGAGCAGGCCGCAGCCGCCCTGAAGGGAGCGGGGGACGCTGTGGACATTGTCGCCCAGTACCAGCCAGATCGTACGTACACCACTGTCATACCAGAGTTCTTCATCTTCGCCACCAGGGCCTTCTGACTACATCAGTACCCCTGGCAGATCGACCTTTTGAAATGCTGATTTTTCAGTTGCTGTGTTACACAACCAGATTGCTTGCTGTTATTTTCTGGGCTCGTATTCAGGAATTAATTGGTAGTGGACTCATCGTCACTGGTCAGGTGGGTAATGATAGGCATTTCCTGGAAACGCTCTTTGGAGTTTTGGGCACAGGCACATCTGATTCCCAGAAACGTGTTGACCAAGACAGGAAGTGGGACAAAGTACAAATGATTCAGTCTACATCGACACATGGCGTGGGATAAACTGACAAATCCACGTTTCAACAAGTTGATCTGCCAGGGGTAGTGTAGTTCTTCAGTAGTATTGTGGAGGTCCTGATTTCCCGGTAATATCCCAGATGAAATAAACATAGGAACATAGCTTTCTCGATTGCCACACCAACTCTTTGAAATTCACTCCATCTTAGTGTTATGTCAGCAGGAAACATAATACAATTTCACTGTCATTTGAAGACTTGACATTATAACTGCCCTTTCCCTCCATAGCTCCCCAGCGTATTCCTCCATCTATTGACAATGTTAACATTGTCTTCTGTTTTCCAGATTGCCTAACCTTTTCATTTTGATGCGCGTCTGAACTCAGGTTCCTAAGGATGTTGGCGCAATAGAAGTTTTTTTTTATCATTATGTATTTCTTTGTGACCTTTGACCAAGTGTTACCCTATGACCTTGTGTGACTTTTTAACCTGCTGTGTTACAGAGTACAATATGTTTGAGTCAAAGATTCAGGACCTGCGGGAACAAATGATGAACACAAGTACCGGAAGCCTGAAGACGACGCAGAAGAGGACACTCTATGTCAGGTACACTGTCATGACATCTGTCATAGGTGTCATATTTGTGTTACATCATTATGACATTTGTCTGTATTTTTAAGATCTGCAAATGAATAAATTAGTTTCATATTGCTGGTACACTAAAGCAGCATGGTAAACTTCTTCTTTTTTCTGACACTTATGCTGAGCAAAAATTTTTACACCGGCCATCTCAGCACAGAATTTAGGAGTCACCTTTGATAATAATTAAAATTTTAGACAGTATATTTCACAAACGTGTTGTTGCTGCTTTTATCATATTCTTGACCTTCGACGTATTCGCAGGTATGTATTTTGCTGTTGCCAAAACTAGTGTAACTATTCTTGTTAGCAGTAGACTTGACTATTGCAATTCCATTTATCATAATATTGCTCTCAAGAACATCTTGAAACTTCTGCCTGTGCAAAATTGTTTGGCACTAGTTTCACTGGTCTTCACGTTTCTCTCACTCATTACCACTTCTTAAACCATTGCATTGACTTCCTGTCCGATATCGCATTATTTTTAAGATCTGTACAATTACCTATCGAGCACTTTGATTCAAGCAACCAGCATATTTATATACACTGCTCACTCCTGCAAGACAGCCCATACAGCTTTGAACATATAATTATAATCTACTTTTTGTTCCCAGTGTTAAGACAAATGTTGGAATTAGTGCTTTTTCAGTTGCTGCACTGACTCTGTGGAACTCACTCCCTGTTAGTGTTAAGTATGTAAGACATATTTCGAAACATTTCACTGTAAACTAAAAGCCCATTTCACATGTGATCAACTCATCATGACATAAATAACCAACTCCATCTGTATGGGACATAATATGATAATCAGTATTGCACCCATGTACTGGATAGAGCATATTGAATGTAATTGTAATTGTGTTGTTGAAATATAACTAAGTTCCTCACACATTGCTACTGTTGTTCAGGGCATTGTTTGACTACGACCCGAGTAAAGACAGTGGTCTGCCCAGTGGTGGCAGTCACGCAAACTAGTGCCAGCTGACGATGATGACGGCCTTGGTATTATCCCCAGCAAGAGGAGGTAAGTCGGTGTTGGTGTCTCTAACATAGATGACACTATGACAGTATTCATATTTTTTTAACAAACGTAAATGTTGTAATCCAACATTGATTATGAATCTTAGAATTCCATTTACGTTATGACCAACGTGTGCCTTGTTTCAGTCATCTTTCACTGTCACCAACGTGTGCCTTGTTTCAGTCATCAGTCACTGTCACCAACGTTTGCCTTGTTTCAGTCGTCAGTCACTGTCACCAACATGTGCCTTGTTTCAGCCATCAGTCACTGTCATCCATGACACAATTTATGAAAACACTCAAACTGATTTCACTTCTAAATATAGTGCCAACGTGATATCTTTTAAAATAACTATCATTTAGATTCGATGTTGTATTCATTCTAGTGTTATACTAACTGTTATTGTATAATGCCTGCTAAAGCAATTTCTTTAAAGCATATTGAATGAACATGTACCATGCTCAGTCTGTTGTAATGTTGTGGGTCAGACTTGAGTTCTGCACATAAAACCTGGGTCCATGGAATCTCGCTGTCATTTATGTCGACTAATTCAACAAGGTGACTTGTCTTGTGTTGGTGGTGTATTGGCTGTGTCAGCAGTCAGAATGTTAACTTTGACATGCTGTAGTGTCAGCGTCGGAGGTCCAATGTGTCATGTCATCATGTCTTATCTCCATAGTGCCATGTCATCATATATTGTGTCAAATGTCCATAGTGCCATGTCATCATGTCTTGTGTTGGTTGTCCATAGTGCCATGTCATCATGTCTGTGTCAACAGGGTGGGGAGGAAGGAGAGGGCGAGACTAAAGAAAGTCAAGTTTTCTGGCAAAGGATCAGACACAAAGGTAGGGCGATGCACCCATACATCACACAGTGCACTCATGCACCACACAGTGCACTCGTACACCACGCAGTGCACTCGTACACCACACAGTGCACTCGTACACCACACAGTGCACTCGTACACCACACAGTGCTCTGATACACCACACAGTGCACTCATACACCACAGAGTGCACTGGTACACCACACAGTGCTCTCATACACCACACAGTGCACTTATACACCACATTACTTGTGATAGTGCACCCGTACACCAGTGTTAAAGTTTTAATAAAAAACATTAAATGACTAGTTTTAGACAGTTCACATTTTGAACACTTCATTAAGACTGTCCTGTGCTCAACAGTTTCTTTCACACTTTACACGCAATGAGGCAAAGCTGGGACACAAACCAGATATCCTCATGAGCCTGATATCCTTATTAACCTGATATTATTTTGAACCCGATGTACTTACGAGCCTGAAGTCCTTATTAGCATGATATCCTTATGAGATTGAAGTCCTTATGAGCCTCATGTCCTTATTAACCTGATGTCCTTATTAGCCTGATGTCATTATGAGCCTGATGTCCTTATGAACATGATGTCCTTATTACCCTGATGTCATTATGAGCCTCATTTCCTTATGAACCTGATGTCCTTATAAGCGTGATGTCATTATGAGCCTGATGTCCTTACACTGGTTTGTCTTATTTCAGCTGATGACAAATTACATGAGGAAAAATAACTTCTCGTTTAGTCGCCACTTCCCATTCATGAAGAGCAAAGACCAAAGTGATAGTGAAGACGCCCTCAATGTTGAGCCAATAAAACGTACGTACTACCCTCATTCACAGTCAAAGTTTTCTCGATGTAATGTCCCACTACGTAGTGTCACGTATTTGTTTCTTTTCATGTTCATTAAATTCCACAGTCTTTCATGATAAATCAATTATCACTTGACTGAACTGTTTCTGTTTTAACATCGCCACAGTGCACTCTTGATATATGGACTCCTGATGTACGGAACAACTGCTTAAAAACAAACAAAATTCCACGTTCTGCCCTGCACAGTTTTATGTATCTTGTTATATATTTTTTAACAATTGTATTTCCACCCTCGCTGTGATGATGATCCTTGTTCATGATACTAAGCTTAACGATTCTCATTTGTTGTGCTTCTGAGCTCAGGTTTTAGGTGCTACGGAAATTGTATTATTGTTATCATTATTATAAATGGAACCGTTTGGGCAAATCCCTTGTTCCGTGTACAGAGAGTCCACTGTATCATAAATGTTTTGGGTTTTTGTAATATTCTTAGCATTCAAATGTCATGAAAATATGACGTCATGTAAGAAGACAAAGTAGTTTTGATGTAAATGTGACATGATTTGACTGTTGTTTCAGCGGGAGAGGAGCCTGTGTTGTCCTACGAGGCGGTCGTACAACAGGACTGTAAGTAACGTAACCCACTTCTTGTTTCCTTTTTATTTAATGGTGCATTAGCATATTCACCCCATTTTTAATCAGCAGGATCCATAATTGTTATTTGACTAGTGTGGAACAACTGAAGTGTCGCCATCTGGTGTTAAACAGTTGGCACCACTTTTCAATTGTTCTAGTCACCAAATGACACCGCTAGTTTTAAACAGTTACCTTATTGTCTAGGGTAAAACTTGTTATGTACGCTTATAAGAACAGATTCCTTGACATTTTTCCATAGCCCAATTTTTTTTCAAGTGTACTGTCCGCTTATTAGGTCAAATACGGTATGTATATTCTGACGTCACAGGTGTTTTACTGAACCACAATATTTGTTATAGGTTTACCGTTATCTGTTTATCTGTCAAAAAAGTCAAATGTTTTAGTTAAATAAAAAAATTTGAGACTTGATTACATATTTTTAACATTAATGTTTCAGTATGTTTATTTTGCCAACCTTGCTACCAAAAATACCATTAACCCCTGAACTGTATTTTCCCGACTTGTTACAATGTATGCATCAAACAACCCACTTAAGATAAAATGTGTAACACAAGTATTAGGAATATTGTTGACCTGATATATTCACTATTGACAGTGAAGTACAAGAGACCAGCGATTATCATCGGAACTTTAAATGTTGACCTGAGATATTCACTGTTTACAGTGAAGTACAATATACCTATGATTATACTGGGACCGTTGAATATTGATCTGTTATAGTCACTGTTTACAGTGAAGTTCAAGAGACCTGTGATTATTCTGGGACCTTTGAATGTTTACAGTGAAGTACAAGAGACCAGTGATAATCCTGGGACCTTTGAATGTTTGCAGTGAAGTACAACATCCTGTTTGGAAGCTGTGTACCACGTAAGTGTCTCGTCACAAACTCCTGTCTTGGACGTGTTCTCTTATTCTCTGGGCCACATCGCAAATTGTTTTCTGCCCTCTCATCTTATCTTGATCATCTGCCATTATTTGCTGTTCAAACCTGCCTTGTTCAGATGATTCTTCTCCCTCTCCCTCTCCCTCTCCCTCTCCCTCTCCCTCTCCCTCTCCCTCTCCCTCTCCCTCTCCCTCTCCCTCTCCCTCTCCCTCTACCTCTCCACCTTAATTTTGGTCTTCCTCTTTACCACCAACTTTGGTTTTCCCTGCCCTCTTTGTCGATCTCTCCTCACTCAGTATCTGAATGTTTCCTGCTCATTGCAGTCTGTTCCCCGCTGCCTTCATCCTTGGGTGTTTTTGTATTTCAATCTTTTTTTGTAATTGCACCATCCTCCTTCTGTCTTCTAGTTTCTCTCAACGTTTCCCTGGACCGCACAAGTGTTATGTTTGAGGCACAGCAGGTGATAGCACAAAATGGCCACATTTGTTATGTAATGGTCTATCTTGTGTTATCGCCCATGTTAAGTGATTATCTATCTTATGTTACTGCCCATGTTATGTAATGGTCTATCTTATGTTACCACCCATGTTAAGTAATGGTCTATCTTATGCTACTGCCCATGTTAAGTAATGGTCTATCTTATGTTACTGCCCATGTTAAGTAATGGTATGTGTCATAAAGGCTGTACACCGGTTTTCATTGGCTAACTGAACGGCTATTTTACAGAGCATTGCAACATTGAATTTATTTGTATTTATAACATATCGGTTAGTAAGAAATAATATTCGTGCAAAACGTGTTACTGCCTTGGTCTTTCATCTCTTAATAGTTTTAAATTGTCATTACCATCATCATTGATATTAAGTCTTAACCTCAGTTAACGGATGGTCAGTTGTTAAGTAACTGTCTTTATCCAGTGATGGTCTTTATCCAGTGATGGTCTTTATCCAGTGATGGTTCTCCTGAACTGGATGTTTTCACTAATCTCATTGCAAATGTATTATGCGAAAAATCAAACCTAACTTAGTATCCACTGCAAAATGCTTGCTCATTTGTGCCACTTTTGTATGTAGTTGTTTTATGAAATCATCAGACAAACTATTAAATTACTTAATGTTTGGTCAAATATTAAGTGAAGTGATAATGAAAATGCTGAAAACTCACGAATATCACCCTTGGTGAGATTTTTTCACTTTGTTGTGTGATCGGCAAGAGAATGGAGACATTGACCCGCACAGTGTTTACCATTTTCGATATCCGCTATTTTGAACCTTACCAGATTTAACGACTAAAGTAAATTATTTTGACGATTTGAACCAAAATAGCCATTTTTTTATTAAATCGATTGCAGATACTACTTATACTATTCACACGCTACATATTTGGACATCAATGAACAGGATTTGCGATGGGCTAAAACAGTTGAGGATGGAGTTTTAAGCAACAATATTGTTAAATGATGATCCTTGTTAAGTCAGTTGTTAAACAACTATCTTTGTTAAGTCATGATCTCTGTCCAGTAATGATCCTTGTTAAGCAACAATCTTTGTTAAATGACAATCCTTGTCAAATTATGTCGTAGACACGATGCAGCCGCGTCGAGAACACGAGGTTGACCATCGCGACTACCACTTTGTCGAGTCGCGGGAACAGATGGAGGCAGATATGCAGAACCACCTGTTTATAGAGGCCGGCCAGTACAATAGCAACCTCTATGGAACGATCGTCGCATCAGTGAGGGAGGTGGCAGAAAGTGTAAGTGTCCTCGGTATGCAAATCACAATTATCCTCAGTGAGGCATATTGCAAGTGTCAGTAGTATGCAAATTGTAGATATCCTAGTGAGGCATATTGAAAGTGTCATTAGTATGCAAATTAGAAGTGTCCTCAGTTAAGGCTAATTACCAGTGTCCTCAGTCAAGACAAACCCTTTTTTTGAAGTGTCACCAGTAAGACAAAACAAGTGTCCTCAAGGGGTTTTGTTGAAAGAGGGTTGCTGAAATGACTTGTACCATCAATATGAGGGGCTTGTTAGAACTTTAAATGCCACATTTAGTCGCATTTTCCGAAGTTACAAGTGTCATTGGTAAGAAAAAAATAAGCGCCTTCAGTAAGAGGGGGTGGCTAAAATCTAGAAATAGCTGAAATGTCCTTGGCTAGAATGGTATTTCTTGATACCTAGAGTATATAAAATTAAGTGACCCCAGTAATAGGAGTGTATGAAACAAGAGATTTGATTGGTAGTACAACCAGTATACTTGTGTCTGTCCTCTGACAGGGCAAGCACTGTATCTTGGATGTCAGCAGCAATGCTATCAAGTGACTGCAGGTGGCTGGACTTTTCCCTGCCGCCATCTTCATCAAGCCAAAGTCTGTCGATGCCATCATGTGAGTCTGGTAGAACAACTGTTCATCAAATCTTAAAAAGTCTTAAAAGCTTTTTATTGTTAATTTGGATCTTGCATTTAAAAAGGTATCTTAAAGGTCTTAAATTTGAATTTGTCTAACTAAGCCTAAGCCTTAAGCTATTAATAGACAAAGGTGGAATACACTGTGTATAATTGAGTAATATGTATCTTTAATTAAATGATACACAATGTGTATCATTTTATTAAAGATTTATTTAGTGATCAATGTGTATTACGCATTGATCACTAAATAAATGTTCCCTAGAGGAGGTGAATTTTCTTTGTTTTCTATTGAATTTTCTCCGAAAAAGGTCTTAGATTTTCAAAGCGTTGGTCTTAAAAAGCTCTTACATCAGCCTGAAGCCATTTTGTAACGTGTTACTGACCACATGTTGTAACATGTTATTGATCACATGTAACGTGTTACTGACCACATGTAAAATGTTACTGACCACGGGGATCCTTCCTTCGTACAACGTGATCCTTCCTTCATACACTGGGGATAATTCCATCGTACGCCAGGGATCCTTCCTTCGTACACTAGGGATCCTTCCTTTGTACACCGGGAATCCTTCCTTTGTACACCGGGGATCCTTCCATGATTGACCCGTGCATTTGTTGCCAATCGTCCACTAGACATTTTTATTTGGGCGAAACACAAGTGTCACAGCCCTCAAATATAGACATCCCTGTTAAGAAATAATTTTCCATAGAGGAAAACAATTTCAAATGGGATACTGTGTAAAAAATCACCGGCACTTTATTCATATGATTAGAATCCAAGGTTAATTAATGATCTCTCCCCTGATGGCCGTCTTGTTGACTGGGGTTGACAGCAGGAATCTCAGTGATGACAATTGCCGACTGATATTTTATTTCTTATACAACCAGTATAGATTTGTCTAATCTATAATGTCTTTCTTATCAAAGTTGTCAGTTTTCAATCATTTCAGTTGTGCTTGCGTGCGTGCATGCATGCATGCGTTCGTGCATGCGGGATGCTAAAACGATTGATAATGACACTTGTCATATTGCATAATTATAATAATTGACTACTACTGTCTGCAATATCAAGTCAGTTTCTGGTAACTGATATATTCTTGCAGTTTTTGGGTAAGAAGCTGTTGTATGAAGTGTCCTGTCTCTTTGTAGCTGTTGTATGAAGTGTCCTGTCTCTTTGTAGCTGTTGTATGAAGTGTCCTGTCTCTTTGTTGCTGTCGTCACCGGAGACACGCCGGAGGAGATCACCGCGAAAGTGAAAGGAGTCATCTGTGAGCAGTCTGGCCGAACGATGTGGGTGCCTGCAAAGGAGATCCTATGAAAGTGACACATTGTGACGGGACTTGAACTTTCTACGAGAGCATCGTTGATAACAGTTTTACAGATGGGCACAGGAGCACTGTTTGCTCATGAGGAGCACTGCTCCTGACAGACGGGAACAGGAGCATTGTTTGCTAATGAGGAGTAGTGCTCCTGACAGATGGGCACAGGAGCACTGTTTGCTAATGAGGAGTAGTGCTCTTGATGGGAAAAGGAGCAGTGTTTGCTCATGAGCACTGCTGTGAGTATAAGAGTAATGTTTTCTCACGAGGAGCACTGCTCTTGATGAGAATAGGATCATTGTTTGCTCATGAGGAGCAGTGCTCCTGACGCATATAGGAGCACATTTACTGCTTTTGATGAGTATAGAAGCACTGATTGCTCTTGAGGAGCAGTGCTCCTGATGCATATAGGAGCACATTTACTGCTCTTGATGAGTGTAGGAACACTAACTGCTCCGGACAAGTATATGAACACCAACTGCTCCTGTTGAGCATTATCTGCTCCTGACGAGTACAATAGCTTGTATGTTCCAGTCTTTGGGATCGTCTTGTTCTATCAACAGATGCTGTGTCATTTAGAGAGAACATAGCAAGATAAGACAAGTAAATGTGTGGGCGTCTATGATCACGTAACAGTCAACTTTCTATGTACATATTAGATCAGGCTAATATATAGAGTGATATAAATTAATTTGGCAGCAGTTTTAGCATACATAGGGCATACAGCTTGGCATACACTGGGTGTGTACATGTGTATTCCTTATCAACCATAACAGTGCTGGTGTACAACTGATGTGCATTGTGCTGTGTATACATTGTATATTCCTAATCAACAGTATATGTGCTGGTGTTCAACATGTGTACACATTGGGATGTGTACAGCAATATTCATAATCAACAGTATCCGTGCTGGTGTACAACATACTGTGTGCACATTTCATGCGCGTACACATGTGTGTACATGTGTATTCCTAATAAACAGTAGTATCTGTGCTGGTGTACACCATGTTGTATTCTTAAACAACAGTATATGTGCTAGTGTTGTGTACACATTGGGTGTGTACACATGTATTCTTAAACAACAGTATCAATGCGGGTGTTCAACATGATGTGTACACATTAACTATGTGTACATGTGTATTCCTAATCAACAGTATGTGCTGGCATACAAAATGGTGTGTACACATTGGAGGTGTGTACAGCTATATTCATAACAACAGTATCAGTGCTAGTGTACAACATTATGTGTACACATTGGCTATGTGTACATGTGTATTCATAAACAACAGTCTCAGTGCTGGTGTATAACATGCTATGTACACATTAGGTGTGTGTACACATGTATTCCTAATCAACAGTATCAATTCTGGTGTACAACCTGCCATGTACACTGAAAATAGCAGCGTGTTGTGCTTTAAGCAAGATGGGCTACCGACTTGTACCTTCAGAATATGTAGAGGTCACTTATCTGACCAGAGTATAATAGTGGACGCTAGAAGCCAGAGTGGACATAATTGTCTCACAATGATAGAACGTGACAGTTAACACAGGATTGTCAGTGTCATTCTGCTGGAAACAGTTCCGGTGACAATTGTAGCTGCTTTGCTACAATTGGCTCGCCAATTTTTTTTATGCCTTCACTTTATTTCTTTTTCCTAATTTGTTTATCTTTTTGGATTCTACTCCAACGTTTGATTGTTTGATTATGAATGCATGTATTGGATGTAATCTATTTGGCTCACGATAGATTAAAATCGAGTAAATATTTAATCAAATTGTATTCGTAATAAATGTGCAATATGTATGTTTTGTCGTGGCTAGATGTGTTGGCTTCTGGGGCTCTTCGTATGATAGAAGGTTGAGGTGAAAAACTGGTAACAGGCTGCCATGGTAACCAGTTCCTATGGTAACAGAACAACTACTAATGCACATATACTATGTGTATACAGTAACGTATTAGTGTCAGCAATGATGACACTACACTGAAAGATTATAGTGTAAACAGTGATGACAGTACACCAACGATTATACAGTCACCCTTGTTGACACAACAACAACACATGTTGTTACCAGTGATGACAATACACCAACATATTAGTGTCACTAATAATGGTACAACACAGACACATTATAGTGTCACCAGTGATGACACAACAACATATTGTAGTGTCAACAGTGATGGCACTGGTGTAACAGAATATAGTGTCACCACTGATGACATAATACAGCCACATTAGTATCACCTACACAGACAAATCATAGTGTTACCAGTAATGACACAACACAGACCCATCATTGTGTCACAAATGATGACACAACAACAAATTATAGTGTGCCACCAGTGATGAGACAACACCAACATATAGTGTCACCAACGATGACAACAATAAAATATAGTGTCACCAGTGATGACACTACACCAGCAGGTGTAGTTGGTTGACAGTAATCTTCAAGTATGCGCGATCAAAGTGTCATTTTTGTAAAGAGGACGGACAAAGTATTAGTCCATATAATTTGATCTGATAACAACATGTAAAACTAATAAAATAAAAGTATGTCTACATTTATCGTGTTCTAGCATGTTTATTTAACAAATGTGAAATTCTGTGAATAAAACAAATATTATTTAGAATATTTTTAGATTCGAAATCCTACAACTGAGACATAATCTAACATTAAGTTTGACTGCTTTAAATACAACTTTCTATCGTTTACAGTGTAATGCTGGGGAATATTTTTAAAACATTCAACTTGCAGTGATGTGTACTTATGGAATATGAATCTACTCGGGCAGTTTTTTCTCAAACAAAACAAAATGTTCTGGAAAATTCAGAAAGATGTACACTATGAAAGGTCAACACATACCATTTAGTCCCACTAAGACAGACCATGCCCTTTGTTCCCCCAAGACACATACCATGCCCTTTGTTCCCCCCAAGACACAGACCATTCCCTTTGTTCCCCCCAAGACACAGACCATGCCCTTTGTTCCCCCCAAGACACATACCATGCCCTTTGGTTCCTCTGAGACACAGACCAATCCTTTGGTCCCCCAAGACAGTCCATGCCCTTTGGTCTCCCAAGACACAGTCCATACCCATTTGTTCCTCTGAGACACAGCCCATGCCCTTTGGTCCCCCGATAAAAGCCCATACACATTGGTCTCCAGAAACAGACCGTGTCCCTTGGTCTCCAAGAGACATGGACCATGCCCACGGTCCTCTAAGACACATACCATGCACATCGGTCCATGAAACACGGACCATGGAAGGTGACCTCCTCATTTTCAAACCATGATTTATCTATTAAAACACTATTAATCGACGTTTCCATTCTGACACCTGACGTAATGATACGTGAATTCCTCAGTTCACTCACCTGTATAACTGAGTACTTGGCAACAGAGTGGTATGAAGTGTCATGAAAACTGCTCCCGTAGGATTTGCGTGCTAACATTGATGTTTTTGCTTTATCGGGTTGATTTGGGGTCAAACTATCGAAAAATGATGGGGTTCAATCTTCCGACCCCTCGACCCCCCTCTTGGGGGGCCTCCTACTTCCCGGGACCCTCCCGGACTGACCCGCGCCTATCTCCGCTGATAATGAACCAATTTGTACGATTTTAGGGTCGTTTTAGGGGTTTTAGATGACGCTGAGTCCATTGTGACACTTTCGAAACGACCGGAAGTGGATATCACTGACTTCCGGTTACGATCGACGTCAAAGTCATTATTATGGTAGCGATAAACCTAGTCATATAGTACCTCTTTCTATGGGTTTTCAGGCACGGGAAGACGATTGGTGCAGTCATTTTTGCGATCAGACTGTCCTGTCACGAGATAAGGGCACTTTAAGGAATACTGGTAAAATGTTCAAGAATTTACTAAAATCTCAAAAACCTCATACATGATATATATATATATATATATATATATATATATATATATATATATATATATATATATATATATATATATATTGTATAGGACAATGTGAGTTTAACTTATGTATAAACACAAAATGTTTCAAATTACACAAATAATTAATAATCCAACAAATAAAATTCACAACAAGATGATACATCAGGAAAAAAAACATACAAAACAATTTAGAGAACTAAATAGCTTGAAAACTAAGAATACAAGTTTGATTATTAATCAAGGTCATCCTCATGTACATCATTCTTGATCACATTTGCACAATCACCGACATAGCATTTACAGAGAGGAGTGCAAGGAAGACCGTTCTTGCAACGACTGCACCTTCCTTTGCATCCTGATTTACACGCACAGTCACAGCTCGAGGGGCGGGGAGGGTGAGACACCTCGAGGGGCGGGAGGGTGAGACACCTCGAGGGGCGGGGAGGGTGAGACACCTCGAGGGGCGGGAGGGTGAGACACCTCGAGGGGCGGGGAGGGTGAGACACCTCACGGGAACATAAACTCCTTCCTTTACACTCCAGCCATGTTTAATAGGAGGAAGAGCCGGGCAGTTCGTAGGATATGATTTATCGCGCACGGCGATGTAATTTGTGCCTGTAATATGGGGTATTAAGGCAGCGCGAGTAGGAAGAAACATCTCTCCCTCCAAGTTCTTGGAGCGAAACAGCTCCCACCTCAGCGCTGGTAGGGTTGTGGGCCCTGTCGAGCAGTACACGCGGCGGACGAACTGCTCCAAACCCTCGACCTGCTGTGACAGTTCACTGTTGATTAGCTTCGTCGGGATAGGACCTTCGCCAAGCTCCCGGAAGCAGTTGATGACAGGGTCATCTTCATCAAGCTTCATGTAGGCACCAACCCAGGTCTTCTTGATGATACCCAACAACTTTCCCGCCCCAGTCAGCGCCGGAGAAATTGCAGAGTCCAATGAGCCCTTGACATTTGTGACGTCCAGTCACTCGCACTCGCACTCGCTCCACCACATCAATTTATCGGTACTTTGTGCCCTTGCCAGTAAAAAAACTTTAGACGAGTGTGAGCTCCAAGGCGAGCACAAGAGACCAGTTATGTAAGTATGCTGGTAATTGTTTGTGCATGAATTTTAATAAAATCGTAGTATCTGTAGTTTAAGTAAGTCTTCAAAATTTAGAACAGAGTGTCCGCGCCATCTCCTCCGGTCAGTAGCCATCTATCTGAACGCCTCACAAAGTATCAGTCTGATTGCAGCTTGACGCCCGTCTCTTTTTGGTTTGATCGTCAAGTAGGTTGGTGGTATGCCTGCCAACTCGGTCCTGTATCGGTTTGACCGCGCAACTGCAAACTGCAGGGCCAGTTGTGCAGCGGTATTCACAAGCATGCATAGCACGTGGCTGAACATGGATCAACGCATCCTACGTACTTGCTGTGACAGCGGTCCTGTTCCACAACGCACGTACAGATCTTCGGATATGATCCCGCTAGACCAGAGCTTGCCCAATGTCGATCGTGGCGCTGTGGCAGGCATCTAGTTTGTGAACACATAATAACAGTCATTGCATTGCAAACTAGCATTCGTTTGTCCCGTGGTACATTGGGCCCGCGTATCCACATCTTCCAGATGGACTGGAATGCGACGTTGCCCAACGGGCATAGAGTCTGTACGTCTTTTGTGCTGCAGAGAAAATATCCCAGTGTCCTACTTAACCGCCACATTTCGTTGTCTTGCAGCATACCACAAACATCCTCTGTCTCGGAGGTATTCGCGAGGAATATGTCTTTGCCTCGTTGACGAAGAGGTTCCAATTAGATAACTCAGTGCAAGCGGTGGACAGGACGGCGTCCAATGGCTCTCGCTCTTCTTCTGCAAAGTCCGCGTCGTCTGCGTATTCTCACTCTGGCAGCCGCCTAGGATCGAAATAGATGGGTCAGGCCTTGTTGTTTTCTGCCTCACACACACACACACTCACACACACGCACACACGCACGCACGCACGCACGCACGCACGCACGCGCGCACATCCACACACACACACACACACACACACACACACACACACACACACACACACACATACACACACACACACACACATGTGCCTCTTCAAGATTTTCTGGTTTATGTTCTTCCATTGACTTTGGTCATGCGACCTCAGCCAGTCTAGATTTCGTTGGCTTCGCAGACGCTTGTTGACTTCCTGCAGATCTTTGTTGAGGGCAGTTGGGAATGTTGTTCGTCGTCGCTCTCGCCAGCCAGAAACGTCACCTGATGGAAAAAAAACTAGTCTGTGGGCAACCTTTGTCAGTGATAAGTTAGTAAACGTAATCTTAAGAGTAACGAACATCGAGATATAGAACACGTGGCATGCGAAGTACATGTCCAGCTTTGTTCGAGATTTGCTGAGGGTATCTGATTCCGACGACCTGTCTCAACTGACGACGGTGGCATGCATCAAACCTGGCCCATTCCGTTGACGTTAGTCCCCACGTGCCTCTGTTGTATGTGAGCACAGGGACTAAACGCATTGTACAGTCGCAGCCAGAGGTCTTGGAATACACGACGGTGTCTGACCCAGAGAGACTGCACCTTCCCGAAAGCCACACCCTCAAGTTGCTTTCTCCATGCTATGTCGTGCACTCTCACTGATGTTAAGATACCATTTTGACAGGTAGCCAGGAGCGATTCGTTGTACCTCGTCCAGGATTTGTCTGGCATTGCTGATGAAGTCAACGTCGTCGGTGTATGCCGTGTACTACGGCATTTCGGTGACTTCTCGGCAAGTTGTCTCTCAGATTACGGGAACAGATGTGCCTGCAATTACATAGAATGTGTCCGCGTTTACATGACCTACCCACGTGTGTGGCGGTCTGTGATTACAGGTTAACAATGTAGCGACCGACGTAATTATTTGATCCTTCCGAAGCTATTATTAACTGGGACTACGTTCAAAATGTGTCCGCATTATTGAATACAGTAACGATATATCATGTATCCATTGTGTTGGCGATATATGCACTTAATTCGCGTGTGGTCATATCGCTGAACCCAACTTTGTATGGATTGTACAGGGCAGGTGTGCTTGGTCGTCAAAGTGTATAATTATATAACACAATTGGAAGGAAACCAAGCAACAGCCGCGTAAACAGTGCAAAACACTGGCAAGGAGGCGTATCTGAATCGCGTACTGCGTCAAACGACGAGCAGCCAATTAAAAATAGGGGACTTACTAGCAATGTACGATCGGCGCTGAATCGCTAGAACAAAGGAACGGTGTAGTCTGTTCCATTTGTTGTTACCCACAATTAGTTTTATAAAACATTTAATTAAATATTATTATGTTTTAAGACAAACACTGTATTTATTTGATTGGATGATTTAAACAATAGTAGTAAACGTTGATACGACCCCTGGCTGTACCTCTTTTTCAAACACCACGTGTCCCACGGCGGTCTTGGTAACGTGACTGCGCGTTGTCTAACAAACGTCAATCAGTGTTTGCTCGCAATCCTGGTTCGACGTTCTTCGGCACGAGTAACGTCATATCCAACATTCAGTATCAACCAACGCCTAATCCGACGCATGTCCGAATAAACCAGTCTATCCAGCAGTTAGCTGTCATCGCATTGCAGAGAACTTGTACGGTACGTCAACATTTATTCATATTTCATGTACATGTTGGTGTAGCCTTAGTCCTGGTTTCTGTTGATGCAGACAACGCCGGACCAGTTTTCGGCAACACCGTATGCACCGATGCACTAGTACCTTCTACACCCTCTCAGTGTGTGTTTGGCACCGGCTATTTAAGCATAGACAGTTAATCACATATACATATAGATACAGTTAGTCGGGTCTTAGTAAATTAATATATTAGTCAATTAGCGGATTCGTTGTTACGTACTGAGACTACACGGAAACACGTTTTAGCATATATCGGAAAATGCATTTATTTGTCCGCCATGTTCTTTTCTTCCGAAACGTGACGAGTCTTCACGCGTATCGTTCGAAGAACATCTTGTTGTGCACGTTTATCTCGTTCGACACTTTAAGGCCGTGCGATGTCGTGTTGGGAAAATATGTAAAGTGAAACGAGAAGACAGAAGAAGGGGGGGATTAAGAGAGAAGATTGGAATGAAGAAATACCCGAGGATGAAGGTAGTGGGGAGGATGAAGGTGCTGGGAAAATATGTAAAGTGAGTCGCGAACACGGCTTTATCAAGCTCTGCGACAGCATAAGTTTTATTAGAAGCTGTAAGTGGGCGCTAGTTATCTTAGAGTGAGATGCACATCGACAGGTACAGATCACGGCAACGCGTATCTTGATTTGTTTTGGGTTGATGCCGGGTCATCACTTGATGTGCGTTTATAGTGAGAATTTGTGGCGTCTCACCTGGTAAACGCCATATATTGAAGAAACGACGACATCTTAGTAGTTATTAATAGGCTAGAGCTTAGAGCCAATGCGAAATATGGGTAGTTTGACAAAAAATATAGCTTCTACAAACGAAACCTCCTTGAATACAACATTTCGTAGATTTTAATATGGTTGAAATGCTTATGGGCCAGAGTTGTAAAGATGTTGCAGATATTTGGGACGGGTGTGTGAGAGATGTGTATTAAGGAAACGGTAACTTTTTGCTAACAGTTGTTAATACATATATCAATCAATCAATCGATCTTTCATTTCAGACAAAACATACATGCACTTTGCATTATGTCCATAATAACAAGAAAATAAAATAAAATGTAAAAACAAGTAGAGAGGTGTTATAAACATCGCTGTATTAAATGCTCTGGACAATATTGTTCGTAGACGCAGATATCCTATGCACTGGACTGTACATACATATTTTAAATTACTATTGCAACAGTCAATGCCAGAACTAAGAAATATGAGTCTAGCACTTCACCTCATAGATAGACTTTTCATAATCCTAAATGCATTATTATAGCAAACAATAAAGTGCAGCATGGCAGCTTTTCTATAATTAGCTTATACGGAACATAAATACCCATTACTACAACAAGACGCGAACAATTTGTTCTTCACATTCTTTGAACAGAAGTAAAATTTCCTGAGTTGAATATTTATTTTACCGTACATACTCCTTTCTTTGAATTTGACATAATTTCCATCCGACATATCATCACAAATTATATATCCGATATATTTAGAAGACTTTGTTGTATTCAATGCCAATCACCAAGCGTAAAATCTATCTCAAAACCGCTTTTCCCTGTATAAAAAAAACATTATCTGAGACGTTACTGTAAGTCATTATCACATGCATAATTGTACGAGACATCCAGCAGTCTTTGTAACCTCTTAGCCGATGGAGCAAGTTGTGCAATGCCATAAGCATATATGAGATAATTAACAATTGTATCGCCCCTGCAGCATCCAATGGGTAGTTTCATCAGTATCATACTTAAATCATTCATGTATAAGTTAAATAAGAATGGGGTAACATACCCCCTGTCCAACCCCATTATTCACAGAGAAGAAGTTGTAGAGTACCGAACTCCATTTAACACACATAGTATGATTACATTTCCGCTGACTTATCACTTTAATTACACATTAGGGTACTCCTTCAACACAAATAAACACATTTCTGTCCCATGTTTAGGTTTGAACCCAAATTGGTAACATGTAGTTTGTAGATGACTTTGCATCCGAATACACAGTATTTTTTCCACTATTTCAGTGAATACATTAAACAGACATAGCGGTCTATAGTTATCCATGTCACTGACACGTTTATTTTTATCCTTGATGGTAGGAACAATGACATATTTTAGCATAGGTTTCGTTACGTGGTCATGTAGTAACATGGCAGACATTAATAAAGCCAACAATACTGGCAGCTGTCGATCTGCCAACTTCCTGTGCTCACTAGTTATGCCGTCCAAACCAGGAGACTTATTGTAAGATAAGTCTTCGATGATTTCACTAATTTCATTGACATTCACCCTCGTACCTAGGTCAAAAACCGAATGATCCTTACATAGATCAGCATGAAATTCCTTGCTGCAACTCCATCTAACCACATTAAAGATATAGCTATAGTGTTCTTGCCATATATCACTTATGTTTTGACTGCCATATACATTACCCACACCGTTAGGCAATTTAATATTTCAAATTGGTTATCTCTGTCTACATGTGGAGTTAGACTGTCTACGTACATGGAAATAGAGTGAGAGTAAAGTATGTCTTGAAAATTTGGAGTGGGATCTTTTATTAGTTTTACTAACTTGCCATAGGGAGACCGGGGAGGTTGTGCCCCATCGAAATATCGGGTTACCTACAAGTGCTACCGTATCTTGTTTGCTATTATCTTCATAACTAATGGGGAAATTGTGTTTTACAGCCTAATAGTATTATATGTAGCATGCATGTCATTGACAAACAACATGTAATCAGTTTTGTAATTGTTCCAAATCATTGTGTTTCTCATTTCGCAGTAAAAGTATGGTTTAGTTACAGCAACAAATTATATCTCCAAATTTCAAAGACATGTGATTGTATCAACTGTACGGTTAATTTCTCCCAGCTTGAGAAAATATCCGCAATCTGCTCATTATATCAGAGCGATTATGACAGGTCAAGTTTTCTTTTATTAAGGATTAGTGATAAAATAACATGTTTTATGTCTCCAATCACACTGGAATATGTGTGGTGCGGTCAGTTCGCCCAGCTTGGAAGGGCATCAGCAACCTGCGCACTATGTCGGAACGAGGGTGCCAAGCCAATTCATTTTTGTCGGCCAACAGACACTCGACGTTGGTGCACCCTTTTCTGGTCGTGTTAAGAAACACGTCTGAATGTCGTCGTCGTCACAGCTATCAAGCTGTACTATTCTGACAGCATAATACGAGCACCGCTGCTTCTTAGAGAACCTGACCAGCACATAGTCGGGATAGGTATATAATGATGGTTAGTTTCATCGGCTGACACATCACTCGGCTCATCTGCCATGCTATGCACATACACGTCAACATTGATGGTCGTAATATATGGCACATCATTATCATCAGGGACAAAGGGGAAGAAGAGGTGGAGATAGAGCGTCCACACAGATGGAAATATAATGAGAGTAAAGTGTGTCTTGACAATCATGAGTGGGATCTTTTTACTAACTTGTCAGATGTAAAAGGTACGTTCTTATATAGAGCGGTATCCAGTCCGTAAGACCGATCAAAGCGCTTTACACTTCACCCCCTGGCAGACCTGTTAATTCCAAGGACATCTCAACTTATCTGGGAAGCATTCAGCCACGCTGCAATTGCGCGAAGACTATTCGTTCACATTTCCACCATTGTCTGTATTGCCAGGTGTAGTGGCTTGATAAACAATTTTTTTCTTTTTTGAGTCGCGAACACGGCATTGTCAAGCTCTGTCACAGCCTAGCTTTTATTAGAAGCTATAAGTGGGCACCAATTATCGATATGCACACCGACGGGTACGGATCACGGCAACGTTATATTGATTTGTTTTAAGGAGCCTAATGCCGCGTCCTAACTTAATGTAGGTTTATATTGTGTGGCGCCTCACCATTCAGCTAAATGCCATACATTGCAAAAATTGTAGACCACGTGTGCTTATGCAAATAACTCAGTGGCAAGGTCTTAAAGACCTACACTGGTTCTTAGTGCAGTACACTGCGAACATTCCAACATTTCGACTTAATAATTAATATGGCGAGAACAAATAATTATATTGACTATAATTGCTAGACCACTGATCCCGTATGGATAACGACGACTTTTTAGTATTTAATAATAGGCTAGAGGTTAGAACCAAAGCGAAATAGGGACAGTTTGACACAAATACAGCTAACAGTTTTCAATACATATGCCCGTGCTAACTTATAAAGCGTGTTGTTGCATGCAGCGTTATACACTACGTGAGCGTGTATGTGAATTGTTGTTTCGCCATATACCTCAATGAATGTGGCTGTGCCGGACCTATGTGTGCGGCGATATGTAATTATAGATTAACAATGACGCGACCGACGTAGAACTGTATTTGATGTTTTCGAACTAAGCCGTCCGTGGAAAATTAATTTAGATAATCACCAAAGCGTGCGTGTTCAAACGCAATAATCATATATCGTATAACTTTTGTAGGGATGGTATTGTAGTCTAGCAGCAAACGTGTATTCACGAGGCCCACTATTGTATACGACGTTAAATGAGTGAATGGTCGTCGAAGTGTGTTATTATAACATACGATAAGCAAGAAGCCAAGCAACAGCCACAATTGTTGCATACACTTGACATCAACAGTGACAATCTGAAACGCCTAACGCCTCGAATGGTCACATGAAGATCAGAATCTTTCAGAATAATTGAGGACTTATTAATAAGTTACGAACAGCGCTGTTTCACCAACACCAAGACAATGTAACAGTGTCGCCTGTTTTATTTCTTCCCATAATTAGTTCTGTAGCAGTTTACATATAATATTAGCATAATTTATTTTAAATGATTGTCTATTGTTATAGTTATTTAATTATTACTATTTAATAGTGTATTTATTTATCAAATATTTTATTATTTCTTATTTAAATGTAACTAATGTCAATTTTTATTTTTATATAGTTTAACTACCAATAATATATATATATATATATATATATATATATATATATATATATATATATATATATATATATATATATATATATATATATATATATATATATATATATATATATATATATATATATATATATATATATATATATATATACCTAGGTAGGCCTACTTAGGGAGGACATACATTGTCGATGTCTACCACACTCCCATCGGATCCTGCGTAGAACCCTTGGAGCAACTTGCTGAGGCTTACGGCGTACTCAGACAAGCACCGACTCACTTCGAATGCAAATATGAATGCAAAACTTGAGATCGCACAAAGTAGACCAAAAGCATCCGTCATTTTTTTTTAACTCCATTTGGTACCCTCACTGTTCGAAATTGGTATCACGCTTCCTCCGGATGTTGACCTCTTCAGTAGATTGCTCTAGTTGTCCTTGTCTCTTGAGCCAGTGTTTGAAGAATATAGCAAGAGCATGCAGGGTAGATGTCATGTTTTGTCCTTAAGGGCCCTTGCATGCCTTGGATAGTGCAAAATGCAGGCTGTCGTTGTACACACACACGCACGCACGCATACACACTTTAAGATGAATTATCAAATAAGAAATCCCCAATACATTTTAAAAGCAAAACGTCCCCCACGCCACCCTCTGGATCCTGAAAATGCTTAAGAAAAAAAACGGAAAAGTGCTAATGAAAGGCGGGAAACATTACATTCCACTCAATGTTAACGCGTTGTTTTACGGGTCACCAGTGATGAACGCACGCGCGGTGAACGCACGCGCAAGAAAATGTGTAATCACTTGAGACCAAAGACATAAAATGTGCATAGAATGGCCTCGTGTGCAACAAATATATCGATTTTACCGTGAATGTTGTTTGTTTTTGAAAGTTACAAATAAGGGGGACATTTCGTCCAAAAAGCAGGAAAGCGAGACCAAGGAAAGACAGCGGTGTTTCCCGCCCGAAAACGGTGATGTTGACACCTATAGTAAATAAAAAATGCGTTTAGATTAATTGCGTAAGTACAAATTGTTTCACGAACGAATCGTCTAGGTATAACTACCTTTATGAACGAATCGTCTAAGAACAAATCATTTCGGGAAAGAATCGTCTACATGCCTGTCTTCTGGGGGGGGTTCAGACCCCCATTTTTGAGAGAATTAAATTTTAACTGTGAAAATGTTCAGAAATCATCCCTGAAATTCCCCTTTTCAGAACAGTGAGGACGGGTTTGAATCGTTTCAGGAACGAATCGTCTAAGTACGAATAGTTTAAACAACGAATTGTCTAAGTACGAATCGTTCCAGGAACCCATCGTCTAAGTACGATTCGTTTTAGAATCGAATCTTTTTGTACGAATAATTTTGGGAACGAATTGTCTAAATATGAATCGTTTCAGAAAAGAATCTTTTCAGGAACACTTCGTCTAAGTAACAATCGTTTTGGGATAGAATCGTCTAAGAATGAATCGTTTCGGAAACGAATTGTCTAAGTACGAATTGTTTCAAGATCGAATAGTCTAAACTAGTACGAATCGTTTAAGAACGAATTGTCTAAGTACGAAACGCTTCAGACACAAATCGCCTAAATACGAATGGTTTCAGGAACGCATCGTCTAGGTACGAATTGTTTCATCAAAGAATTGTCTAAGTACAAATCGTTTCAAGAATGAATTGTTTTATGAACGAATTATCTAAGTGCGAATCGCTTCAGGTACGAACTGTCTAATGCGAATTGTGTCATCAACGAATTGTCAAAGTATGAATCGTTTCGGAAACGTATCGTCTAAGAACGAATCGTTTTGTCAACAGATGGAGAGACACGAGGCTAAACGTAATAAGATGTGTGAAGAAATATATCGTGTGTTAAGGCGTAAAAGGCATGGTTTTGGAGTTATACACCGAAAATAGATCATACAATCTAACCATGTGCAATTAACATAAAGAATATCACACCAGTGTTTTACTCAGAATGTTTTCTAAAAGTGGGAGATTCCGGTAATTTCTGCAGTTAACTGATGGCGACATGTTAAATAGCACGACCGATAAGCGCATGCGCACTTCTGTGAAATCGGGTAACCTAGACTATTATGTGACGTTTTGTAGGCCCGGGGTGTTATTTCAGAAAGAGGAATAGTTTAGTAAGCAAAGGCCAAAACATGTTACATAAGTTGAGCCACATCCTATTGGTAAGTATATGAATGAATGATTACTGTTCCTCCCATAGCTCGCGCCATCTCGGTCGGTCAGTCGCCATCTCTCTGAGCCTCACAAGGTCTTTGCCGGATCGCAGCATGACGCCCTTCTCTTTTAGGTCTGAACGCAGCACGTCAAGTAGGTTGGTGTGTGTGTCTGCCAACTCGGCCATGTAGAATGCGCTGGGCCCATACAGTGTCCGCACCTGCTTGAAACCGCTTTGGCATGGCCCAGTGAACAAGCTGACATTTTGTTAGGCAACGAGCCACTGTAGAAATGATTTTCCGGATACTATTGAGGAGCGCAATTGGTCTGAAGTTGGTCAAAGGTCCGAGTTGTTTCTTGGATTTCAGCAGTGCCACCAGGACGCCTTTGCCTACTGCATCAAGTGGGGTGTGGGTCTAAAACACGCACATGAGCTGACATCTCCAGCGTACTTCAGTAGCTCGTAGCCAGAAACGTCCGCTGATGGAAACACTAGTATATGGCCAGTTGTGCAGGGGCTTCACGTGGCATGCGAAGTACATGTACAGATTCCACCGAGCTTTGATGGCAGATAAGCTCAGTGGGTTGCACGTATACGTTCGGTAGAGGGCGTTGTTCGAAATTCGCTGAGGGTATCTGATGCCGATGACCTCTCTCGGCTGACGACGGTGGAATGTAACAAACCAGGCCCATTCCGTTGATGTTAGTCCCCACGTGCCCCTGTTGTATGTGAGCACAGGGACTAAACGCATTGTACAGTCGCAGCCAAAAGTCTTGGAATACACGACGGTGTCTGACCCAGAGAGATTACACCTTCCCGAAAGCCACACACGCAAGTTGCTTTCTCCATGCTATGTCGTGCACTCTCACTGATGTTAAGATACCATTTTGACAGGTAGCCAGGAGCGATTCGTTGTACCTCGTCCAGGATTTGTCTGGCATTGCTGATGAAGTCAACGTCGTCGGTGTATGCCGTGTACTACGGCATTTCGGTGACTTCTCGGCAAGTTGTCCCTCAGATTACGTGAATAGATGTGCCTACAATTACATAGAATGTGTCCGCGTTTACATGACCTACCCATGTGTGTGGCGGTCTGTGATTACAGGTTAACAATGTAGCGACCGGCGTAATTATTTGATCCTTTTGAAGCTATTATTAATTGGGACTACGTTCAAAACGTGTCCCCGTTATTGAATATAGTAATGGTATACCATGTATCCACTGTGTTGGCGATATAATATTGATGTGCTTAATTTGCGTATGGTCATATCGCTGAACCCAACATTGTATGGATTGTATAGGGCAGGAGTGTTTGGTCGTCAAATTGTGTAATTATGTAACACAATTAGAAGGAAACCAAGCAACAGTCGCGTAAACAATGCAAAACACTGGCAAGGAGGCGTATCTGAACCGCGTACTGCGTCAAACGACGAGCAGCCAATTCAAAATAGGGGACTTACTAGCAATGTACGATCGGCGCTGAATCACTAGAACAAAGGAACGGTGTAGTCTGTTATTTACAGTCATTTACATGTTGGTGTAGTCCTAGTCCTCGTTTCTGTTGATGCAGGCAGGGCTGGACCAGTTTACGGCAACAATGTATGCACCGATGCACTAGTGCCTTCTACACTCCCCCAGTGTGTATTTGGCACCGGCTATTTAATCATATATAGTAACACCAATGGAGGCATGTGTTAGTCAGGTCTTAGTAATTTCATACATTAGTCATTTAGCGGATTTGTTGTTATACAAGCTGGAAACACATTTTTGTATATGTCGGAAAATGCCTTTATTTGTCCGCCATGTTCTGTTGTGCCGATTCGTAGCGAGCTTTAACGCGATCGCTCAACCAACATCTTTTTGTACACGTTTATCTCGTTCAACACTATAAGGCCGGACGATGTCGTGTTAAAAAAATACCCAAAGTGAAACGGGAAGAAAGAAGGAGTGGGGGGGGGGGGCATTAAGAGAAGAGATCGGAAAGAAGAAATATCTGAGGATGAAGGTAGTTTACAGCAGACTGCGATGGGCAAGACACATACAGAGAATGAGTGAAGAGAGAATGACAAAGAGAACATTGTAGACAGAAGAGGGTGGTAGAAAGAGACGAGAAAGGCCGAAATTAAGAAGGATGGACAGTGTCAGAAGAGATATTGAAATGGCAGAGATGAAGAGCAGAGAGAGGGAGAGCAAGTGTTCTGGCTCCTACACCCCGCAAGGGGCAAATAGTGGAGTTAGAGCAGATGTGGAGTTAGAGCGTTTACATAGATGGAAATATAATGAAAGATTTTGAAGTATCTCATATAGTGAGAGTAAAGTATGTATTCAAATCAGGAGTAGGATCTTTTTACTAACTTGTCATAAGTAGCGGCTTGACAAATAATGTTATCCTTTTTTGTGTCGAGAACACGGCATTGTCAACCTCTTTGACACCCTAGCTTTCTCTTCCTTACTGTCCAAAAATAGTTCGTATCAGAATAAACCTGGTGTATTATCATTTCTCTCATTATTTCCCTTCCTTACTGTCCAAAACAATTCGCATCAGAACAAACCTGGTGTATTATAATCTTACCCATTATTTCCCTTCCTTACAGTACTAATGTTTGCTCATAGCTTCTTTTAGATTTTCTTATTTCAGTTGTAACTGCATTAAGTACCTCTTTGTAATTTGCATAGTCTTCGTCCTTACTGGTGCGCCTCCACATAGTTTGATTGTACGCTATTTTCTAATAGCTACTTTTGACAAGTGTTTCTTTCTAGACCGTTTCCCTTGTTTTTTTCAAGGGAACAAATTAATCAATGATACTCTCAATTTCATATTTTAGAAAGTTCCAACATTCAGTTACAGTCTTACTCCTCAGCATGTTATTCGAATCTAGCGTTACTAAGTATTTTCTCATATCTTTATATTTACCTTTGTTGAAGTTTCTCCTGTACGTTTTTTATTTTTACTTTCTGATTTTACCTTGATGTCAAAATGTATTTGATTATGATCACTGTTACCCAATGGTTCATGTATTTTGACATTGTCCATTAATTAATTTTGTGAAGACAAAACTATATCTAATACATTATCTCCCCTTGTTCGTTCTAACACGTGCTGAGTAAGGAAGCTATCCTGAATTAAAAATAGAAACTGTTGGTCCTTACCCCCTGTACTCTTTTCCATTGTATGTGCCCGTGGTTAAAATCTACCAATATGATACATTCTCTTTACTCACTTCCTTTATAGCGTTTTGTATTTTTGTGTTATCCTCTTAGTTTATGTTTGGACTACGGTAAACTAATCCAATAGTTAATTTTGAATTTCCTGAAGCTATATTGCACCAAACATCTTCATCGCAATTTGCTTCTCTTTCTGATTTTATTTCGTAAGCCTGAATAGATTCTTTAATTTGTAAAACAACTCCCCCTCCCCTTCTTCCTATTCGATCTCTCCTAAACATTACGTATCCTGTCAGTCTTAATTAAACATCTGATGTGTATATGTTGGCCCTTGATTATGTTATACAAATTATGTGAGGACTTCTACCATAATGTTTAATTCGTTTTTCTTATTTACTATGCTCCTTGCATTTAAACACACGTATTTATAACCTGCTTCAGAAATGTTTCCGGATTGCCCTTCTTGTTTAAACAATGTTTGCTACAAAAAATGTTTGTTATGCTACACATGCCGCTGTCAACTGCTGCTGAGAGTTCATCCGCAAACACTGCTGCACCCTTCCACTTCGATGAAGCCCATCCCTCATGTACATATCAGCCCTCCCAACAAAACATCCCCACAAATCGACAAATCCAACTTCCTCTTCCCTACATAGCTGTTGGACTAGCATGTTAATTGCAATCCTCCGGCAATTTCGATATCCCTGACCCATCCTTCCCACACCACTAACATAATTATGTGCTGAACCCGCGTTATATGCACGGGGTGAGCGCAAACATTTCCAGTCGAGACAGGCCCTCAACCAACTTGCGTGTGGCGGTCTGTAATGAGTTATATTCAAACCCAACTGTCCATGAATATGAATAAGGACGTCCCCCAAGACATGCATTCATTACCAAGTGTAACAATTAGCTATAGCACAACCGTTGTGGGGGCAGCTAAGCAGCAGGCGTGTAAGACATTAAGGTACACTTACGAGGTCGAACCGTTGACCGAACAATTGTATTAACTCCATATAGATTTAAGATTTAACAAGATTTAACAAGATTGCCATCCCAAACAACAAGTTCCAGATGGCAAGTGGACAAGGAAGCCATTGGCTTATCGAGAATCCAACAATGTTCTCATCTATGTGTAGCCCGCTCTTATCATATATATGTCAATTTTATTTTTAAACATATTCACACTACTAGCATTAACACAATCATTTGGCAGTTTGCTCCATTCATTTATGACCCTCTGTGAGAAAGAGTACTTTCTCATGTCCAACCTACACTGTTCCTTAACTAATGTTGCTTTGTTTCCTCTGGTTCTACTGCCTTTTTTAAGTTTGAAGAACATATTCCTATCAACATCCTCATAACCGTTCACTATTTTAACCACTTCTATTTGGTCTCCTCTTAGTCTCCAGGTCTCTAGAGTTGGCAAACCACATTGTAAGGGGAGGGGGAGTTATTTTATATGTTAAAGAATCTATTCAGGCTTATGAAATAAAATTAGAAAGCGAAGCAGATTAAGATGAAGCTGTTTGGTGCAAAATAGTTTCAGGGAATTCAAAATTAACTATTGGATTACTTTCCAAACATAAACGAAGAGGATAACACAAAAATACAAAATGCTATAAAGGAAGTTAGTAAAGGAGAATGTATCATAATGGGATATTTTAACCATGGACACATACAATGGAAATCTCTGGAGAGTACAGAGGGTGATGACCAACAATTATATTTAATTCAGGAGAGCTTCCTTACTCAGCACGTGCTGAGGGAGAAAATGTATTAGATATAGTTTTATCGTCACAAAACGAATTAGTGGACAATGTAAAAATACATGAACCATTGGGTACCAATGACCACAATCAAATACATTTTGACATCAATGTAAAATCAGAAAGTAAAAATAAAAAAACGTATAGGAGAAACTTCCACAAAGGTGACTATAAAGATATGAGAAAATACTTAGCAAAGCTAGATTGGAATAACATGCTGATGAATAAGACCGCAATTGAATGTTGGAATATTTTAAAATATGAAATTGAGAGTATCATCGATAAATGTGTTCCCTTGAAAAAAAACAAGGAAAACAGTCTAGAAAGAAACACTTGTCAAAATATGCTATTAGAAAAATAGTGTTTAAGCAAAATATGTGAAGGGTTTATAGGCGTACCAGAAAGGATGAAGACTATGCAAATTACAAAGAGGCACTTAACCTAGCTACAACTGAAATTAGAAAATCTAAAAGAACCTTTGACAACAAATTGGCAGGTAATATAAAAATTGACAGAAAGAGTTTCTATGCTTATGTAAGGAGTAAACAGAACGTTCGAGATAAGGTCGGACCACTAGAAAACAACAGGGGAAACATAATTTCAGAGGGGTTTCAAATGGCAGAGGTCCTGAATGAGTATTTCAGCTCAGTATTTACCACAGAAAATATCAGCTCACTTCCAGTTCCATTTACTAAATTTGAGGGAAATAAATCAGAACATTTAGGGCAGTTATTTGTAACTCCTGTAATGATAGCAAACAAAATTAAGAAGATGACAGATAATAAATCATCTGGAGTTGATGGGATACCACCAAAACTGCTTAAGGAAAGAAAGCCAGGATATTACAGACCAGTGAGTTTAACATCAGTTGTATGTAAATTACTCGAAACATTAATTAGATACCACATGGTGGAATTCCTTGTAAAACATAATTTAATAATTACATCTCAACATGGGTTCCTAAAAGCAAGGTCATGTCTAACCAATATCTTGTGTTTTTTTTAAGAAATTACAAAGTGGGCAGATGACGAGTCACCAGTTGATGTTGTCTACTTAGATTTTCAGAAAGCTTTCGATAAAGTGCCACACCAAAGATTGATACTTAAACTTAAAGCCCATGGTATAGGTAATTATGTAATCAAGTGAATAGAAAAGTGTCTTACACACAGAAGACAGAGAGTAATAGTAGACCGTGATATTTCAAACTGAAAATCGGTTTTGAGTGGGGTACCACAGGGATCAGTATTAGGCCCTATACTGTTTTTAATATATATCTAGAAGATGGCATATCTAGCAAAGTACTCAAATTTGCAGATGACACAAAAGTATTCAGAAAGGTTACAACTGATACAGATAAACAAAGTTTACAGGATGATCTAGATAAATTAGTTAAATGGTCAGAAAAATGGCAAATGTTATTCAATTTTGGGAAGTGCAAATGTATACACATAGGACATGGAAACATGGACGAAGAATATA
>BSQZ01000158.1:235000-252500 GCA_033239005.1 Lamellibrachia satsuma | reverse complement strand
TGATCATTATTACGATTATGAGGACGAAGACAATGCCACCTTCAGCCTCATCATCTTGCTACTCCTCCTCATCGTCATCATCATCCTCATGTTCACCCTTATAACGGCTAGCCATGCTGACACCCACTCGACGTTCACAAACGTATGATTAACATACGAATCTCAGAACAAGTGAGCCGCATGTTTTCTGGGAGGACATATGGAATGCCGTTCATATAACCTCCAAGGTAGCGCTAAGATAAACCCTTAATTATCTTCATCTTTCTCCTCCTATTCATCATTACCATTTATGATCTTCATCATCATCGTCATCATAATCGTCTTCATCGTTTTTATTATATTACCGGTCGAGTTATTACATTACCGGTCGAGTTATTACATTACCGGTCGATTGGTACAACCAGTAATGTAATAATCGACCGATAATGTAATATTCGACCGGTAATGTAATAAATCGACCGGTAATGTAATAATCGACCGGTAATGTAATAAAATGATGATGATAATCATTATGATGATGATGATGGTGCCGATGTTAATAATGCTGATGTAGAAGGTGATGATGAGGGTGATAAACAATTATGATGATGATGACAATTAAGGGGCGATCGTAGTGACGATGATAATGATAATTATGATGATGATGATAATGATGATAACGATGGTGATGATGAGGGTAATAAATGGTTATGATGACGAGAGGAAGAAGATTAAGAAAATAAAGCGGTCGCAGTGATGATGATGATGATGATGATGACGAAGATGATGATAATGAGGGTGATCAATATTATGATTATGAGGACGAAGACGTCACCACCATCCTCATGTTCAATTTTATAACGGCTAGCCAAGCTGACACCCACTCGACGTTCACAAACGTATGATTAACATAGGAATATCAGAACGAGTGAGCCGCATGTTTTATGGGAGGACATATGGAATGCCGTTCATATAACCTCCTAGGTAACGCACTGCAGTAACTACATGTTGGCAAACAATCGGACCGAGTCAGACAGATTGGTAAGGAAGAAGGGGGGGGGTCATTAAAAAGGGTCACCCCAATACATGAAAGAAGTAATCTACACTCAATTAAGGGATCAACTCAAACAATTGTTTAATGGATCATTAAAAATACTTAATAACTGATCATCATTTGATCAAATTAAGGGGTCTTATCAAACAAGTTAGGGGAAATCTCAAAATGCAATGTGATAATATAATCGAAACTTAAGTTAAACCGCAAAAATATTAAAATAAGGGACCAGCTGAAACAATTAAGGGGTTATTTAAAAAAATAAAGTTAAGGGTAATTTCAGTCAACAAAAATGTTCATCCAAACGATTAAAGGGCACCCAAAGTATTTTAAAATATGACTAAAATGAAGGGATTTTATCAAAAAACAAGTTAAAGGATAATTTTAAAAGGTATCATTAAGGGTCATTTAATAATACACTAGCTGATCATCTCAACACATTATGGGGTCGTCTCATAAAATCAAGTGGTCGTCTCGAAAAAAAGTTAAATAAATTAAGGGGTCATCTCATAAAATGAATGGGTCTTCTAAAAAAAGTTAAAGGATCGTCACAAAATAGGTAAGAAGTATTTAACAAGATAACAATTTAAGGGATCATCTCAAAACATAAGTGTCTTCTCAAAAAAGTTCAGGGATCATATTAAAAAGTATAAATAGTCAATACAAATGAACCAGCTGATCGTCTCAATAAATTAAGGGATCATTTAATAAAATAATTGGGTCTTCCCAAACCAAGTAAAGGATCATTAAAAAAAACAGGAATAATTTAAAAACGTATTTAGCTGATCGTTATGAAATGAAGCGGTTACTTCATATAATTAAGGAAAATCTTTATTGAGAAAAATTTCTTGAGACGATCAGCTAGTTAACTTGTTAGCTACTTCTTACATATTTTGTGACGATGCTTTAACATTTCTTGAGAAGACCCATTCATTTTATGAGATGACCCCTTAATATATTTAACTTTTTTCGAGACGACCACTTGACTTGAAGAGATGACCCACATAATGTTTTGAGATGATCAGCTACTTTATTATTAAATGACCCTTAATGAGACCTTTTTAAATTATACTTTAACTTGTTTTTGTTTTAGTTGACTGAAATTACCCTTAACTTAATTTTTTTAGATAACCCCTTATTTGTTTCAGCTGGTCCCTTATTTTATTATTTTTGCGGTTAAACTTAAGTTTCTAATACAATATCACATTGCATTTTGAGATGTCCCCTAATTTGTTTGACATGACCCTTTAATTTCATCGAATGATGATCAGTTATTAAGCATTTTTAATGATCCCTTAAATACTTGTTTGAGATGATCCCTTAATTGAGCGTAGATTACCTCTTTCGTGAGTTGAGGTGACACTTTTTAATGACCCCCCCTCTTCCTTACCACTCTGTCTGACTCGGTCCGATTGTTTGCCAAAATGTAGTTACTGCCGTGTGTAACCTGGGAGGTTATATGAACGGCATTCCATATGTCCTCCCAGAAAACATGCGGCTCACTCGTTCTGAGATTCCTATGTTAATCTTACGTTTGTGAACGTTGAGTGGGTGTCAGCATGGCTAGCCATTATAAGGGTGAACATGAGGATGATGATGACGATGAGGAGGAGGAGTAGGATGATGAGGTTGAATGTGTCATTGTCTTCGTCCTCATAATCACAATAATGATCACCCTCATTGTCATCGTCTTCGTCATCATCATCATCAACATCATCACCAAGACCGCATAATTGTCTTAATCTTCTTCCTCTCATCATCATAACCATTTATCACCCTCATCACCACCATCGTTATCATCATTATCACCATCATCATTATCATCATCATCATCATCATAATGATCATCATCATCATTATCATCGTCACTAAGATCGCCCCGTAATTGTCACCATCATCATAATCGTTTATCACCCTCATCATCACCTTCTACATAATCATTATTAACATCATGACTATCATCATTATCATCATCATCATAATCATCATAATGATAATCATCATAATTTTTATTGCATTACTTGTCGATTTATTACATTACCGGTCGATTATTACATTACCGGTCGATTTATTACATTACCGGTCGATTATTACATTACCGGTCGAGTTATTACATTACCGGTCGATTGGTACAACCAGTAATGTAATAATCGTCCGGTAATGAAATATTCGACCGGTAATGTAATAAATCGACCGGTAATGTAATAATCGACCGGTAATGTAATAACTCGACCGGTAGTGTAATTAAAACGATGAAGATGATTATAATGATGATAATGATGACGATGATAAGTTGTAATTATGTTGATGAATAGGAGGAGAAAGATGAATATAATTAAGGTTTATCTTAGAGCTACCTTGGAGGTTATACGAACGGCATTCCATATGTCCTCCCAGAAAACATGCGGCTCACTTGTTATGATATTCTTATGTTAATCATACGTTTGTGAACGTCGGGTGGGTGTCAGTATGGCTAACCATTATAAGGGTGAACATGAGGATGATGATAACGATGAGAAGGAGGAGTAGGATGATGAGGCTGAAGGTGTCATTGTCTTCGTCCTCATAATCGTAATAATGATAACCCTCTTTGTCATCATCTTCGTCATCATCATCACTAAGACCGCTTAATTGTCTTAATCTTCTTCCTCTCTTCATCATAACCATTTATCACCGTCATAATCACCATCGTTATCATCATTATCATTATCATCATCATCATTGTCATCATCATCATGGTCATAATCATCATCATCATTATCATCGTCACTAAGATCGCCCCTTCTTTGTCATCATCATCATCATAATCGTTTATCACCCTCATCATCACCTTCTACATCATCATTATTAACATCGTTATCATTATCATCATTTTTAATACATTACTGGTCAATTTATTACATTACCGGTCTATTATTACATTACCGGTCGATTTATTACATTACCGGTCGATTATTACATTACCGGTCGATTTATTACATTACTGGTCGATTATTACATTACCGGACGATTATTACATTACTGGTTGTAACATGCGTTACCTGGGAGGTTATATGGTTATATGAATGGCATTCCATATGTCCTTCCAGAAAACATGCGGCTCACTCGTTCTGATATTCCTTTGTTAATCATACGTTTTTGAACGTCGAGTTGGTGTCAGCATGGCTAGCCGTTATAAGGGTGAACATGAGGATGATGATGACGATGAGGAGGAGGAGCAGGATGATGATGCTGAGGATGTCATTGTCATCATCCTCATAATCGTAATAATGATAACCCTCATTGTCATCATCTTCGTCATTATCACTAAGACCGTTTAATTGTCTTAATCTTCTTCCTCTCATCATCGTAACCATTTATCACCCTCATCATCACCATCGTTATCATCGTTATCATCATCATCATAACCATTATTATCATCATCATTGTCATAATCATCATCATCATCATCATTAACATCGTCACTAAGATCGCCCCTTAATTGTCATCATCGTAATAATCGTTTACCACCCTCATCATCACCTTCTACATCATCATTATTAACATCATCAGCATCATCATAATGATTATATTCATAATTGTTTATTGCATTATTGGTCGATTGATACATTACCGGTCGATTATTACATTACCGGTCGATTACTACATTACTGGTTGTACCAATCGAAAGGTAATGTAATAAATCGACCGGTAATGTAATAATCGACCGGCAATGTAATGAAAACGATGAAGGTGATTACGATGAAGATGATCATTAAAAAAGCACAAAAACGCATGTACTTCCTTAGACACCTCAAACGATTCGGCTTATCTCAAGCAATATTAACACGTTTCTACCGCGCAGTTATTGAAAGTGTCTTGTCATTTTCTATTACTGTCTGGTTTGGTCGCGCCAGCCAAGATTAAATTAATAAAATTGAATCAGTCGTCAAGAACGCTTCTAAACTAATCGGGTTAAATATGCCGTCCATCAGATCTCTTTATCTATCTCGCAGTTTGCGCAAATCCAAGCGTATTGTACAAGACGCATATCATCCAGCCAACCATCTCTTTGAACTCCTTTCCTCCGGCAAGCGCTACCGTTGTATAAAAACTAAAACGACGCGATTCAACAATAGTTTCTATTCTCAAGCGCTGAGATTTTTAAACGGAGGAAACATCATAAATGTCTTGCCTCTGGCATGTAGTTGCAATGTAGCCTTTTTTCTTTTTTTTTCTTTTAATTTATTATTATTATTATTATTTTTTTTTTTTATCTATTATATTACTCTCGTTTGTTTTCAACTGTTTTTAGTATTACGATTGTGATATGTAATTTTTAGTTCCGTGTGTTATTGGGTGCATGAGTGTATGTTTGTATTAACACCACAATACTACGAATTACTTGTACTTGCTACTTGGTAATAAAACGTATCTTATCTTATTATGATGACTATGACGATGAGAATGATAAATGATTATGATGATGATGAATGGGAGAAGAAAAATTAAGATAATTAAGGGTTTATCTTAGCGATACCTTGGAGGTTATATGAACGGCATTCATATGTCCTCCCAGAAAACATGCGGCTCACTTGTTCTGAGATTCCGATGTTAATCATACGTTTGTGAACGTCGAGTGGGTGTCAGCATGGCTAGCCGTTATAAGGGTGAACATGAGGATGATCATGACGATGATAAAGAGGAGCAAGATGATGAGGCTTCGTCCTCATAATCGTAATAATGATCACCCACATTGTCATCATATTCGTCATCATCATCATCATCACTAAGACCGCTTAATTGTCTTAAACTTCTTCCTCTCATCATCATAACCATTTATCCCCCTCATCATCACCATCGTTATCATCATTAACAGTATCACCATCATCATAATTATCATCATCATCATCGTCACAATCATCATCACCATTATCATCGTCACTAAGATCGCCCCTTAAGTGTCATCATCATCATCATAATCGTTTATCACCCTCATCATCACCTTCTACATCATCATGATTAACATCATCATCATCATCATCATCATCATAATGATTATCATCATCATTTTTTATTACATTACTAGTCGATTATTACATTATTGGTTGTACCAATCTACCAGTAATGTAATAAATCGACCGGTAATGTAATAGTCTACATCATCACTAAGACCGCTTAATTGTCTTCATCTTCTTCCTCATCGTCATAATAGCCATTTATCACCCTCATCATCACCATCGTTATCATCATCATCATCATCATCATCATCATCATCACTAAGACCGCTTAATTGTCTTCATCTTCTTCCTCATCATCATCACCTTCACCATCGTTATCATCATCATCATCGTCATAATCATCATCATAATTATCTTCACTAAGATGACACCTTGATCATAATCGTTTATCACCCTCATCATCACCTTCTACATCATCATTATTAACATCATCATCATCATCACCATCATAATGATTATCATCATAATTTTGATTACATTACTGGTCGATTTATTACATTACTGGTCGATTATTACATTACCGGTCGATTTATTACATTACTGGTCGACTATTGCATTTCCGGTCGATTATTACATTACTGGTTGTAACAATCGAGCAAGCATTGCGATCGATGTGCGCCTCTAGTTGATAATTTAAATCAATATTATATATATATATATATATATATATATATATATATATATATATATTTATTTATTTATTTAATTTAGGAATTGTTTTATATTTTGTTCCAGTATCTTAGCCATCCCAGTCGTCGCCATAAAATTTTTTTATAGATTGAATAGCTCGGAGTTGGAACAGACCCACGAATTGTATGAACAATTGTGGGGAAAATTTATATATCTAGTCAAATACGCAGTTCTTGAGAACAAATTGAACAACGTTTTGCGCAAAATATCGATATTCTAAGTTTTGTATTTACATTTGTACTGGATGAGCATAGAGTTCAAAAAGATGAGAAATCAATCAAAATCAAATTGAGTGGGATCTACATCGTGATCGTTATCCCGATAGCTAACAGTGTCGTGTAAACGCATCTTCCAATCTTGCTATCGCGATCGCGTTCAGTATAGCAACGCAGTACCACGCCTCGCAGTACCTCGGGTGTCACAAACACACGACAATAAAAATACTGGATTCACTGAATTGGATGAACATTATTTGAACACGACGACGATGGCGACGAAAATAATAATAATTATTATGTGTCTAATATTTCAGCAAGATACAAGAAAAATCAGGAAGAACCAAAGGAACCAGGTATTTTCCCATTGCAAGTTTACAATAATAACACATGTTGGTTATTATGAAACATATATACGTAGTGGTGAAACATTGATGTATTAGTTGCATAACATATAGTATAATGAACACCGTTTAATAGAATCACATCGGGCCAGAGCAGGGCGATTATATTAAGCGGCTGATTCGCATAACGGCGTTTTAATACAGCGAAAATAAGGAATGATTATGTCACTGAATATTTATTTAATTCTACTAAACGGCTGGTTCTGTCACCCACCATTCATAGTACAACAAAACAATAATAAATTAGTTATTGTGATCATTATCAAATATTAATATATCATGCACAGTATACATTCTACATGGTATGTTAGACACCGTCTCACATATAACACATTTCTTGCTACGCATTGTACAGACGTGCTATTTGTTATTCTTATTTCAACCACCTTTCTGCACTTTCGTAATTCTAACGCGACGTTATTTTGCAGTATACCTGACCAACAAATTGCTGTGGCGCCTGGCTAAGCAGGTCAACCGCGACTACCGTGATCTTGGTATATCGCTAGGAATGGCAGGTTGTACCATAGATGAAATAGAGGCTGACTATAGAAGCAGTGTGGCCACTATCACGCTCAAGGTTTTAGAAAAGTGGATATATTCAGACAAAAGACAGGATGCGTACGAAATGTACAAGGATCTATTGGACGCGTTGTCCAATATCGAGAGGAATGACCTCATCGAATTCGTTACAGTTGGTGAGTAGGTAGAACGGCTACATTACAACTAGTGTGTAGTTCACAAACCACAACGTTACAACATATGTGTAATTAATACACAGCATTGCAACTATTGTTTTGCTCATAATAACATGATGTTGCAAGGACTGTGTAGTTCATAATTGCATAACACTGTAACTCTAGTTTAGTTTATAATAACAAAATACAACAATTATTAGGTTCGTCAAAGTAATAGTCATAGTCATATTTATTATTTACATAAAAGGAAAATACGTTTAAATAACACTCTAACTTCTTTAATAGATAGCAGCTCCCACAACCTTAATAAATTATTGATTTATCTCTCCAATAATTTGATAATCGTCCCCGCCCACATACATACACACATACATGTTACTAATTGTGTTTATCGTCATCAATGCTTTTATGTGGAACGCTGATGCACGAATGTGGGCACTATACAGTTAACTTGCGTGATCAAAGTTTGAAACCACATGGAAAGGAAGAACGATGTAATAACGAATAGGCCTCCAATGCAACTGTCTTTCACTGAGATCATATTGACATTATGTGTAGACAAAACATAAATAGGGATATCATGCAAATCGTATGTTTTCCAGAAGCAAAGCATCCGAGTGCAAGACACCAGCAAGGGCAGAAAGACGAGTTAAGCGAAAAAGGTATTTGCGTCCGTCTTGTAGAGGAACCGAGCAAATATATGTAAACATTCATAGTGTTCACCCGATTACATACTCGAACGGGTATTAGATGACGCACGTAGACAAGAACTGACATCAGTGCCAAAAGAGTCAAGGTCAAAATTTTATTAATAAGTGTGCATTTATTGTGCATGATGTTAGGTAGTTTGTTTCATACCGTTTGCTGCATGTGAGTGTATTGTCATGTATACGTTATAGTACGACCCAACATCGTTATACGTTCCAATGTTTCTATTGTATTACTGCAATGATTACACATGGCAACATTTTTATTTTATCTTATCTTATCTTATAATAGTTGATTAAGTCTGAACATACTTTTCCATATCACTTACTCTCATGGTCATTGCACTAATGATATGTATCTCATAAAAATATATAATCTCATTCGCACGCACGCACGCACGCACGCACGCACGCACGCACGCACGCACGCTCTTTGATATAAAGTAGTTTGTGACTCTGCATGTCTGTTCATTCATGCCTCCGTCAGTTTCGCATGTACGGGGCTGAAACTTTTAGACGTGCCAGGACGTACGTGGTGGTGGCTTGCACATTAAACATATTCGAAATTCCCTGGAGGGTAGGGTATTACGTCAAAGGAACCAATGTGGACGTTTAACGTAACTCAGAACAATTGTACTATAACTATAGTAAAATTGTGACCACCGCCATGCGGGTTTCGTGAAACTGGCAGTTGTACATGGTTTGTGGACGTGAAGTTTTCATTGCAATTGGCATTGCACTGCTAAAACTTGACTGAGCAGCACAATGAGTCGTTCTTAAACGTATGTTTAACATATAATTCTTAAAACGAGGCAGCCTTGCATTATCTGGATGGATATATCACGGTAGTAAGATTACCTCATTGGCATAGAGCATTTTACCGTGATATGTCAACCCAGATAACACACGGATGCCTCGCTATGAGAATCCACCTGACGTTTGAATCATTTCGAAAGCGACCGAGTACGCGCGTTGGCAAAGACACGCGATTGTTCGAACGCTTTGTTTAGGGAATAATACACTGTCTGTTGATGTCACGAGAGTGTTACCAGCCAGATAACATATCCATTGCAGGAGGCACGAGTGATGTTATATGGCTGGTGACACTCGGGTGACATCAACCAACAATATGTTATTCCCGTTATATAACGACACATTAACACTTGATCATACTTTTGTACTTCCTACATTTGTAAATATGCTGCTGGACCCGTTTCACGAAGCATTCCTACCGTTCGAAGGAACTGATGCGGACGTTTGAGGCAAATTACATAAATCACATCAATCACAGAAAACACGCAAAGCATTCGAACAATGGCGTGTCTGTGTCAACGCGCGTACTCAATCGCGTTCAAAGTTATTCAAACGTCAGCTGGATTCTCATAACGAGGCAGCAGTGTGTTATTTGAGTTGATATGAAATATACGGTAAAATGCTCTAGACCAATCAGGTAATCTTATTGTCGTGATATATCCATCCAAATAATGCACGGCTGCCTCGTTCTGATAATCTTGTGTTAAACATACGTGTGTGGACGTCGTGTGGATATCAACACGGCTAGCCGTTGTGTGATGTTCCCTAAATGTAATGTTTGAATGCTGGCATCTCGCGAGATCAACTGCTTGTGAAATATATTACTGTGTTAATTCCAGCGTTGTAGTCATCGTAGTTATACATCTACTAATACAAGCACTGCGCAATTTACATAACGTTTGTTTCTGGAGTAGAAGGTTCAGCCAATTCAGTTGGTATTGACCCTGAAAACCTATAGATATAAGATATAATTTTAGAAAGTAACCAATATGTCACGTGAAATGAGGGTTTGTCAAAGTATTGGATAATTTCCGAGTAGAATGCCACAATTGGACACGATAGGCGTTCGTTTTTATTATCGTATACTAAACCAATTTAGCAAATAAAGTATACTTGCTAGCGTGATATTTAGGTAAAATTTAGGAAGATATAATTTTTTTTAATACGCTATTAGTAACGGTGAAAGAAATTACGAGTAGATGCTATTTCGATCAAACGTGCAGGCTGCCTAACATACGTGCCGCCGTTTGTTCAAGCAAAATCTGTAAGCAATATGCTATCGCGGCGAACCCGGGCAGGGGTAGATTCAGGAAATGGATATCCCCAACCAGCTTGCGGAGATTGTTTTGAAAATTAGGTCCTGTTCAGTGTAGTATGTTGCATTAACAATGTAGTGGTGGCTTTATGCATTTTTGGCGATTTTTTAAGTTGTATATAATTACACATTATATTTAGAAGCCATTTGCCTGTTTCTTCTTTAGAATAATCTGATATTTGGTGAAAGCGGTATGAGTGAAGTAAAAAGTCGGTATGCGGTGAAATGTATATCATATCTGTAGCCTACCGGCTGAATATTTATGGATGGCAAGTACGGCATGGAATGCTTTGGCAGTTATACATACATTCCAACCTTTTGAACATTTCATTACGGATATATCCAGGTTTAATGGAGAGTTGACTCCCTCGGTAACCCCTACATGTTCGTGAGCGTTCTGGTTCAGTATTCAAGGAATTTATGAAACATAGTATTGTATCTGAAATGTCATTAGATTCATATCAGTTCGCAGTTTATCCCTCACGCATCGAAATAATACCATTCAAACTGATGAACTGTTCCGCATAACATTTACTAAGACGCGTATTACCATATTAAATAATAGTTATAATTTACTTGAAAAGTTATAAAATGATACTATGATGACCTATATTTAGACATTTTGAACATATTATATGGCACATAAAAGCTTGTAACGATTGCACGAAAATATGCCATACAATACGTACGTTACCAGCAGAAGAAAGTGTACAAAGGTGACCAACTGAAATACAATATTTAAAAAAATTATTTGTTTCAGAACGACGCTTGGAAGAAGAGATGACGTCACTGGAACAGCAATACGACGGTAGAAATTAAATTATTATTTTATGCTGATTATAGCAGATTAACCAAGCGTTGGTCTAGAGAAAAGAGAGTTTAGAGTATAGTACATACATTATTTAATAAAGTCTTGAAAGGTAAGGCAATTCCTCGGGGTCTAATCAGCCCGGACAACATTTATAGTATTATATTTTGTAACATTCAGAGACTGTATTGCATGGTCTGCTTTTTATTTCAGAGAAACTCCTTTGTCTGGAAAAGCAATTAGAAAAGTCGAAGGAAGGTACTTATCTTGTGAAAAGGCAACAATTACTTTTGTTATACATATACCTAAGAATGTTATGTCGCTTATATATTGTTTACAATTTAGAATTATTAAATAATTGCGTACTCGGTTTCGTTTGTCTCATAACATGGTATTTGTGAACGCATTTTACATATTCTGGCATTCTTATCAAAGACAATCCACGCAGAAACACATTTCCAGTTTCTTCATTCATAGTATGTATGATACTATGCTCTGACATCCTTATTTCAAGCACTGTTCAAACATGTAGAAAGCATGTTTTACATTGGGTTGCATATAATGAAAATACATAAAAATATGTTAAGACGTTGCAAAAATATGCACCTGTTCTGCATTCCGCTGACACATTTCACTACAGTTGCTGGTATGATACTTATGGACTTGACGAATTTAGAACAGTGCTGCAAGAATTTCGCTTTTTCCAGAGCGTCTTCTGGAAGAAGAAGCGAAATTGTGCATAAAGAAAACCAAAGGTACAGGTTCAACATGTTTTATTTGCTGTTTTCATTACGCCTTTTCGTAGTGGTATGACAATCCTAAACAACCATGTAGAAATAAAATAAAATAAAATCAATGTCAAACATTAGAAGATGGTATCAGCTTAATATAAGATGTCGATATGATACTAAGAGATAAAATTATACAGAAGATGATTATCTATGGCGACATTTGTTTCAGAGGTATTACAGCATGAGAATGAAGACCTGCACAGGGTGATTAAGCGACTTAAACAGGCAAAACAAGGTATTTTTCATGAAGCTCTTTGATTTGTATTTCTGTTTTCATCAATGTTAAAAGGTAAAACTGTTAATAGTGGTAAAATAAATAAGTACGATCTGCGGATTGTTTTGCACAAACTACAGCCGTCTGGTGTTCGACAGAGTTCTGTATTAGGACCAACATTTTTTTCATTGTACACGAAGCCATTGCGTCGTGTAACCAGACACATCGCATTTCTATTAACTATGCCTAATTAAAAGGAGCGTAGTACGTACAACGATTTTCTTTGGATGAGGTATTAGTCTGTCAATAATTGTTTTATTTAATCGGAAAACTTATAGTAACGAAAATATTGACGATTACAATTGTAACACATTCTGTGATACACACTATATTTGTTTAAATAAACGATTAGTTATAAATACTAATGCATTCAGTGTCGAAATGTACCAAAAACAGTAGCCGCCCGAATTGAAAAAGAAAGATGGCATCGATAGGCAAGACTACAATTTATGCTACTTTCTCTCAAATTCCTATTATGTTTCCAATTTCTGACGATAAATACACTCCGGCAATATTAAAAGTAAAACAAGAAGTATAACTTGATTAATTGATGTGTTTTTTTGAACAGCTAAGATAATTGAGACATTCTTAATATACAAAACTCCTATCTGGAACCGTATCAATTAACCAATACAAATCGCTCTACAGTCAATACACTAGAATATCACGCATGAACATTACAAAAACGCTTACCACAGCGTTTTCAACGTATGTTCAAAACACGACAATGGCCAAGTTTACGTAGTTAGCAGAACTTTTTGCCATTTATAATGATCACTTGTAATCATAATCATAATTATTACTACTTATTTATCCTCTTCGTGCCCTTGTTGATGCACAAGACCACTCAGTAACTTCCGCCATTTTGTGCGCTTTCTAGCTGCATTGTCTGCCATCTTCCAAGAATTCCATCCCAGTCTTTCTCTCTGTTGGTTTCGGTCTTCCTCTCTTCCTTTTCCCTTCAAGGCCCAGGTTGGTGCTATTTGTGTTGTTATTTCCATCTCTTCTAAGTGCGTGGCCAAGCCATCTCCATCATCTGACCTTGATTTCTTCTGAGATTGGTGACATACAAATGCGGTGGTATAGATCTTCATTATATAATTTCATTGGCCAGTGTATGTTTAATATTCATCGTAGGCATGTTTTTTAAAAACGTTCAATTTCTTCTCGCCTGACTGGATTGTTGTTTCTGTTGTTTATACGTATTACTTTGGTTTTAACTTACGTTGATGTTAATTCCAATGTATTTTGCTGTCTTTTTTAACATATTTGACTTCTCCTGTATGCCTTGGTGGTTGCTTGTTAGCAATGCCAGGTCGTCTACATCATCTAAGTTTTCTAATGAAAATGTAAACTTCCATCTGGTGCCACTCTTACGATCTTTTGTGGTACCTTGCATGATCCAGTCAATGGTAATAATACAAAATCCGGACATAACACATCCCTACGGTTCTCTACTGAGGTATTTCCATCATTAATCATGTAGCTGGTACATCCGTTGTATATCTCTTTTATTACTTCAACTAAGACGTGGTCACTTCCAACATATGCACTTCTCACGACACGGGTACCAAGTAGGGATCATCTATATCGTCCAGTTATTGTTATGCGATCGATTTGATTTTGGTCTATGTTGCTTAGTGATGTTCATGTATATTTATGTATATCTTTATGTTAAAAAGGGTGCTGTCAATTATGTGGTTGCATAGAGCACATAGTTCTGCAAACCGCTCACAATTATCATTTATGTTCTCATTTCTACTTGTTCTCCCATCACTTGCATCTCCTATAATGATAAGCAGGTCATGCATTGGTGTTGCGTCTATCTCCTTCTGAAGCTCTTCGTAGAACTGGTCTTCTTCACCAACATCATCCTTTGTTGGGCTGTGCACTTGCATAACTGTTGTCTTTACAAATCTACAATATAAGCTTGCACTAATAATTCTATCATTCACATGATTCCATTTCATCGTGCTTCTTTGCTTCAGTATCAATAATGATTGCAACTCCTTTCTGGTGCACCTATTTCGCTCCTGAATGAAGTATGCTCTCCCCATAGATATTTTGATTTCTCCACCTGACATCGATGATACTTAGTATTGAGTTGATAACGTCTCATTTCCCTTATTGCCGTTTTACATAAGGCATACATGGTTCTTACATTCTAATGGCGTGGTTAGCGATATTTTATGTGGCATGTTCGGGCTGTAGGCTTCCTTTCGGCTTTCCCCATCCGTCGTCACGTGCGTGTCGTTCCATCATATGTATTTCTCCTCAAGAATTACACACGTCACAATATCACTCCCACTAATGACATATGTTACTTTTGTGGTTTCCGCAATCGTGATTGTGCTTACTAGAAGGGTGATTGGCCCCTTGCCCCAACCCTCCTCCCTTTTCAGGACTTGGGGAAGGCCACGTGGCCCATGAATTGAAATCAGAGTTTTCCTTCTCCTAGATCTCCAGCATGTTAGTCTGGGGCCGAAAGGTACCCAGTTACCAAGGTGTACCACGATGAGGTTATGCTACAGTCTTGTCTATTTTAATATCCTAGTGCATCATGCTTTACATTTATTATTCATGTTTCATGTTATGCTTATGCCTATTAAGAGCATCGTGATTATAATAAGCATTGTCATTAGTATCATAAGGCAAGCAAAGCCAGTAGCACGATATGCATCGAGACATGCAATATGTCAACTAGAAATCAAAATGATCAGGGTAAATATATTGGTAGAATTTATTAAGTTTTCTATAATTATGTTTCGAAAGTGTGGTACAGATGATGTTAAATGTAGAAATTACTCGTTTTTCAGAAGAAATCGCCCTTCTGGATGAACAACTAAATAAGGCAGTAGAGGAAGCGAAGGCTTGCGAAGAAAGATCAAAAGGTGTGCTTGTTTTGAACATGTAATTGTTTTTGTTTTTAGTGTTACATAATTAATACTGAAACGTTGAAACATATATGCTATTTTAGAATATATGCCCTACATATGCAACATGCATTAAAAAAACAATCAGCTGCTTCGACAACATTCAATGTATTCGATCTTTTTTCTCGCAAATCCTTCTGTCATTTCGTCCATTCCACCTACTCAACAATCGTTCCGTTGTTAAGTGAACACATGTTAAGTTTGACGCATCATATTCAGTATGACTTAACTAGACTTGCGGCTGCAAGTCAGATTTCTGGCAGATACTACCCAGATAAATTAACTTCAATTTATAATAATAATAATACTATACTTTATTTATTCACCATCAAATCCGGGACTAGTGGCCTGTTCACGGGTGATTACAAATCGGCGAACTTCTAAGAAACATAAAGATGCTTTTAAGAGAAATAAATAAATGAAAAGTAAAATTAGGAAACAAAATGCTAATATGTATACATAAATATATATATATATATATATATATATATATATATATATATATATATATATATATATATATATATATATATATATATATGTAAACCTATGTATAGTAAAATTACAGCTAAGTGCAATGATAAAGCAAACGATTTGCAAAAGTGCTGAACAGCTGATCATATTGGATAATAAATAATAAAAGCTTACATTATATTAAATAATAAAAAAAAGAGACTAAAAAGGTAATTAAACCTTAGATAAATAAAACTATACATTCATAAAACTGTATGCATGAATAATACCAAGGTTAAGTGAGGTCTGATTAAATTAGTTTAAGAACATAACTGTTTTCAATGGTTTTCCAAACTGCCTGGTGTTCTGGATCGCGCGTAGTTCCAGTGGCAGAGAGTTCCACAATGTCGGCCCAGCACAAGCAAACGCCCGGCGACCATAACGTTCTAGGTTTACGCGTGGAACATCAATATTATACTTAATTAATATTATATATATATTATTTATACATACAAGGTTATACTTAATTAATATTACAGTTACTACTGTGGCTAAATATATAACCGAAACTCTGATGGCATATTCCACAAATTATGGTCCTAGCTGGACGATCTAGCTTTGTTTTATTTGTCATGCTGAATATAACGAAAGCAATAGCACAACCGTCATTAAATATACAATATAACGATAAATATACGTTATAGAGGTTATTGTTTTACAAATACAAATGGATTCTGATTAGTAGCAACGATCAGCTAAATGTACATGTTTCAGACCGAATCCGACTTCTGAAAAAGCAAAAAGACGAACTACAGAAAGAAATGGAAGTACTCGAGAAACAAATGCATGGTATGCTTTTGTTTTATGCCTTTTTTTAAATACAACATGTGGATAATTAATTTCCTACACCTACGTATGCAAACATTGCAAAGTTACGTATATTTTATTTTATTTAACAAGTAACATGTGTAATGCCTGTTTATTTATACTAACTAGACTAATTTAGCTTTTTCGCACACCTAGTGTGGTCATGTGTTTAGAGAAATTATATTAGACGAATTATATTCAAAATAGTTTTGTACATTTATCAGATCAGATCGACGCCTTCAAGTTACTCACATAGTGTTCAGTGTCATATGTGGTAATGTACACTAGCAACGCAGACCCCATAAAACAACCGATTTTTTTATTTTGTGGCGGCTTATATTGAACAACAGCGAGCAGTGAAAATGCTGCAATAGTTATGTAATAAAATGATTTCGTCACCTCGCAGTCATAAGTTAAACGTAAATTGGTATTCTAGAACGACAAAAACTTATTTAGATAAAAATGGCAACTTTATTACATAAATCACGCGAGGACTCGTCCT
>BSQZ01000158.1:102500-230000 GCA_033239005.1 Lamellibrachia satsuma | reverse complement strand
AAAAAATTGTGGCATGAAGCTAAACGAAATAAAATGCAAGTTCAGATTACCTCGACTGACATTCTGTGGCCATGACCTGGGACAGCAGGAGACCGCGCCAAGTAAAGAGCAAATAGCTGCGATTCTAAACGCACAGAACCCGAAGAATGCATCAGAACTGAGATAATTGCTCTGCCTGGTTGGGTACTCTGCCAAGTTCCTGCCGAACTTTGCACAGGTGGCCGAAACGCTAAGGATCCTCGCCAGAAAGGATCAAATGTTCATGTGGGGATAGGAATAGGAATATACATTTCGAGAGCTGAAGAAGCTCATGACAAGCGCAGAGACACTTGCCTACTTCAGAAACGACTGTATGACACGCGTCGTAGCTGATGCAGGGCCAACATGACTCGAAGCAGTTCTGAAACAGCTTCAGGATGGTCAATGGAGAGTTGTGGCATACGCATCCATACGCATCCAGGAACCTCACAACAATGGAGCGGATATATTCTCAGGCAGAGAAAGAGGCATTGACACTTGTGTGGTCGTGCGAAATGTTTTACCTATATGTGTACGGGCATGAATTCGAACTGGAAACGGACCATAAACTGTTGGAATGCATCTACAGTAGAACATCAAAGCCATCGGCGAGAATAGAGAGATGGGTGCTTCCTTTTCAAAGGTACCTGTACAAGGTGATCTACCGCTCAGGGAAAACGACCATTGCTGGTGCTCTCTCTCTCTCACGACTAAACCAGACGACACCGAAAGACACGAGTGGTGAGGAAGTCGAGGTGGAGCGGATGATTGCTGAGGGAAGTACGCAAGTTGCTCTCGTGGCACGTGATGTAGAAATAGCACCAGAAGAAGACCCGGTACTTCATACAACAAGGGAACTGGCACGAGTGCAAAGTGCCACATTACATGACAAATTAACTCTATGGTATTGGGAAACTCGTGTTACGTGGGACAAGGATTGTAATTCCACGCAGACGTAGGGACGCGGTCCTTCAACTTGTACACGAAGGAAGACAAGGGATTGTCAAAATGAAGCAGCGGCTCAGAACCAAAGTCTGGTGGCCAAGAATAGACCATGGTACTGAGAAGGGTATCTACGGTTCTGAATCGGGACCGTAGATTTCGTTGATTGGAAAATAACGAGTTGTAAAACATGTGATGAAGAAAGCCGAGCATGGCGTGGGACAGAAAGTTTCATGTGAGGGATCGTAACTGAAGGACGGGTGTTATTATACAAAGACAGGCTATACCCGTCTGGAAAAAAATTCTTGCCCGTCCTCGACGAACTTTACCCGCCCAAATGACGGGTGGACGGGTCACTAGATAAAGCCCTCATCCAAAGCAAAGGCCCATATGTCAAGTGGACAAGGAAGCCATTGGCTTATCGAAAGAAAACCAATTGTTCATCTATGTGTAACGTGGCCTCCGGGCTTAGATTGTAACCTAATGGTCGTGTGAGAATACATACATCAATACTCTAACTTTGGGGGCAGTCTGACAGTATCTCCCCCCAGGCACCGACGTCCTCTTGCCTCTTTCTATGTTCCTTCGCCTCTTTGATTCAGTGGCCTCTGATCAACCAAGTGACCATGTATTGAAAAAAACATACTAGCAATTAGTTATAGTTGTTTACTATTATGCTGTTCTACTGTCGGACAAAGAGAGAAACAGTGGCCGATTAATGGCCGAATTGAGTGTGAGCCACACACCAGATGGCGTGTTCGGGATTCCACCATAAATATATTAATACAGTAATTTTAGAGGCAATTTGGCAGTATCTCCTCCCAGACGCCGACATCCTCTCGCCTTTTTCTACATTCCTTCGCCTCCTTGCATCAGTGGCCACTGGTCTACCAACTGGCGATGTATTTAAACACCCACAGAGGCAGTTATTTAGAGTTACTTACTAAAATGCTTTTCTACGTGTCGGACAAAAATGGAAAAAAATAGCCGAATATTGGTCGAATTGACCGTGACGACATAGAGGGGGCGCTACAATCACTATGGATCAGCGTCCTTAGTGCGGAGAACAAATCGATTAAATACCACCTTCGACATGTCAGATTCCTCTTAAGGCAGATACCCCACTTTAAGGAGTTTTTTTATTTAAATTGAATAATTGCAGTAATCAGTTCATCCCATTATGTTATAGAAGTTTTGCTGAGTATATAAGATATTTTCTCTCTTGTACCGTACCCCTGTTTCTGCGGCAACAAAAATAGCCAACATTTTAATTAAATACAGACACATTTGTAATCTTGGCCATGCTTTGTTGAATAAAAAATCATTGTTAACTGGCACATCACAGGTATTGGACAATAAGTATCCGCCGCGCGCTGCCTAGTTGTGGTAATTGTTTAGCTTACTGGAGAGGAATGTTACGTTCAACGCTAATTACCTCACTAGTGCCGTTTTGGGTTGCACTACGTGAAGTCGTGTATACCGTTAGCAACTCCGTATTTTTTTTACATTCACCCCGCTGAATAAAGATGTGGGTTTTGAAAACGGCTTTGTTTTTAAATGGCACTTGTTGGCCCACGACCAACAGGGACCACGACAGACGGCAGTGATTGGGGGTATCCGTTGCCACGTGGTAGAAATTGCACTTGGAGGGTTACAAATAAGTTCCGCAAGATGGCGCGACACCTACTGTGGCTAAAAAGTCCGATCTTTGAGTGACAGTCTCCGTTACATATGCTACATGTTTAAACGGCTTGACGTAGAGGCGTGATAATCGATGGCATTTCTCTAAGAAACTCTCTTTCTCTGACCACTGTTCGTTCAATCTCTCCTCTGCCTTCTTGGTATCACTCCGCACAGCCTGCCGCCAGTTGTTCGTTTAATCTCTCCTCTGCCTTCTTGGTATCACTCCGCACAGCCTGCCGCCAGTTGCAGCGGTCTGTCGCAGCAGAACCACAGGAATCGATGTTGACTTGCGCAGACGTTATATATCGTTTGCAAGCGTCTCTGAACCGCGGAGCTACACACCAAAGACGCCTCCTCCCCACTATTTTAGTCATGTTTGCAATGTGATAACCCAGGCCAGTATACGGAAATAGATATACTCTTCAAACTTTTGTCGTGACAATCTAGGCACATTTTAGGCCGGACCCAAATCTCCTTATGCAATATACGCAACGAATGCAGCAATCAACTTTCGCCCCTATTGTTAATAGATTCCGACAACTATCAAATATATCACACATATATTAGCGTTGTATGTAAATGGTTCATAGTACTGTTTCGAACAGTGACCCTATCATAATTATGTTGTAAAGTCAAAACTATTGAAAACATTTATACACACAATAATATCAAGTGAAATCAAGTGAGTTAATATAAGAAGTAAGCGGCAGTGACAATGATTTCATTTTTCGCGTCGACGTTTTGCGGGGAATGAAGACAGGTTACAACACAGGAAACAACCGAACTACACTAGTTACAATACGGTAGAAAACAATTACTATTATATACATATGTGTGTGCGTGTGCGTGCGTGCGTGCGTGCGTGTGTGCGTGCGCGCATGCGTATATGTGCAGGTTAGAATGAAACAGACAAAATTCACGACGTTTAATTTACGAATTAATGTACCAGTAATTATGCCAACATTCAACGTGCAAACGACATACTTCAACACATGATCAAAGGAAGCATGTCGCCCCCCCCCCAATGGAACTTACACATAATACCTACAATTCACTGACATATTATGCCAGTCTATGTGACTACTGGCTACTATTTACAATCACACTGTATCGGTGGGGTGACTATGTCACTAGGTCACCCCATGTGACCAACTCCACAGCAAAAAAATTAACATTTTCCCCACCTACAATGCAGGAAACCGCGCAAATACAATAGTTACAATACGCTATATACAATACGGTGATCAATGCATACAACTCAGGTAAAGATACAATATTTACAATACGATACGGTGATCAATGCATACAACTCTGGTAAATATACAATATTACAATACGATACGGTGATCAATGCATACAACTCTGGTAAATATACAATATTTACAATACGATACGGTGATCAATGCATACAACTCAGGTAAAGATACAATATTTACAATACGATACGGTGATCAATGCATACAACTCTGGTAAAGATACAATAGTTACAATAAGATATATACGATACGGTGATCAATGCATACAACTCTGGTAAAGATACAATAGTTACAATACGATATATACGATACGGTGATAAATGCATACAACTCAGGTAAAGCAAACTAAGATAGATACATTATACATTGTCACAATTTGTACTACAATTTGTATATGAAACATTTTGTCATACGAACCATAAATTAACTATTCGACAACATTTCTAGACACGTGACTGTTCGTGGCGCATCGAGTGCAGTTTGTTTGAACAGGCCTTGGAAGGGTGAAACTTTAATCAGACTTCATCATAATTCCTACAAATAGAAAATAACACTTCAATGCGTGATTATTGAACTACTAGTTGCGTTCATATTTTGGCCATTTTATACACACTACTATATATGATAAAGCAATGTAGTATTTAATCAATTTGAATCCACCTCTTATCCATGGTAAAAAAAATAATTGTAGTTGCTTACATTAGAAAATTGTCCTTTCTAATAAATGTATGACATTACTAATAAATGTCCTGGTATATTTAGACAGTTGATCTGGTGAAACGTTGGACGATGATATACAATGTTTATTTTTAAAGGATACGCTGACCGGAAATGGTGCTACCAGGGAATTAATTTTGACGAAGTTTCTACCCATACGACTTAAATCAAGACCATATAAATCAACATATCCAAGCAGGACTATTTGTCACACCAATGCGACATTGTAAAATAATTTAACGACGTGGTTTTTAGATGTCTTCGAATAATCCTGGTTTTCTTGAGCGAATTTATATTTCGCTGATATTATTCGCTCTCATATAATAATAATATTTATTTTTGTAAAGCGCAATTTCCTAAAAAAAAATTTCAAAGCGCTTTACTGGAGTATAATTGCATATACAGTGTAATATAGTCAAATTACACATAAAAACTAATACATATAAAAACTAATTTCATATCATATAATTACATATACAAACGTTAGAAATAGCATAAATATGTGCATAATAACGAATATAATGAAAAGTTAAATAACATAAAAATAAAACTATTAATTGAAGACTATACATATTTTTTAAAGAAGAAAAACAAATTAATATTACAATATTAACATAAGTACAATCATGCGTATATATATATATATATATATATATATATATATATATATATAAATATATATATATATATATATATATATATATATATATATTTACATATACATATATACATATATATATATATATATATATATATATATATATATATATATATATATATATATATATATATATATATATATATATATATGTATATATATATATATATATATATATATATATATATATATATATACATATAAATATATATATATATATATATATGTATATGTATATATGTATATATGTGTATATATGTATATATGTATATATATATATATATATATATATATATATATATATATATATATATATATATAATGTATGAATTGCGCAGTAAAATAAAAAATAAAATAAAATTATAAAGGTATTCTGCTTTAAACATGTGTGTTTTAAGTGAATGTTTTAACAGAGATACGTTTCGGCTGAACTTTATGACAATTGGCAACGAATTCCAAAGTCGAGGTCCAATCACTTTGAAGCACCGACCCCCAAAACTAACACGCTTTATTCGCGTCCTAGCATATGTTGTTGGGACGAACGTGTATGCCCTGTAGATAATTGTCTCTTCAACATGTTCGCAATATACAGCGGTGCCGTGCCGTCGAGACATCGGAACACATGCAGAAGGATCTTAAGTTGGATTCGACATTTGACAGATAGCCAGTGCAATTCTTTCAGAATTGGGGTTATATGATCACAGCGAGGTGTGAAAGTGATACTTCTGGCCGCCATGTATTGGATGCGTTGAAGTGTATTCAAGTGTTCAAGTGGTAGACCAGCAAACAGCCCATTCCCGTACTTTAATATGGACATGCCAAAAGCATGGATTAGTAATATGGTCGCATATATTGTAAGGTATCGCCGGATACGACTAATATTATGGAGGTGCATGATCAGAGGGTTTAATCGAATGCAACACCAAGGTTACGAACGTTAGATGATGCGTTCAAAGTTGCTGCTCCAATGGTTACGCGGATATCCTTGATCAGTGGCAACTTGTGTTTGGTGCCGAACACCACAACATCGGTCTTCTCATCGTTCAACTTCAATAAATTGGCCCGCGACCATTTCCCGATTTCTTCAAGGCAACTGCTCAGACTGTCTATTGCGTTGAGCTGGTCGTCTCCGCCGGGACAGAACGAAACAGAAAGTTGCGCATCATCTGCGTATAGGTGGTAGTCCATGCCGAATTTCTTGATGATGTCGCCGAGCGGTGAGATGTATGCAGTAAATAGCAACGGCCCGAGCAGAGAGCCTTGCGGCACGCCAAACGGCACAGGCGTTGGGGAAGGTTTTTCACTACCAATACACACAAGCTGCTGCCGACCGGAAAAGTAAGACGTGAACCACTTGAGCGCAGCGCCTGTGACACCGTAATTGTGAGTCAGTCTGCTCAACTGAATTGCGTGGTTAATGGTTTCAAATGCAGCGGTTAAGTCAAGCATAACCAGCACAACAACGCAGCTACGGCTCACTGCAGTTTCAGTTGAGTCGTGTTAGCGATATGCCGATTGAAACTGCTCGTGCACATCATTCTCTTGCATGTGGTCGCTTAGCTGTTTTGCTACAACGCGCTCAAACACTTTAGAGACAAATGCCAGATTTGGGACAGGTCGATAGTTTTGCACCAATTCTGTATTTAGTCCAATCTTCTTTATTGATGGCGATATGTGACCGGTCTTATATTGATCAGGATTTAGGTGGGGCATCTGTTGTTGTAGAGAGAACGACGACATCTCACAGTGGTTGTTTTTGTCTAACACGTCATCAAGTTGTGGCGCATTATTACTGGACAACTCGCTGCGAATACGGTTTATCTTTTCGGTGAAGAACGATGCAAATATCTCGGCCAAATTGGATTGTGACTCGTGTGTGGAAGTTTGGTTAAGAAGAGTGTTCGCTGCAGCAAACAACTTGTTTGGCCTTTTCCAATGGCACGGGTATCTTTACTCTAGTAATGAATCTACTTACCACGTAAATCCTGTCACCATACTTCTTATAGAGCCGTTTACAGCAGTCACGTGATATGGAGCAATCGTAGAGGCTGAAAATGTTATAATATATATATATATATATATATATATATATATATATATATATATATATATATATATATATATATATATATATATATATATATATATATATATACATATATGATTCAGTCATAATAAATTAATTTAGTGGATTATGGAGATTACAAGGCACAATTACTATAACATCATTAACATTGCGGTTTAATTATGATGATACCTGTACAGTCATAAACTAGGAATGTTCTGCGTAACTTCTCCTAAAACAGGTACACGTCTTTTTATCTTGTAAAATAGACACCAAATTAGTGTACACTAATTGTATTAAAAAGTACTACTTTTGGTATTTTACACGCTTGTAAAACAAATTGGATAAGTAGTTCCAACTAAATATGGAACATACAGCTTATCTTATAGGTAGAAATAATTGATTAACACAATAATTCATAAATGTGTAAATATTAACGAAAACATATAGGCCCTACTACTTACAATATTTTTAAACCTGATAGTTTTTTCATTGTTTTTTTCACTTGACTTTCTATGGCGGACGATAACTTGTCATTGCCCCAACAACTGTAAATAAATTTTGGCATCAACATTTTATTTATGCAAGCGCGTTGGGAAGGTTAATTGCACGAGATCAATGAACAGTAGCATACAATATGGCGTATTAAATGTTATTAAATAAAATATACTGGTTTTTTTCGCGTGAAGTTCTACACATGTGTAAAGATTTGACCAGAGGCGGTAAATAACATAAATAACTTTTATTTACATTGCAACTAATCATATCAATGACGCCATAAATAATCGCATTTATTGTTAAATTAAATAATTGAAGTAAATAGATATAACTTCACTCACCCGAACCATGTCATCTCTTTGCACGTCTTTGTTATCGTTTCACAAACTTCGATAAAGCCGTCGTCTGTGAGTTGACAGGCGACCAATCTGAAAATAAAATATGTTTATCAACTGTTTCAGGTCCGACAACATATACTGGCATCAACATCGATTCTTCTACAAAGTTACGTATGTCAACTTGTAAAATACCATGACATGTATTTTAAGTAATTATTTAATGAAATAACCTGTTAGTTGGCCAGATAGCGTGGATGTCTTTACTTGGCCATAGTTGCAGGACTTCCGATGGATGGACATAACTGGTTCTGATAAACTTGTATGTGTGTACATGACAAATATGGAGTGACAATATCTCTGCCACTAGCATACGTGATTAAAGTGTTGGCGAGAGTAGACCTATTATGAATGGCATTGAACAACGTGGATGAAAACACTTTATACAGATCAGACATATGCGAAGTGACGACTGGTATCTAAGCAGCCTATTTCAGAAGACGAGGAAGAGAGCGGAACAGAACAACATGTAATGCTATGGGCTGGCAATGGCCAGCAAGACTATGAGAAGTTAATAGTTTATAAGAAATCTAACAGTAAGAGTTTATCTAACATCAGGGATGTGTGCCTTGAGACTGTCTGCACTGTTTGTAACTCTGGTATGATTAAAACTAAGAACTGTAAACGTATCTGGAATCGTCTGGATTGAACATCCTTTTAACTAAGAGAGACAAAAGTCTAATATAGCATTAATCTTTGATCCGCGTCACTGACGACGCACAACCAGAATGCTGATCAAAAGTAGGTGTTCTTAGCCAGTGATTAAGTGATTACGGAATATAAGATAATTGGGAGAAGTAAGGATATTGGTTAATGAATGAAGAATAGCGTATACGGAGAGAGAGAGAGAGAGAGAGAGAGAGAGAGGAGAGAGAGAAAGAGAGAGAGAGAGAGGGATATATATATATATATATATATATATATAAATATATATATATATATATATATATATATATATATATATATATATATATATATATATATATATATATATATATATATATATATATATATATATATATATATATATATATATATATATATATATATATATATATATATATATATATATACGAGAGAGAGAGAAAGAGAGAGAGGGGATATATATATATATATATATATATATATATATATATATATATATATATATATATATATATATATATATATATATATATATATATATATATATATATATATATATACCCTTCAAACTGATGTCATTACAAATTTGTGTTCTTACCTAATTTGGTTAGTTGTGGCATTGCCTCTAATCCACGGCAGAGACTTTTCACGACGTTGATGTCGCCGAATACGTTGTCCAGACTCTCGTATTCGCTGACGCTGCTGAAGCAGCCGCCGATGTTGTAATAGTGAAGACTACAGTGAACGGGGAATGTTCGACTTGTATATTAAATTGAAATTGCAGGTGAATCTTCCAACCTGTGAGTCAACCGACGATGACTTTATTAACGTTGATGAGACACAGTTAAAAGAAATGTTATCAGACCTTCGGTGAATATGTTCATCACGTTGGTAGATAATAATCTTCATGAAGTTTGTTGACAATAATGTTCATGAAGTTGGTAGATAATAATGTTAATGAAGTTGGTAGATAAGGAAAAACGTCGAATAAGTCAATCTCAATAGTTGTAAATAAAATAAAATCGTTTCTTCATTATTAAGCTTATTAACCATTTGTCAAGGAGTGAGAATGTCGGTTTCTGACACTGCAGTGTGCTTTGAAAGCCCGCCAAATTAGTTATCTGCGGTGTGCTTCATACAATCGGAAAAAAATGCAATTATAGACACCAAAACAAAACAGTTTGAGAGAAGGAAGCATTGTTGTTGATAAAATGACGTCACAGACGGAAATAAGAATACTCTAGCTAATGTCACTTTGATGACAACAATATGTCAGCGTGTGCATGGAAAATCGTATTTGTTATTTTATTAGAATAAAATCTGTACAGAAAGTGCGATATAATTTTTTTTACATGAAACGGATGGCTAATGCGAAAGCGTTGATAGCTCTGTTATGTTCAATTAGGGCCGTTATTCAGCCCTAAAAATGAGGTGCGTAGGAGGTTGCCCAACAAAACAAAGAGGTAGGAGGTAAGACACTGTAGGAGGTTGCCCTACAAAACAAAGAGGTAGGAGGTGAGAAACTGTGGGAGGTTGCCCTACAAAACTAAGAGGTAGGAGGTGAGACACTGTGGGAGGTTGCCCTACAAAACAAACAGGTAGGAGGTGAGAAACTGTGGGAGGTTGCCCTACAAAACTAAGAGGTAGGAGGTGAGACACTGTGGGAGGTTGCCCCACAAAACAAACAGGTAGGAGGTGAGAAACTGTGGGAGGTTGCCCTACAAAACAAACAGGTAGGAGGTGAGAAACTGTGGGAGGTTGCCCTACAAAACTAAGAGGTAGGAGCTGAGACACTGTAGGAGGTTGCCCCACAAAACAAACAGGTAGGAGGTGAGACACTGTAGGAGGTTGGCCCTACATATGGTGGTGCGGGGTTTCACTCTCAAAACATATCGGAGATGGGAAGTTGAGACCATTTTTACGCACCCTCACTATTTGCCGGCCACACTGACTGCGTTGCTAGATTACTTCCTGGTCAACGATACGCGCGCGTGGTGCATGATTACACCTGTGTGCACTTCACCATTCCATTATACATAATAATAATAATAATAATAATAATATAATAATAACTTAACTCAATATTGCTTCATACAATTGTTTTACCTAAAAACAATTTCAATAAGTTAAACGGTAAAAGGTAAAATTCATTTTTAAATGTCAGTTATTCAAACAATATTCTTGATGGAACACGAATGTTTTCACGGCTGCCGCCGAACCAGATATAGCAGACTGTCACTTGTGTCTACTTACTTTAAGGTGGTGACATGTTTACTTACTTTAAGGTGGTGACATGTTTACCTACTTTAAGGTGGTGACATGTTTACTTATTTTAAGGTGGTGACATGTTTACCTACTTTAAGGTGGTGACATGTTTACTTACTTTATGGTGGTGACATGTTTACTTACTTTAATGTTGTTACATATTTACCTACTTTAAGGTGGTGACATGTTTACTTACTTTAAGGTGGGGACATGTTTACCTACTTAAGGTGGTGACATGTTTACCTACTTTAAGGTGATGACATTTTACCTACTTTAAGGTGGTGACATGTTTACTTACTTTAAGGTGGTGACATGTTTACTTACTTTAAGGTGGTGACATGTTTACTTACTTTAAGGTGGTGACATGTTTACTTACTTTAAGGTGGTGACATGTTTACCTACTTTAAGGTGGTGACATGTTTACTTACTTTAAGGTGGTGACATGTTTACTTACTTTAAGGTGGTGACATGTTTACTTACTTTAAGGTGGTGACATGTTTACCTACTTTAAGGTGGTGACATGTTTACTTACTTTAAGGTGGTGACATGTTTACTTACTTTAAGGTGGTGACATGACGAGCCTCTCCCGAACAAAGGAGACACACCAGGTCCGGCAGTGTGGACGCGGTTATCACACCACTGAGATTCAACTTTCCGTCAGACACGAACTCGGATGACAACTCACGCCACAGCAACGGTTCGTTGCAGTCACGCAGAGATCGCATTACTCGAAGCGCCCGTCGCTTCTTGTCTTCGTTCGTTTCTCCTTTCACTGTACAAGTTAAACACGTGGCCGGGTGCAGCTTATTACAGTAAGTTTTGCTAATTTAATAATAATAATAATAATAATAATAATAATAATAATAATAACAATAATAACAATAATAATAACAACAATAATAATAACAATAAAGCTGGTTCTTAATACAGCGATTTTAACTAAACAATTACAAATGAAAGTGCTTCAAAATACGTTAAGCTAACCATAAAATAACTATAGGCTATGTGTTTGGAACATTCAACACAGCTAGTAGATACTATATAAAAAGTGTTAAAATACAGTTTAAATGAATAAAATAATAAATAAAAAAATAGAAAGTAATATGGTGTACATTAGACAAGAAGTATCCATATCGAAAAAGGAATTGACTGCCAAGTAAATATTTTTTCTGCTGGTTTTGAAATGCCATTAAGGTTACTACTGAGTGAACGCATTTGTGCAAGTCGTCAGTGAGAACGTCACGTGTCACGGCAAAGTTACATTGTCCAATTGTTTTTATTGAAATTGTCACATTCATCAGCATGCCGTGTCAACAATGACTAAACCTAATATTGTCTTCACTTAGACATTATTTGCAAAAAATATTCATGTATTTCTGTTTCGGTGTAGTACACACTGCACAATGTTCACACAGCTTACGATAATACAGATATTTGTTTTATAATAATTTAAATTGTTAACTTGCACAGATAATATACCTGGTTGAGCTTGTTGTTTCAGTTTTATTATCAGCTCATCTCGTGCTGAAATGTGAAACGAATACTAATTAGTGTCATCGCCATCGTCGTTATTTTTATCGAGACCTAAATCGGCATCACAAATATTACTATCGTGTGTTTGTGACACACGATCTATCACTAGACGGGGTCTGCGTTTATAGAATAGTTCGACACGCCGCGTGACACTGACACAGGACCATACGTGAGTGGCTTCGACGTGACGTCACGTTTACCCTACATGAACTCATTGTATCACACGTAGTAGGCAATTCCGAAAAACGCACAAATCGACATGACCACGTTGAGAACCTTCTACGGTGCTAAGTGTGTCAATTGGGCAACCTTTAGGTTAGACATGTGAACAAATCTACATGACCACGTTGAGAACCTTCTACCGTACTAGGTGTGTCAATAGGGCAGCCTTTACGTTAGACATATGCATGATACTATTGTCAACACGTTATGGTACAACTAGGGATTTATCAACAATATGATTATAGACCAAGTACAAAGACACAACATCAAATTACAAATATATTACGTTTTCTCAGCATTTAGGCATTTCACATTGTCATTACACAACAGTCTTGTGCTGAGTATTAAGCCCGGCATGTAATATTTTTCAAGCACTGCTAGATAACGTACGACGAGGCTTGACGCAACAAAACTGACACGTATCGGCGTCGTAAGACCGCGTACACGTTACGACGCGACGCGACTCGAGCAGTCAGAATCGCTACAACAATAAAACATCTAACTGTGTCGTGTCGGGTCGTAGCGTGTGTGTCGTGTCGGGTCGTAGCGTGTGTGTCGTGTCGGGACGTAGCGTGTGTGTCGGGCTTTAGTCTTACACGTTACGACGTGAGTCGAGCAGTCAGACTCACTACAACAATAACACGTCTAACTGTGTCGTGTCGGGTCGTAGCGTGTGTGTCGGGCTTTATTCTTATACGTTACGACGCGACTCCAGCAGTCAGACTCGCTGCAACAATAAAACGTCTAACTGAATCGTGTCGGGACGTAGCGTGTGTGTCGGGCTTTAGTCTTACATAAGGCATCACTTACGAGAAATAGTCGTACGTTTGGCTATTGTTCCAGAGCTGACCCCTTCTTCTGGAAAACAATTATATAATTGGTGTAATATGCACGTATGGTGTAATATGCACTGTATGTGTGAATAATTCATAAAACAAACCCTAAACCCATTTAAAGGAAACAAAAGTCATGGTTTTGGGTATATGTGCCTTCAAAAGTTACTATAATATTACCATTTGCAACTACAATTAAGAACATCAAGCCAGTGGTTTACTGGGAAAACCTTGTTGAACACACATCTTAATTTCATGGGCCGCACCATACTATTAGATAACCATACGACACGAGTGTCAAAGTCTAGCAAAATTTGCTCGCCAAATTAAATATATATATATATATATATATATATATTTGCGATACGGTTATGCTGTTTGTGTCCAAACTCAACTGTGCTGCCTAGTGCAACAACCCCCTAAGTCCATTGTTTTAATAATGGAGAAAAACGCAGTCAAAGTTTCATCAGTTATTTTCATAGTTACCATTCTTTGTAGCACAGTTCGTTTGTTATTTCAACTGACTAGCTGCTTAACTTGATCATCTCTGCAAATTCTCATGGCTAATTAACGCTAATTAGCTTAATTAACGACCGGGGTAATTAGTGAAAATTTTTATTTTTTACGCACCACGTTTTTTAAGACTCCGTTAAATGCCCCATGTAATTTAGCACTGCAAATAGTTGCTGTTTTTCTGCTAATTAATGTAATTAAGCAAAAATTCATTAGGGAATAATTTCCCCACTCTGCAGTTATCCATATTAAGCAACAGGTATTGTTAGCGAAGTGCTGGTTTTGCTTCGATCGAATTTTGGATCGAAGCGAACGGCCGCTTTCACTTTTCCAGTTCGCCCGACATATTCCTGCCCAGTATTCCTCCATTTCTTACGTACTTCCCTAACCCATGTGTCGGGCTTCCTGACACGCTTCTAGCTCGTTTATTATCCATCAAAATTTAATAAAAATCGCGCTCGTGAAGATGTAAACACTGGATACTGATCAAAACAACAATGGCGACCGAGGTGTGGCATCTAGAAACTGACAGGTCACGTGGGGTATTAGCTGTGTGTTCATTGGCTAAGAGCTCGCTGTGCCCTGCATATGACCCGCAGGGACTTGGGGGGTTGTTTACCTAGTAGCTATGGCATTATAGGGCACTCGGTGGAACGTGAATAACAGGACTTAGGCGCACAACTCCACATGTGTGATTATATATGCAGATAGTAGAGACACCTAGGGAGCAAATAAAAATGAAAACTAAAATTTCTCCAAATAAGTACTTAGGGGGTTGTTGCACTAGGCGGCACAACTTATGTAACACATGTTGGCGTTAGTTTGCTAAACTAGTCCTCTTTCTAGCCAAATAACGCGTTTGTGTGAGACGTCACAGTAGTCTATGTTACCCGATTTTCAACTTTTGAACCGCACGTGCGTTTATCGGTCTCGCTGGTTAACACGTTCAGTCAACTGGATAAATGACCAGAATCTTCCACTTTTAGAACACATTCTGAGTAAACCAGTGGCTAGATTTTAGTTGCACAAGGTTAATTATTATCATCTCTTATAGGTGCATAGCCCCATGACTGAATTTTTTTAGCTTTAAGTAACATAAATGACATGACAAAAAAATAAAAATCCAGATATACAATGACAAGTGCAATCAGGTTGGTCGTAACAAACAGTTGATCGTTGACCAATAGCGTGTTTTGATATAATGAGTACTTAACAATGATGTCATAATTTCTGTGAAAAATCTACTGACTACGAGCTAGTTATTGTGTGAGTAATCTGTGGTCAGTAGAATTATATGCACGCAAAATTGGGACGGAAATTGAACATTTCAAATCTATGTTCACCGTATTCACAATAATTATGTGCACATAGTAAAATACAGTTATTGGAAGTGGTTTAATATATGTTGGTAATCAATTTATAACTCACACGGTTAACGAATTACATGGATACTGATTTCTGCTGCAAGTAGAACCACGTATTCAGTAAACTTCCAATGTAGTTTTCATTTGCACTGTACGTGAGATACAAACAAAATATATGATCTGCAAAGAGCCATTGTAAAACAGACCTTGCTTTATCTGCTCCTCAACCTTCAAGATCCTTATTTGTTCTTTCAATTGCTTGACGTCGTCTGAAGCATACCAACCAGTTAACATGTCATCGTCTACAACTGACATATTCCCACACCCAGCAACAAATAAAACCATTAGGTCAAAAACTAACGCGACGATTCTTCTTCTGTAAATTTTATCTGCTTAAAATTTTATTAATAATACTTATATGTTTTAGTGAACATTTGTCTCTGGATTCACATCATGTAAAAGCGCTGGTAAAGTGATTTAGTTCTTGATTGATGCGACCCTATATCTAAGTCAATTTACAACATGATGAAAATACAAATATATCTGTCATTCTAGGACAAACAGTCATCATGGTTTCATTGGAAATAGCTATGCGTATATTTCACTGTGTTCACTATTTAGTTATAGTAATGTTTACCTTCATGTTTGTGCTTGTAAGTTTCTATCCATTCCTTTGTATGAAGTTGTATTAATGTTTACCTTCATGTTTGTCCTTGTAGGTTTCAATATCTCCCTTTTTTATTAAGTCATATTAATGTCTACCTTCATGTTTGTGCTTGTATGTTTGTATGTTTATATTTCTTCTTTTGTCTTAGATTATGTTAATGTTTACCTTCATATCTGTGTTTGTACGTTTCAATATCTTCCTTTGTCTGTCTTAGATCCTTTATCGCAAGTGGGAGTTGTTCTGAAACGAATTCATTCATGTTCCATATCCACACTACAATAATGTCTAAAAATCAACACATTGTATGAAACTACACTGTCGATCGTTACCCTCAATTGTATTCTTTATTCATATTGTTGTTGACTTCGCCAATTTCTAATTAGTTGCACGATACTTTAGAATATTTGTAGTTACTGTTTTATTTGTCGCAATATAAGTATGGTTTAGTCTTTAATAATACACAAAGTTTGAATCCAAGATACTGCAAAGCAAAACTTACCATGGATGTTCTGTGGGTCTTCAGTCTCATCACTCGATACTTCTGCTTCATCACGCTGTTGGACGTTGTCTGAAGAACAATATGTTGACATGACATTAATGTTTAAATATTCCGATCCGGCTAAAGTTGACTGGACACGTGGAAAGAATAAAAAGAGGGGAACTATTAACGAAAATATTGGATGCCCTTCGAGTGGAAGGTAAAATGAGAAGAGGAAGACCGAGACTGAGATGGGAGGACAGCGGGAAGAGAGGTTTGGCGGGAGTGGGTGGGGAGTGGAGATCAAGAGCGACGGAAAGGTGTGTGTGGACAGTGGCGTATTTAGGGGGGAGGTCATTGGGCCATGACCCCACTTTGACTTAAATTGTCTGATTTGGTAGCATGGGTGACTAGGCGAGATCCTAGATACGCGGGGAGACAGCGTAACGGAATCAGTAATGAATACAAAAAACGACGACTGGTATCGGTGCCTGCCTCACCCGGACTAGGACAGGGGCAAAGAGAAGAGCAACAGTACACAGTTGCTTAATTTATAAAAATTATGTAATTTACTTAGGTAAATATTACCGACATATTATAATTAATTAATCATTGCGTAAGTATTGGTCATTCATCCCTGAAGCACATCGAGTGTCCAAGTTGTTACTCCTCTAAGGTAGATTCCGTGAACTTATAAGCATTTTCTTTCTTGGTTATTATTTATATAGTTAAATCATCAAATGTATTAATATATTTAAAAATATTTATCTTTAATTACCGCTACAAAACATGTGCTGTTGTTGCACTAGCTACTGTTCTGTTCCGTTGGCGTAACTCTACGTTGGTGTGGCATGCAGTTTCACAAGAACACAAATGTATTTATAAAATACGGAAATAATATCAACTAATAGTAAGTATACAGAAAAACAAACGGAAGCATTCAGCTTATTATTTGTAACAATATACCATCATCATCATAGGTGTTATTCGACAGTATTTCGATAAGGTGTGGACAACTCTAAATTTAAGACAAATTGTCATACCTATTCCAGGGCACCTGGACTGCATGACTTTGGGGCGAACCACTTGTTCTGGAACACATAAATATGTCTCAGTGTAGTGGCTTTCTCTGTCTGTATTGATTAGTAAACGCCTTAACAAGTGTATTTAATAATAAACATGTTTCTTTGGTATACCGCCATATCCAAACAGCACATTAAACATTGAGACATCCCATAATTAATTAACAAACACACAAATATATTAAAATAGTATTAGCAATAAGAATTATATAAAAATTAAACGCACAATAAATCTAAAATTGTTAAATAAAGAAATAACTAAATAAATATATTAAAGTGCTACTGGCGATAAAACATGTTGTAAAATAAATACCTGTTATAATAAAATAATTAAATAACGTTATAATAAAAAAATAAATAATAAACAATTAATTAATTACAAAAATAATAAATAATAATAATTAATTAATACAATAAATATAACTAATAAATAATAATAAATAAATTAGTGCACTTAATCAATCTAAGTGACTGAAATGACAATAATTAGTATCCACATACATACTTATATTTGTAACTGGATCCATCCTAATGAATAATTGATTAGTATCGTTTATTGACATTCACATGTTTTATGGGTGACGTGATCGGATCATTATTAAGGATGTGCTAATTAGAGCTGGTCTTCAGATAAACACTGTCTGGACAACATAAATGTAGTAGAGATAACGAGAATGAAGAGTAATCTTTTTAAATATATTTTCATGGAAAGTGTATTACTTAAAGATGTCCACAATAACTATGTGCATATATAAAAATAAACATTCATCGCAAACAGACGTGGTCGATCATATATCTTAAAATCCATTTTTGCTCACACAGTTTATTATGACATTGCTACTGATTTCCAACTGTAGAACTACGCCATAAATAAACGTCCAAAGTAATATTAACTTGCACTGCTTGTGTGATACAAACACATATGATCCACGAAGCACTTCTGTAAAGCTTACCTGGTTTCTGTGTATTGTCCTCCAAGACCCTTATTTGCTCATTCAACTGCTGAATGTCCTCTAAAGCATACCATTTGACATGTCATTGTGCAATAAATGACATCTTACTGAATCATTAATCTCTTTATCTATAATGTATAGATATAATCCTGTATCTAGATGACTATGTATATATATATATATATATATATATATATATATATATATATATATATATACATACATATAGTAATTTCGAAAGTTTGGCATATGCATACTACTGCATACATACATATATACACACATGTATATATATATATATATATATATATATATATATATATATATATATATATATATATATATATATATATATAATATACATATATATATATATATATATATATATATATATATATATATATAAATATAAATATATATATATATATATATATATATATATATATACATATACATATACATATCTATATATATATATATATATATATATATATATATATATATATATATATATATATATATATATATATATATATATATACACATATACATATACATATACATATACATATACATATACATATACATATATATATATATATATATATATATATATATATATATATATATATATATATATTAGTTCATATGTGTTTAATAAGTCCACTACTTACTTTCATATTTCTGCTTCCACGTTTCTAGCTCTTCATTTGACTGTTTCAGTTCCTCCCCCACAATTCGAAGTTGCTCTGAAACGTATTCATTCCTATATGATATCGTATATTTTATGTCCGCCCTACAGCATATTCTTTCGCCCGATTTATTCCCCATAGGGAGTGTCCGCTCGGATCGTCGTCCACACTACAGTAATATATAAACATCAGTAAGTTATAAGTTACCTGTAGATGTTCATGTGTGGCCAGCTCGCCATGAAATTATCAATATTTTCTTTCTGTGGTGTTATTTTGTCACAAAAATCTGACCCATTTCTATGTACGTTTCCTTAATTGCTGCTACAAAATGTGATTATTTCGGTATTATGGTTACTGCTGTGTTCTGTTATAGTTATGTTACCTTTCCACTTCATTAAAGAGCATGTTGTTCAGAAACAACGCTTAATATTGAATGTGCAATTAATGTACAAATTAACATAGGAAGAAAGATATACCAAAATGCAACGACTAAAATAGTATTGTTGCCAAAGACGTGCACCCGATACTGAACATTTTCGAATTTCGATTTTCGAAAATTCCATTTCGTTTTATTTGTAGCATCAACAAATTAGTATACCACTTAATGAAGACAATGGCACGGTGACATCCACTACTCACCGTATCTGACTAAATCAACCACGTCCATCAGCTCTAGATGTGTCAATGCTCTGATCAATCCACCACTCACCGTGTCTGAATAATTCGACCACGTCCATCAGCTCTAGATGAGTCAATGTTCTGATCAATCCACCACTCACCGTGTCTGGCTAATTCGACCACGTCCATCAGCTCTAAATGAGTCAATATCCTGATCAATCCGCCACTCACCGTGTCTGATTAATTCGACCACGTCCTTCAGCTCTAAATGAGTCAATGCCCTGATAAATCCACCACTCACCGTGTCTGACTAATTCGACCACGTCCATCAGCTCTAGATTAGTCAATGCCCTGATCAATTCATCCAGCATCACGATCACGTTGGACCTGTTCTTAGAGTTCTTACGCCACTCGACCAATACTTCGTAAAGGATGCGCCAAGTGTTTCCACGGTGATCATTTTCCAATCTTTGAATACATGCAGGCTCAACTTCAAGGAGTAACCCAAGTTGGAAATATACATTTCCGAGTTTGTTGCACACTTTCGTCAAGAAAGCGCCGATGATCAGCTCTTCAGGAAAGAAAATCAGAACGTAAGTCACCACAGTTATATTGTATATCAAGCCGAGTTATAAAACACTTAAAATGAGTACCTGTAGTATCCACGTTTAACACAATAAAGATTAACCGCATCTAAATCATTTATTAAATTGCTACGAATAAAATGTACCTGGCGAGTATATTTCACAAAGTTTGTCTTGCATTAAACATGAAACGGATATCATTAAAGCACTTCTAACACCAGAAAAAAATTAAATAGAGTTAGAGAGCAATTATGGAACGTATAAAGGCCGACTCACACGAGCGATTAATTGTCCCATAGATCGGGCGACACAGTGTTGACCAAACGCAACCTTTCTTGACAGTAACAAGAAACGTTGTGTTCAACTGTTTGGGCGACAAGTGTCAATCGACCATTCGCACAAACAGTCGCTCGTGTTAACGGGCCTTAAATATGTCCTCCTTCACCAACAGTGTTCTCACCTGGCTCGTTGGTTTCGACCGTCACGTTGCCGGCAGCAGCTCCAACCTCTTGCCTCCTACTATGATCTGGAAAAATAATGAAACCATAAGAATGCTGTGATATGTATTCATTCGATAATTTTGTGACTTTAAAAGACAAATGTGTAACCATTTATACGACTGTAAGGCTATAATGTGTGCATATTTCATTCGAACAACACACACGAAAGCACGCACGCACAGACGCAATAGCAGTCAAATAGAGTGTGCCTAGTGCTGGAAACTAACTATTGAGTATCGACAAACACGTCCAGGCAATATTCCAAATACAATAGAATATAAACTAACACACAAGCTCACGCAGGCTCACTCGCTCGCACGTACGCACTCACACACGTACACACAGACGCACACGCACACATGCACACACGCACACCACCACACCCGCACACACGAACACACGCACACACGCACACAGGCACACAGGCACACAGGCACACACACACGCACACTCACATTCGTTCATTGATACACCAGCACATATGTTCACATATAATGTCGGTTTTTAAAGACGTTTTGAAGAAAACAGTTAAGATAAAGTAAATAGGACGTTAAGAATTTGAAATATATGTCATTGCATAATTTAATATACAAACCTTTTCTTTTTTTTGAACGATTTTTTTTTTAAGGGAACAACGATTAGTAACATAGAGTAAACACTGTTACACTAGTAATGAGTGAACAATGACATTGTTATCTATAAATTGAACTTACCTGCCATTTTGTGAGGGACGTTTCAAGTTAATTCAAGGATGTTTTCGATAAGTCAATCTTTGTTCGATCACCTAGAAATTCGGCCTTGCATATTAGTAAATGACAAAACAATTAACATTAATCGGGGACAACATCACTTAATATGTTCCACCTTATCTTCGACTTGTCCCCATCTATAGGGGATACAAGTGATTCTCGTTTCGAAGAGATAACTGACGAGATAATGCACTTCCGGCCCCCACGTTGTGCACACAATAATACGTTAAATGCACCTATGTCATTACTTAACAACATTTAATAAGATTGCCATCCAAGTTCGTTTGCCAGATTTCATCTATGTGTAACTCGTCCTCCTGAGATATGTGCTCACCTTGTTTTACACCAGCTGTAGATTCGTTCCATTAATTTATTGTCCTCTTTGAGAGCGATTTTCAAACACATTCAATGTCTTAAAAACGTCAATTTTATCTCATCGTAAACCCCTTGTCGCTATGGCTGTTAAACCACATTCTTTTAAGCGTTCTTCATAATTAAGGTCTCTCAGTTGTGGAATAATTTTAGTTGCCCTCACATATATATATATATATATATATATATATATATATATATATATATATATATATATATATATATATATATATATATATATATATATATATATATATATAAATAGCAATAGTATGATATATATGTGTATATAATTTCTTTTATCTATATAATTCTTACCATATGGCTTAACTATTGCTTTATATATATATATATATATATATATATATATATATATATATATATATATATATATAATAGTTAAGCCTCATTTAAAATACTGTATAAAAGCGTCGATACCATATCTTAAGAATGATATATATATATATATATATATATATATATATATATATATATATATATATATATATATATATATATATATATATATATATATATATATATATATATATATATATATATATATATCATTCTTGTACACAGTATTCTAAATGAGGCTTAACTATGTTATATTTCTATTAGTCAAACCAAGCATTTGATTACCCTTTGAAGCTGCAATATCACACTGCTCTGAAACATCAGCAATTATTGTTATTCCTAAGTCCTTCTTTAACGGTAGTGCCTAGAACACTATCTCCCATTTTACAGTTTACATCCATGTTCCCGTGTCCCTTGTGTATGTATTTACATTTCCCAAAATTGAATACTATCTGTTATTTTGTAGAATATTTTACTAATGTGTTTAGATATTGTTTTAATGTCGTTTATCGTCATCATTTTAAACTTGGTAAACACGTTGGAGTCATCGGAAATTTTCGGCACTTTGCTTGTTATAACATCGTCCAAGTTATTGACTTATATTAAGATTAATAAAGGCCCTAATACTGATCTTTGTGGTACTCGACACTAATTTTAGTTTGAAACCTCCCAATATAATACATCACGCTGTCTTGTGTAATTGTTCTGTCCAGTCGATTATGCCCTCCCCGAAAATATGGGCTGTTAATTCAAATATTATTTTTGATGCGACACTTTGTCGAAAGCTCTCTGAAAATCTATGTAGATAATAACTACTGGTGACCCCTTGTCTATCCACTTAGTTTATTATATTTATATATATTTGTTAAGCATAACCTCTCTTTAAGAATCCATGTTGATAATAACGACTGGTGACCCCTTGTCTATCCACTTAGTTTATTATATTTATACATATTTGTTAAGCATAACCTCTCTTTAAGAATCCATGTTGATAATAACTACTGGTGATCCCTTGTCTATCCACTTAGTTTATTATATTTATACATATTTGTTAAGCATAACCTCGCTTTAAGAATCCATGTTGATAATAACTACTGGTGATCCCTTGTCTATCCACTTAGTTTATTATATTTATAGATATTTGTTAAGCATAACCTCGCTTTAAGAATCCATGTTGATAATAACTACTGGTGATCCCTTGTCTATCCACTTAGTTTATTATATTTATACATATTTGTTAAGCATAACCTCGCTTTAAGAATCCATGTTGATAATAACTACTGGTGATCCCTTGTCTATCCACTTAGTTTATTATATTTATAGATATTTGTTAAGCATAACCTCGCTTTAAGAATCCATGTTGATAATAACTACTGGTGATCCCTTGTCTATCCACTTAGTTTATTATATTTATAGATATTTGTTAAGCATAACCTCGCTTTAAGAATCCATGTTGATAATAACTACTGGTGATCCCTTGTCAATCCACTTAGTTTATTATATTTATACATATTTGTTAAGCATAACCTCGCTTTAAGAATCCATGTTGAGATGGATTTAATAAGTATTCCTAATAAGGAAGTCCACCAAGTGGTCTTTAATTAACCTTTTATAATTTACAAATCACTGATGTTAAATTCACAGGTCTTTTATTATCTGACTTATTTATCGAACCTTTTTAAATAATTGTATGACGTCGTTTGCTTATTTAGATTAAAATGGAACCACTCCTCCTTTAATGACAAGTTGAACACTCTTGTAAGTGGTATACTAATTTGTTCTACTGTTCCCATTAGTAGTTTTGGCGGAATTCCATCCACTCCGGGTGATTCATTATCCTTCATTGGCTTATCTTTATTAGCTACAATTTCTGAAGTTACAAGTAACTGCCCTAAATAGTCAGATTTAGCCTCCTGAAATATAGCATCTGGAACTGGTAATGAACTAATATCCTTTCTGGCATACACTTAGCTGAATTATCCATTTAGGTCTTCCGCCATTAAAACCATGTGATATTATATTTCCAGCACTATAAACCCTCCACATAGTTTGTTTGCGCGCTCTTGTTATCATATCTTGTTTTAAAAGTGTTTCTTTCTAAACCGTTTTCCTTGTTTTTTTTCAAGGGAACCAACTGCTCAATTATACTCTCAATTTCATATCTTAGAACACTCCTTAGAACATTCATTTGATCTCTTTTTCCTCAGCATGTTATTCCAATCTAGCTATGCAAACTATTTTCTCATATCTTTATATTTACCTTTGTGGAAGTTTCTCCTGTATGTATTTGTACTTTACTTTCTGATTTTACTTTGATGTCAGAATGTATTTGATTATGATCTCTGTTACCCAATGGTCCATGTATTTTGACATTGTTCAGTAATTCGTTTTGTAAAGACAACACTATACCTAATACATTCTCTCCACTGGTTGGTTCTAGCATGTGTTGAGTAAGGAAGCTACCCTGTATCAAAACTAGAAATTGTCGGTCCTCATCCCTGTACTCTCCAGACATTTTCATTGCATGTTGTATGTTTCCGAGGTTAAATCTCCCATAATGAGACATTCCCTTTACTCACTTCTTTTATTGCGTTTTGTATTTTGTGTTATCCTCTTCAGCTTCATCGCAATATGTTCCCTTTTGTAATTTTATTTCGTAAGCCTGAATACAGCAATGGATCCACAGGGTGTTATATGGATCTCAAGAAACCCCTAGGCCATGGAGGGGGGTATTAGACCCCCACCTGTATCCAAGGTGGATATTATTGTGGTAAAGGACAACGTATATAGGCCTACGTCGGAACTAGTGTCAATGTAAAGACTGAAATATTAGCAGCCGGATAATATTAACCCTTCTGTAAGTTGAAAGACACATGTCGTCCCCCCAGGCCCCCGTTCGTAAGTTGAACGACACATGTCGACCCGTCCCCACCCCTCCTCCCCCCGTTCGTAAGTAGAACGACATATGACTACGACTGACTGAGACATTCCCTGCCAACACGCCTAGATCCGCCCTTGGATTTCCCTACTACGTCATCCCCTTGTTTATCGTTCTGTCATCTTCCTAACAGTCGATTCCCCTACTACGTCATCCCCTTGTTTATTGCTCTGTCAGTCTTCCTAGCTGTCGATTCCCCTACTACGTCATCCCCTTGTTTATCGCTGGGTCATCTTCCTAACAGTCGATTCCTTACTACGTCATCCCCTTGTTTATCGCTCTTTTAGTTTTTCTAAATGTCGATTCCCCTACTACGTCACTCCCTTGTTTAGCGCTCTGTCATCTTCCTAACTGTCGAGTCCCCTACTTCCACATCCCCTTGTTTAGCGCTCTTTTATTTTTTTCTAACTGTCGATTCCCCTACTACGTCATCCCCTTGTTTAGCGCTTTGTCATCTTCCTAACTTTTGATTCCCCTACCACACCATCCCCTTGTTTAGCGCTCTATTAGTTTTCCTAACAGTCGATTCCCCTACTACGTCATCCCCTTGTTTAGTGCTCTGTCATCTCCCTAACTGTCGATTCCCCTACCACGCCATCCCCTTGTTTAGCGCTATGTTAGTTTTCCTAACAGTCGATTCCCCTGCTACGTCATCCCCTTGTTTAACGCTCTGTCAACTATCCTACCTATTGATTCTACCACCCTCGCTTTCCTCTTCTCCCTTTCTATCACTACCCAAAAGTAGCTCTTGCATCGGATCCCTTCCGTCATATTCTGTCCTGCAGTCGTGTCACTTGCCAGCATGTTGCCCATCTACTTCTCCCCCTTTAACATGTCACTTTTCCCTCCTGTTTCCTGGTTATCTTGCACTGCTGTCGCCTTCGCTCCTGACGCCTTCCCTTCCTTCTCAGTTCCTCCCGTCTCCTTCCGTCATGTCTCGTGACGTCCTGTCTCATTACGTCCTGCCTCTTCCCAGGCTCAAGTAAGCTCTCCCTAGCATTTCTCGTTACGTCCTGTCACCTTACATCCACTCAGCCTCTTCCCAGCATCAAGTGAGCTCTCCCTAGCATCTCCCTCATCGCTTCCCCACTTTATCGTCCACTGTTTCCTCACCGGAACCACTGGCACAACCCACCTCTTCCCTTCCCACAAATGCCAATTATAAAAACCATTAATATTGGTATTATCACATTTTAATGCTAGTTGTTTTAGTAAATAATAGAAGTAAATGTGTTATTGTATGTTCTCTCTTTTTTTAATTCCAGGTGTGTTTATGCGTGAAATGCTGAGGACCGGAAGTGAGCATTTATGGGTAATTATGGGCACATTTGCATGACACCAATATTGCAGCAAACGAGACTCTGCCATTTCGAGATTTCTCTTAACACTATCCATCCATCCACAGTTGTCAAAGATATTAACAGTATGTTATATGAAATATCGCAACTATTTCTTATGATCGTTAGTATGTTTAAATGACTGAATAGAATAGATGGCAAACAATCCATGACATATCATGTGTATGTCGACTGTTTATGTTTTGTACAGCTGGATGAACAAATGCGATAAGTTGCATTTAATCTACGTGGTAAATGACATATACAATGGGCTATGACATATACAATGGGCTATGACAAGCTCCGTAGCTCCTGATTTCACCTAAGCTCAGCGCACTCACGAATACCATGCGTGGAACGGTGACGTGGCGCCTCAAAAAATAGGCCTTTTGTGAGCCGGTCCGCTTACAGATTCAGAGTGCGTCTGAGACATCGCTGGCTAAGCAACATCCGGCTAAATACAAAAAAGCTAGAGTACAATTAAAACAATAGGGCCTACGTTAAGATTATTCGGTGTGTTATTAAGTGGCGTATTTGCAGTCTCGAAAAGCGCAAGGTTCCACGGGGTCAAGGATGTTTGACGGGTTTTGAAGTATTCAAATTCAATATAGCAAACAATCTTATTTCAACGCATAATTGTTTCTTATTATGTTGGTAATTACATTAATTACTATATGCGATTTATATATTTACTTGTTCCATGTTAGAATACAGGTCAATTATTCATGGTGTCTTTTTATATCTGCACTCGTATAATTGTGGTTTGAAATCGGTTTTTGTTGTGAAATACGAACGTTTGCACACCCCTGATCTGCATTTATAGCACACATGTTCATTCTGATGTTCTCTGTTATGCTCTGGTCGACCGTGATATGTAAAATAATTAAAGATAACCGCAGATGATAAATGCCGGTGACAGACCAGTAGCCTATTTATGTTTCCCTTTGTGACAATGTTGATGTTATTTTACAATTGTGCACAAATACGTATTTTGAATGTCCTGAAAATCAGCTATGTCAATATAAGTTGCCATGAATACAGATTCTCCCTAAATGTATTAATGTATGGAATGCGTGGACGTAAGGTGCGCTCAGTAAACCCGTTCACGGGAGGGGCTGGTGACTTAGATTAGCTAGTCTCCCAAATATTTATATGTAGCGAATGACACAAAATCAGTGGCGTATTGGGGGCCGAGGCCATTGGGCCACGCCCCCCCGGCATTGTGGGCCACGCCCCCTCCCTCGGCATTGGGCCACGCCGTCTCCCTTGGCATTGGGCCACGCCATCCTTGGTCACCATTGTCAATAACTGCTTAGTATAACATGTTGCGCCACTACTTGATAGCAAGGTAAACTAATGGGTGACACAGGGAGTCAGTCGGATTCAGTGATACAGGGAGTCAGTCGGGTCCAGTGACAGAGGGAGTCAGTCGGGTTCAGTGACACAGAGAGTCAGTCGGGTCCAGTGACAGAGGGAGTCAGTCGGGTTCATTGACACAGGGAGTCAGTCGGATTCAGTGAAACAGGGAGTCAGTCGGGTCCAGTGACAGAGGGAGTCAGTCGGGTCCAGTGACACAGAGAGTCAGTCGGGTCCAGTGACAGAGGGAGTCAGTCGGGTCCAGTGATACAGGGAGTCAGTCGGATTTCGGTGAAACAGGGAGTCACTCGGGTCCAGTGACACAGGGAGTCAGTCGGGTTCAGTGACACAGGGAGTCAGTCGGGTCCAGTGACACAGGGAGTCAGTCCGTTCTAGTGATACAGGGAGTCAGTCGGGTTCAGTGACACAGGGTGTCAGTCGGGTTCGGTGACACAGGGAGTCAGTCGAGTTCAGGGACAGGGAGTCAGTCGGGTCCAGTGACACAGGGAGTCAGTCGGATCCATTGACAAGGGAGTCAGTCAGGTTCAGTGACATAGGGACACAGTCGGGTCCAGTGACACAGGGGGTCAGTCGGTTCCAGTGACACAGGGAGTCAGGCGGGTTCAGTGACACAGGGAGTCAGTCGGGTCCAGTGACACAGGGAGTCAGTCGGATCCATTGATAAGGGAGTCAGTCAGGTTCAGTGACATAGGGACACAGTCGGGTCCAGTGACACAGGGGGTCAGTCGGTTCCAGTGACACAGGGAGTCAGTCGGGTTCAGTGACACAGGGAGTCAGTGGGGTCCAGTGACACAGGGAGTCAGTCGGGTACAGTGACACAGGGAGTCAGTCGGGTTCAGTGACACAGGGAGTCAGTCGGGTCCAGTGACACAGGGAGTCAGTCGGGTTCAGTGACACAGGGAGTCAGTGGGGTCCAGTGACACAGGGAGTCAGTCGGGTACAATGACACAGGGAGTCAGTCGGATTCAGTGACACAAGGACTCAGTCGGGTCCAGTGACATAGGGAGTCAGTCGGGCGGGAGTTGAGAGTCGCGCTCACTGTTCACGGCTGCTGGTCGTCGACTATCCGCGTTTGTCGATACAGCGTAGAAACGGGTTTTTCAACCACAACGTACACAGTGCTATTACACGCACGAACCCCATACCTTAAACGCATATCCGCTTTGGTCATCCTCGCTCTCTGGGGCTTCTGACATCTGTTCCCCTGGTAGTGGGGCGCAGTAGTCAAGCTTAGACAATTTTGTTCATCCCACGTTGCCACAGTTCAGCAAGATGTACTAAATGAGTACTTGGCTACAAACAGTGGTGGCTATTTGATCGAATAGTCTTCGCGCAGTATTGCAGCGTGGCTGAATTATTCCCAGGTTGTTGAAATGGCGTTGGAATGAACAGTTCTGCCAGGGGGTGAAGTGTTAAGCGCCTCAAGGACTGGATATGACACTATATAAGAATATAAGAATGTACCTTAACGTACGTTTAGATCGACCTGTTCAAACGAAGGTTTGTCAATTGCTGTGTCAACCAGTACAGTTGTCGCTGCAATCTACGGGAACTTTACTTTAATTGGTCGTGGGTCCGTCGTCGCTGGTCGGACGGGTAATGGTAGGAATGTCCTGGAGACACGCTTTGGGGTTTGGGCGCGTCTCGGAAGTCTCGTTCCCAGAAACACGTCGAGGGAGACAGAAAGTGGGACGAAATGCAAATGATTTGGCGCACTTCCGTACTGTATGTGGTATATATGTCAGGGGTCGTGTCAACATCATCGCTGACTCGCCCGGGTATATGACTGGATTACCCCTGCCCCCTCGCGTGTGTGCAACAGTCGTGGTTATGTGGCTGGCGTCTACTCACAAAGCGCTCTTCGCTTCACTGCACTCTTCGTGATTCAAGCGGGCCCGATAACAGAGTACGGCAAACGTGTCCCTGTCAATGTGTTGTGCCACCTAAATCAGGCCTGGATAATACCATTGTATCAGAACGACATATGGTGGGCACCACGACGTTAGAAGAACGACGTCGTAGGCCTACTGTGAGCATATAAAGCAATCTTGACACAGATAGACAGCGACAACAAGACTCAATAGATGTCATTAATTCGCACTTCAAACACAACACCTCACGACACTATACAAACGGTTGTCTACGCATGAGGTGTTTAGACAGGAAGCGCTTCGTCATTCGTGGGCTCTGCTGATGCACTTAGAGGACCTTGTACTTACAACTAGGCTGACAAGGTTGTAAAACCACAGTATGTGTCTACATACCGTCTGAAGTCTTCGTGTTGAAATCGTCGCTCAATCGAACTGTGACACACGGTGCATGCTAAGTGCTCACAACAGTGGGGCATACAGCAACCATACAGCAGCCAATCAACTTTCACCGGTGCAGTGACGCTGCCTATAGTTAGTGGAGCACTGGTGTGATATGTTCGAAAATAGACACGGCATGAAGCAGTCAACCGTGTAACTGTTGTATCCGTCCTTTACCTCCACCACTAGTAACCTGTTGTCTTTCTGGGTCAGTGACTCTGAATGCACCACGTCCACAGCTCCACCGGCATTTACGTGGGTGGGACAAGGAGCCCCAGTGTGGTAGCTTAGATTTGGGCAGTAGGGTAAGGTGGGAAAAGGAGCCCCAGTGTGGTAGTTTAGGTTTGGGCAGTAGGGTAAGGTGGGACAAGGAGCCCCAGTATGGTAGTTTATGTTTGGGCAGTAGGGTAAGGTGGGACAAGGAACCCCAGTGTGGTAGTTTAGGTTTGGGCAGTAGGGTAAGGTGGGACAAGGAACCCCAGTGTGGTAGTTTAGGTTTGGGCAGTAGTGTAAGGTGGGACAAGGAGCCCCAGTATGGTAGTTTATGTTTGGGCAGTAGGGTAAGGTGGGACAAGGAACCCCAGTGTGGTAGTTTAGGTTTGGGCAGTAGGGTAAGGTGGGACAAGGAACCCCAGTGTGGTAGTTTAGGTTTGGGCAGTAGTGTAAGGTGGGACAAGGAGCCCCAGTGTGGTAGTTTAGGTTTGGGCAGTAGGTTAAGGTGGGACAAGGATCCCTAGTGTGTTAGTTTAGGTTTGGGCAGTAGGGTAAGGTGGGACAAGGAACCCCAGTGTGGTAGTTTAGGTTTGGGCAGTAGGGTAAGGTGGGACAAGGAACCCCCGTGTGGTAGTTTATGTTTGGGCAGTAGGGTAATGTGGGACAAGGAGCCCCAGTGTGGTAGTTTAGGTTTGGGCAGTAGGTTAAGGTGGGACAAGGAGCCCCAATGTGGTAGTTTAGGTTTGGGCAGTAGTGTAAGTTGGGACAAGGAGCCCCAGTGTGGTAGTTTAGGTTTGGGCAGTAGGTTAAGGTGGGACAAGGAACCCCAGTGTGGTAGTTTATGTTTGGGCAGTAGGGTAATGTGGGACAAGGAGCCCCAGTGTGGTAGTTTAGGTTTGGGCAGTAGGTTAAGGTGGGACAAGGAACCCCAGTGTGGTAGTTTAGGTTTGGGCAGTAGTGTAAGGTGGGACAAGGAGCCCCAATGTGGTAGTTTAGGTTTGGGCAGTAAGGTAAGGTGGGACAAGGAGCCCCAGTGTGGTAGTTTAGGTTTGGGCAGTAGGTTAAGGTGGGACAAGGAGCCCCAATGTGGTAGTTTAGGTTTGGGCAGTAGGGTAAGGTGGGACAAGGAACACCAGTGTGGTAGTTTAGGTTTGGGCAGTAGTGTAAGGTGGGACAAGGAGCCCCAGTGTGGTAGTTTAGGTTTGGGCAGTAGGGTAATGTGGGACAAGGAGCCCCAATGTGGTAGTTTAGGTTTGGGCAGTAAGGTAAGGTGGGACAAGGAGCCCCAGTGTGGTAGTTTAGGTTTGGGCAGTAGGTTAACGTGGGACAAGGAGCCCCAGTGTGGTAGTTTATGTTTGGGCAGTAGGGTAAGGTGGGACAAGGAACCCCAATGTGGTAGTTTAGGTTTGGGCAGTAGGATAAGGTGGGACAAGGAGCCCCAGTGTGGTAGTTTAGGTTTGGGCAGTAGGTTAAGGTGGGACAAGGAGCCCCAGTGTGGTAGTTTACATTTGGGCAGTAGCGTAACGTGGGACAAGGAACCCCAGTGTGGTAGTTTAGGTTTGGGCAGTAGGGTAAGGTGGGACAAGGAACCCCAGTGTGGTAGTTTATGTTTGGGCAGTAGGGTAATGTGGGACAAGGAACCCCAGTGTGGTAGTTTAGGTTTGGGCAGTAGGGTAAGGTGGGACAAGGAGCCCCAGTGCGGTAGCTTAGGTTTGGGCATTAGGGTAAGGTGGGACAAGGGAGTAATTTAGACGCCCCCTCGTACTAAACATATTTCCAATAGTATACTCGCTTGCTTCTGTTTCTGGTGGATGAAATCAATGTTGTTACCTTGTGCATATCCTGTCTAACAGCACACACAGATGTGTCTGTGGTCCCTTGTTCTGATGATGGCTATTGTACTATCTGACTATTTAGGTCCGTTAATTGTAACTCCAGAATTGGTAGCTAAGAAAATAAAGGCAATGAAAGATAACAAATCACCGGGAGTGGATGGGATTCCTCCAACATTACCAATGGAAACTGTAGAACAAATCAGTATACCACTTGCAAGAGTATTCAACTTGTCATTAAAAGAGGGAGTTGCTCCGTTTGAATGGAAAGAAGCAAACATCAATATTTAAAAAGGGTTCGAGAAACAAGTCAGGTGATTACAGACCAGTGAGTTTAACGTCAGTGATTTGTAAATTATTAGAAAGGTTAATTAAAGACCATATGGTGGACATCCTCGTTCAGCATAAATGATTAAATTCATCTCAACATGGATTCCTTAAAGCGAGGTCATGCTTAACAAATATGTTATGTTTTTTGGAAGAAATCACTAATTGGATAGACGTGGGATCGCCAGTAGATATTATCTACTTAGATTTTCAGAAAGCTTTTGACAAAGTGCCACATCAAAGATTGCTACTTAAATTAAAAGCCCATGGTATCGGGGATAGCATAACTGACTGGATAAAACAATGGCTGACTGACAGAAGATAACGAGTTGTAGTAGATGGAAAAGTTTCAAATTGGAAATCGGTTTTGAGTGGGGTAGCTCAAGGGTCAGTATTAGGACTTATATTATTCTTAATATATATCAACGACTTGGACGACAGTATAACAAGTAACGTACTGAAATTTGCGGATAACACAAAACTGTTTAGAAAGCTTAATACTGATGGTGATAAACAACATTTACAAAACTATGTAGACAGATTAGTGAAATGGTCTGAGAAATGGCAAATGTTTTCAATTTTTAGGAAATGTAAATGCCTACATACACTACTTGAAAGTAAACTATAAAATGGGAGATACTGTTCTGGGTACTACTGTAAAAGAAAAGGACTTAGGAGTTACAATAAGCGCTGATATATTAAAGTTTCAGAGCAGTGTGGTATTGCAGCTTCAAAGGGTAATCAAATTCTTGGATTGATTAGAAGAAACATAACATACAAGGGAAAAAAGTTAATTATACATCTTTATAAAGCAATAGTTAGACCTCATTTAGAATACTATATATAAGCATGGAGACCATTTCGTAAAAAGGGTATAGATACGCTTGAACGCATACAAAGAGAGCAACTAAAATGATACCAGAACTGAGGGACTTAGTTATGAAGAACGCCTGAAAGAATGTGGTTTAACAACTCTAGAGACAAGGAGGTTAAGAGGAGATCAGATTGAAGTTTTTGTGATATTGAATGGGTATGAAAATATTGATAGAAATATGTTTTTCTCACTCAAGAAGGATAGCAGAACTAGAGGACATGAGGTAAAATTAGTAAAGGATCAATGTAGATTGGACATCAGGAAGCACTCGTTCTCTCAGAGGACAATAAATGAATGGAACAAATTGTCTACAGATTGTGTAACTGCTAGCAGCGTGAATATGTTTAAAAACAAGATTGACACATATCTTAGTAGGGCGGGTTATAAGTAGACGAACATTGTTGGACTCTCGATAAGCCAATGGCTTCCTTGTCCACTTGCCATGTGGGCCTTTGGCTTGGATGGCAAATTTTGTTAAATCTTGTACTTCCTTGCTTAAAATTAATGCTTAATGATTCCGAGTTGTCGCGCCTCCTAGCTCGGGTTCCTGAAAATATAGGCGCTTTACTGTTTTATTATTATTAGGGTAAACCTGCATTTATGTTCTCCTGCATGGCTGAACTAAAATGGTATATTACATTTGCAATGTTGTACTGAAACACACATATCACGTCGTGCAACGGTTTTATGTTCGCCGTTAGTATACCATTCTTGCCAGCAATCACAGAAGAAACAAATGTGCTGGAGAGCTATGGCGTATGACACGCATGCTAGGCTCTCTACTTGGGTGCGTGCAAGACGTGGCACGGAGATAGCATATTGCGGCTGTAAAATGGTGGTCTCTCTGTGTAAGACACCAGACCAACGCCAATGGAATGGATCAGCTGAGACAGGTCATCGGCATCAGATACACTCATCGAATGTCGAACAAATTAAAGCCCTCTAACTAACAGCCACCAAAGCTCTGTAGAATCTGTTTGGACATGTGCTTTCCGTGTACGCAAAGTCAATCGCCATGAAACAGAAATGTATATGGCTTTTGCTGTTGTATAGGCGAAGGAGTCGCTCGTCAAAAACGTACGCATTTTCATGAAACGGGTAACCTTACAAAAATGTAATAAACACAGCAATAAACATGTATTTCATGTCTGTTTGCATTCTTATATGTATACCACTAAAGTTACCTGACAATAATCATGTACGCGAAATTATTACTTTTTTTTCAGAAGGCATGTGCTCCAGACATTTTACAGATAACCTGATGTTGCGTGAGCGCGATTGCGAAAGGCCAAAGGCAACATCACGTGCATAGTATGGCGGCTATTTGTGAAATCTTTTCTATGTGACCGATAAATGTACTCAAAACTAATTATCTGGAGCACATTTCTTCTGCATCTTGACGCCCAAGTGTCGGTTGTATGTTACGGAATACATATGTGAAACGGTTATAGTGTGTATCGGTTTTAAAACTTAAGTTATTAGTTCCGTTGCCATTTGGCTACGGAAAGCCAAAATCCGCACGTACATTTTCTACGGGCGGGACGTCCGCCCCTAGGTCTATAATGGGACGGACGATTCTGCCTTCTTCGCAGTATGCGTGAAGCCCCTGCACAGCTGGCCATATACTAGTATTTCTCACCCACTGACGCAGCTGGCTGGCGCTGTCTGAGGTCACATGATAGAAATCAGTGGAAGAACCTAAGCCAGGACATCCTGAAAGCAGCACAAACGAAACTGTCCCACTACTTATAGTGAGGCAGTGATGCAAAACACGCACGCACGCACGCACTAAAACGCGCACGCATGCAAACGCGCGTACACGCACGCACCCATCCATGCAAGCACGCACAAAACGCGCGTGCGCGCGCACACACACACACCCACGCACGCACGCACGCACGGGCCTGTATATTAGCCGGAACGAGCCCGGAACGAGATTGAATTGCTAATAGCGTGGATTGCGTGAACTATATACTGATTTCACTGGAATGTGTAGTTAGATAACGTAATAATGCAACTTTCCACCAAGTGGGAATAAATTACACGTACATTAAGATATGTTTTGGGCACCCGGAACGATGACTTATTGACGATCGGCGGCCATGTTTTGGCTGTTCCGTCTATTGAACATCACCTAGTGGGCGGCCTTACATTAATTAGTGGGTTACTCATGTCATGGTGATCTCGGCCTTAGTTAACTAATAAATCCGTCTTTAGGAGATGTAATGGTTGCTCCATGGGGGGGGTTGATTGCTAGTATGGGTGTGTGTGGTCATCAATACCCATTATTATATTTGAGTAATTTCCTTGTTTATTTGACATTTCCTGAATAATATTTAATGACTGCATAAGTTACAATTTTAAATTAAAAACAATTTAAATGTGACTATTTAAACACAACCTAACTTATCAAAACGACAAAAAGCAAGAATGTGAACAGAAATCCGGGTGTTTATTTTTTATAAAGCATGCATACATGTATTAATTCGTACAACAATTATGACAATTTTATAAAAAAATCATATATCCATGATGTTTTAGAAAATGTTATATTGATGTTAAAATGTTGACTCTCAGAAACATTGTATAAACGTTATTGAAAATGTTTTATTAAAACATATATATATAACCATCATAAAAACATTTCCCTGAAATATCATGAAAATGTTATAATGATTATCAAAATGTTGACCCTTAGAAACATTGTAAAAACGTTTTTGAAATATGTTTTATTATAACATACATATAACATCATAAAAACATTTCTATAAAATATTGTAGAGTTGGATACTCCCCTTAATTATGTCTTCCTTCGAAGAGTCTTTTCAGAATTTGGGCAGCAGGATTTCGGCCAGACCTCACCTTTCTTTTAATATGTTGCATATAGTTTTCATATTTCTGATGCGCCACTATCTAGATCCCCAAAGTGTTTTGCTTCTCTTGCAATGTGTGCAGGTGTGTGCACATTGTAAACTAAGAACTCCCTACCATACAGCTCTGCACATTTGCTGACAAAATGTTGCAGCAATTGGTGAGCATAGTTGTCATACTGTGTAGTCAATTTGGAATTGACTAAAATGCACATGGCCATGCTTAATGCCATGAAGTAGTCGTAGTTGTGTTGGAGAAGTATACCTTTAACAAAAAAAATTTCAGTGTACAACAAAAATTTTCGAAATTAAGTTCTCTTCCACCGTTCAACTTCGTCCGATCCTCTGGGCTTTCTAGCGAATTCCCTTGGAATATCCTTACGAATAATGATTAGGTTGGCACTAACTTGTTCATTTTGAGTAGCTGAAATTCTACACATTGCTCTTGGTCCTCTATTCCAAGTAAGCAGTAGCTTTATCGTGACACCCAAACAAACCTGGTGGAGGTAGTCCAGTGGAAAGTCATGTATTATGTTCAGATTATGTAGCTGAAGGAAAGCTGATACACCCCTGTGATGCCCTTCTTGTGTTGATGGCACATTTTGATATCATTATAGCATTTTAAAAAACATTATTATGACATTTGAGAAAAACATTTCTTATGTTTTTAAAACATTGTGTTTGCTGGAAATGTTTTAATGATGAAAAATGTAAAATTACGTTATCATAAAAACATCTGTATGATGTTTCTGAAATTTTACATTACATTTTAGTTACATCTACAAAATGTTATTGACATTTTTTTCGGTAGAACGTCGGACTGTCGATGGAGGACGGAGTGGAACTGGAAGGACCTTGTCGGAGGGACCCACTGCCCTGGCACTGGCACTGGCACTGTGACTGGCCGGTCCAAAGAAGTGTGGACAATTTCGTTTCTCACCACTTTGTCTTTCGGAGGAGACACTAAAAGCTGTTGGTCCCTTCCACTTGGTGTCTATTCCGGGGGAAGTCAACGATTCCACACAGGGAAATGGAAAACAACATGTTGTGGAATCACTTAATTAGACATGAATCATATGGTCATAAGTAATTAGACACACCATCAATACTAGACTATAGTTAATTAGACAACGGCTTGCTGCACAGTCACTGTGACATATTGTTGTCCTTTTTAAAATTTAACATATGTTTTTAGGTATTCCAGATGGAGCCAGTATTTTACGCTCGAGTCGTAGCATGCCCCCGTCTATCGGCTCAGTGATACAACAGCAGCCACTCACATTGCTCCAAACATCATTACCCCGATCATTATAGCCCCACAAGTGCCGCCAGATGTTGCCACTGCTGACCTACATGAAGAGATCGGGCAAATGGCCAAAGAAGGAGTTGAAGAAACTGATAGTTTATTTAATAAAATTTTATTTTCAGTTTAATTTTTCAGTTTCATAGGCATTTTTTTTATCGCACACAACTCCTCATACGCCAGACCGTTTATCCCAAGATGCCTTAATTCCGTTCATGATATCTTCTTCACACCCTCTTTGGTTCACTTAACAAATGAAAGTTAATAACTGTCTTTTTGATATTGTATAATATGGTATATTGTGTTGTTTATACACTGTACATTGTTTAATCATATACAGTCATGTTTTCTTTACCCGCACATTTTGTTTCTCAACGATTTTGGCTGGATTAACTCAGTATGTAGATGGTTGAAACACGGTTTCCGAATAATGATACAAAATACATTGTTTCGAAATTTTTCCCACACAAAAACATGCAGATTACCGAAGAAAATGGATTACAAAAGAACAAATAAACAAGGCTTGAAGGCTATTTTAGGGTTAGAAATATAGGATTATGAAATGGTTATGTCTAGATATGAGAAAGACACCAATCTAATAAAGACTCCAAGAGAGTAACAAATTAAATTACAGATGATTTTCAAAAAAATAAGTAATGCATTTGTTAACATTATATGTCGATGTGTTTGAAGGTATTCACATTTTGTGATGTTTACCTTGCAGTGATGAAGTTTTCTCCGCATACAAACACGGACATTCTCCCTGGCTGTTCTCCACATTCGGGGGGATGTAGTCAAACCTGGATGACTTAGTGTAAGTACAAATGGGTCATTCCAGGCCAAATCTCCCAGAAGTCCTTGGGTGACCATCTCCAATTTTTTTTATGAATTTTCACCCATGTGCACTTTTGTCTAAATGATGACTGGATGCAACATTGAATATTCCAATGCCAAATTCCTGTTAGTTATGAAGTTAAGGTGGTAATAATTTTTCGGTACTTTGTTTTTACTAATGACTGGTGAGTGGCATTGGATCATTTATGAATTCTAATACTTTTCATGATTTTGAAAATATAAAGTACAATTTGTTATAATGCTTAATTCATACTCATTTTTGGGTGCACATCAGTGATAGTTTCAGAGGTGGAGACCCAAAAATTGGCATGTATACTTTGTATCTATCTATTGGTGTGCCTCTAAACATAACTTTATAGATAACAGTTATTATTTTGTTACTGATAAGCTTAATTGTATGTTTTCTGCACCAGGCCCTATCCATGCCTCCAGCTGACCACCCCATCCAGGACAGCTTACCGGGGGAAGCCATCCACTCTGGAAAACTCCGCAGTCTTCAGTTGGAGGAAATATTATATACACTAAGTAATCATTACTTTGACAATCTCTCTCTAAATGTTTTCTCCACTTGCAGAATATGTCTCTCCACTGTACATGCTCTTTTACTTTCTTGTTCAGTTCATTCCACCCTGACTTCACCCGTTCCTTGATGTCGCCCCTCCATCTTCTTTGTCATCTTCCTCTTCTTCATTTACCCTCTATCATGCCTTCGAAGACGGCTTTGATTGGAAGACTAAGTGCATATTATCGTATGTCCATACCACCTCAGTTTGCATTTTAAATATGTTGGTATATATGTATACGAGGCTGTTCAAGTTTACTTACAGTCGATTAAAAATAGTTTGTTACATACTTTACAATTTGCATGAAATGTTAATATTTTTTAAACGATAATAAAATTTTCAGGGAAGAAAACATCAGTGACCTAAATGTGGTTTCACTTTCGCTTTGCGTCCTACCAGTGCCAGCGTCACCAGGCCATTTTTCCCTGCAGCTGCCGAGCGGGATACTTCATGGGAAATGGGGCTGGCCTACAGAAAGGAAGACAGGTACGAACTACGAAACGGGATGTGTATTGTTGTAAACATAATTCCTGAGAACATTGCAGAGGTGTCAGTTCTCCTGCTTTGGGAAGGAGCTCACCTTCTTTTCTAAACATTTTCCCCACATCTGCTTCTCCCTTTTGAAATAATCTTCTTTTTGCAACAATTCCATATTTTCTATAAAACATAGCTACGAAACGCATAAAATTAACTTGTCCCACATGCATGCATCATTTTATTAAATTAAATGAAAATACTGTGGCATACTGCTATTAACAGTTTTGCAAGTTACCCAATCTAATGATCAAAGACAAAACTTTCAACAATGTAAAAAATCTTCACTCTTATATATAATGCATATTACTTAAACTGTTCAAGTAGCACTGAATCTGATTCACTGTGGCTGGCATTCTCGCTCAATCTTGTTGAATTGAATGTTGCTCAGCGCTTACCCCTTGTTCACATTATAGTATGTTCTGAGAAAACAGCTTTTTTATTTTCTGAAAATTAGTTGATTTGACACAGAATGATCCATGAATCATTGATGCTTTCAGCTCTGTCAGTTGATATACTGGCTTTGTAAATCGCAGGAATCATACTGGATAATTTCGCTCTCGAAGTCGGACAAATCACATTTGGTTCTGTATTTCAACTGATCTTATCGTCAATGTAACAAGGTGGGTCACCAGGTGTCACCACTTGTCACTCCTGTCACAATGCTATGTGTTGGTTAATGCTGCTGAGATTTTCAAAGTAAAATTATTTCTGATGATCCATTGAACATATTATCCAATCGCCATTTGAAATGGTTATTGTCATTCTACCACACAATTATATGAATGTGTGTTGCATAAATCAGCCCTGTAAAGAAACTATAAACTTTTAGTATGATAACTAAGATTGTGTTTATAATACTGTTTGGAAATTTTAACTTGGTGTTTGTGGAGTCATCCACTAGGTGTCACCTCATGAATGCCTTCAAGGTCTTGACACCTGAGTTTGTAACGTCATTGTTGTTGGGTCCAATTACACCAAATCATTTCAATTACTTTTCATTACTCTTTACAACTACACTTCTAAATGTTCACTTGTGTGAGACTTGTGAGTGCTTTGGATGGTTTGTTTCTGGTAAATTTTTATATGAAGCAATACTACGATTAATCATAACTCTAGGCTAGCGCTGGGCCTAAAATCTGTTTAGCCAATTTGGCTAAAGGTTGAAATTTACTTTAGCCAAATGAGATTTTGTTTAGCCATTTTTTTTTAGCAGACACTAAGATGACAAAACGTCAAAATAAAAAACATGACATAAAAAATTTTTTTATGGCCTCGTAAAAAAAGAAACTAGTTTCTTGTCCCCGCCCATTTCCTTTTTTGTCTCCGCCTCCTGTTTTATTTACTATTAAAAAAGATTATTTGCTGTACGAAGTACTGTTATACTCTTTCAGTTCACTCGTTATTCATCATACAAAGTGTAGGGATGTATGTGCATTCTACGTAGTCTAAAATAAGATTCAAATGATGATGCCTTGCATTAAATAGTCTTGGCAGACTCATTTACAAAATTCCAGTCTCAATCAGTATAAATACCATTCAGGTGTATGTCTGTGATACATACTAATGAAACCATGGTCAAACCTGCACATGACATTTATAAATATATTCAACATTGCGTTTGCTTCTTGTTTCTTTCTGGTCAATTTAAGTAGTGTTCCGGTGTAACAGGTATGTGCCATATTACATTTACGTAAATGTTTCTATAAATATATTCAACATTCCGTTAGCTTTTTGTTTCTTTCTAGTCAATTTAAGTAGTGTTCCGGTGTAACAGGTATGTGCCATATTACATTTACGTAAATGTTTCTAGTCATCTGCCATTCCCACTAAAAAGTAATGTATTTGACAATGGAATGGCAGGCTATAATAGTAATATACATCATTGACATGTTCCATATTGCATCGAAAAAAACTACAGCTTATCAACCACAGTGAACATCTAAGACATGGCAGCCATCTTCGAAACTAATACCAAAAAATTAATAAATAATAAAGGCCTCCGTCTAACTTAAAAAAGAAACTAGTTTCTTTTTTACTAGGCCTAATATACGATATATTATATAAACATAATATACGTATATTAAACATATAGATAGTCACAAGAGAACATAACACCAATATAAATTAACATAACAACGTTTAATTATAAATATATACTACAAGAAAATCGAGCACACACACTGCAAATCTGCAACACTGAGAACGTCACCATGAATGATGATACAAGGTAACAAGTGTCGCCCCAAATGTCCACCACCACTATTCTGGTCTCTGCGACAGTGTCCACCCGTTTCACTAAGAGTGAATCCGGGACGCTGCTCCTTCACCGTACAGATCTTGAAGGCTTCCTCATGAAAGCGTTCTTAGCTGTCGGGAGACGGTGCATCGCTTGCGTCAACACGGTCCGCCTATGGGCGATAATCGCCGAGTTCGGGTGACCGTTCGCAGTGACGAAGTCTATCTGTCTCTGGCGCTTCGGCAGTAACATCGATCTCCGGTGGTCTGCACATATATCGTGTTTTGCTAAGTCTTCTTGGGCTTGGCGCAGTCCTTCCTGGTGACAAACACGTTCTTGCTTTCGCGTGCACGCAAACTTTGCAGCGAAAGACGTGGCTTTTGCTATCGTGAATAAGCCACGCAAAACGTACGAACCAGTCCGCCTTTTTCCTTTCCGCGATCTTCGCTGGCCGAAATACATTTACGAATCATTTTAACCGATAACAAATTTAAAAACTGCGAGGAAGTGAGCTCCCATATGTTAAGGTTATAATATTATTTTGTAGCTGCCCAGCAGGATGCAAACTTTCGCTGAGAGCAATTCCATCATTGGCTTATCGCCGGGCAATTATAGATTAGGGGGTGCAAAAAACAATTCCACGGATGGCGGGCAGCTATGATTCACGGGTTCACCGCCGCTTACACGACAATGCGTGTTAACATGATCGTAAATGCGTTTCGCCAAATTGGCGAAGAGTTTTGTTTTCCTTTCGTCAAATGGGAAACCGTTTCGCCCATGGCGCAATTGGCGATCGGCAGCGCTAGCTTAGTAACTAATGTAATTGTTGCAATTACTGGATTAAATCAACTACAGTCATAGCATATTAAAAAAAAATAGAATCAATTACAAAAACAACAGTTTGTTTGTAATCAATTATGTAATTGGACCGAACCCTCAATGTAACTGCTCTAATGCATCAGCTAATGGCTGTGGTCTGTTGTGTCACCTAGGGACCTCAATGACATTGGCTACTACATCCCCATCATCAATGGGTGTCACCCAGGGCTGGGTCCAATTATGTAATTGTAATTGATTACAGCAAAATTGTGTAATTGTAATGGTAATTGATTATGGTTTCGAAATTTTGCTGTAATTGTTATATTTTGTATAATTGAAAAAAAAATGTCAATTACAATCAATTACAGTACGCTTTATACCACAAACCACCTGAACGAATTGTCACTAAAAATATCAGTTAAGTCTCACAGGAGTTGAAAATCAAGACTAATAATAACACCTGCTTATATATTTATATTAAGTTAGAGTTAAGTTAAGTTAAGTATACACTGTTTGGTGGGTACTGGTTCATGGTGCTAGTGGTGGGTAGCCTTAGCAATTAGCCTTTTCAGTAAGTTGGTAACAGCCAGGAAGCAATAAACAATGCACAGACATTGTCAGACAAAGGCTAAGCTGGTATTCAAACAACATGGAAAGACCTGTAGCCTGATATTGCTTCAGAAAATATCAGCTCTGTGAAACATTGCAGAGTTAGTAAGCCAATTACACCCCTTGTGTTGTGGAGGAATGGAGACAGGTCAGGTGGCAAGGATCGTTTATATGGCCTCTCTCCCCATTCCCAACACAAAGCAAAGGGCAGACCAATTAAGAATGTTAGCTTAGAGCAGGAGCTACAACCTCAAAGTAAACACATCATACCCTATTATTAGTATTTTCCGAAGAAAAATGTAATAATTGCACACAGAAAAATGTCTATAAAACTAGAAAGGATGCTTAGAGAAGAACTACAAATAAATATTGTATTATGGCCTATGGGATTTTGTCCAATTTTCATATTTTGTGAATTTGTCTGTAAAGAATATGTCCTGTAGGATTATGTCTGGATATTGCATTGTATTTTGATATAACGAAAATATGTTTTAAACTGCTATCTTTTTATTTAGTATAATTCAAAGTCACAATTCAACAAAATGTAAAAACATTACCGTTATATTTGTTTATCAATTGTGTAAAAAATATTGAAATTCAGTGATTTTGTGAATATATTTGGTTCCGCATAATGTAATTGTAATTGATTTGGACATTTATGACTGTAATTGTAATTGAAATAAAAAATTAATGTAATTGTAATTGATATAATTTTGTGTAACTCTATTTAAAGTAGTGTTACAGAATATTTTAACATGTTTATTTTGTTAGCATTTCTTTTTTTATGTTTAGCATTTGTGTAGACTATTCTTAGCAACTTATGGCCTGTAAAATACTAATATGTATGTAAAGCGCCTGAGAGCAATCTCGACTGATCAGGCGCTATATAAGTACTTATGTTACTCCAGTGCTCTTGGCTTAAGCCTTTTCACTCCATGGCAGAGCTTAGACCACGAGGACAAGTAGTTTTTATTTTTGTGTGGTATTTTGCTGCAACATTTCTATTAAATCGACGAGAAGCTACAGAAGGGTCCACTGTGTTGACCACTAAAGAACTGCCAAGTTTACTGGACAACCATGTCAGTATAACTGAGGCAGTGTTCAAAGTTAAGGCCTTTTCATTGGCAGTAGCCAGTTCAAAATGCTTCCCATCGATTCAGTTAGCCAAAATGCTCAAGTTATTGACCCCACCCCGTCGATTCATACCAGTGGTCACAGCTGGGTCGGACTGTATTAGTGATGCACATTACAGTATTTACTAATCTATGCTAATTTGTCCACACATTCCAGGGAAACCCCTGGCATTTGTAACATGAATTTACTTAATACTAGTGATACCAAGGAGGCAGACAATCCGTCTAACAATATAATGGGCCATCACATTAAGACACCTGGTGTGTGAAATTCGTGAGAATGACATACCTCCTTTTCGTACAAATTGCTTCAATGCATGACACCCCTGCATTTATGCCATGAAATTCAACGGTTTCCAAAATATGAGTACATCCTGCCTAACAGCCACTGTGTCCTTACGCAACTGGTATACCAACTGAACTGACAAATGGCATTTCAAAACTCAGCTGCTACTGTGCACAAAAACATCACTTACACTTACTCATTCACACAATTTCTGCTCTCACTAATACACCAAAACTGCACAATTAATTTTTTGTAGGGACTCTTTATCGTTGTAATGGCGGATGCATTCTCACTGTGGTCCGTGCCCATGACCATGTGCCAGTGGCAGAGGTGGCAAGTGTGCGGGCGATAATACGGCCACTATGATTTCATTGCCTGCGCAAAGTTAAATAAATAATTACAACCATGACTTCAGTTCTGCCATCTCGTAACATCTGAAATAACCGTTACAAAGACAATGTCGCACCTTGTCACCATGTTGATTTCATCGATCAGTGTTAGCGACTGATGTTTTTGTACTAGGAGCAGACATAATCGGCGCGGGTCATCTCATTGGTTGGTTCATAATCCACAGTGTGGCGCCACTATTAATGCCTGAAGCTGTCATATAGGAATTTTAGCTCCATTGTTTTATTTTGTTAGCTTCATAGCTGTATTGAGCTGTATTATTCTATACAAAATATACAGTACCGCCAATGCTTTATTTTGTTAGCTTTATAGCTGTCTTGAGCTATATTATTCTATATAAGATATGCAGTACAGCCACTGCTTTATTTTGTTAACTTTATATAGCTGTATTGAGATGTATTATTCTATTTAAGATACACAGTACTGCCACTGCTTTATTTTGTTAACTTTATATAGCTGTATTGAGGTGTATTATTCTATTTAAGATACACAGTACAGCCACTGCTTTATTTTGTTAACTTTATATAGCTGTATTGAGATGTATTATTCTATTTAAGATACACAGTACTGCCACTGCTTTATTTTGTTAACTTTATATAGCTGTATTGATATGTATTATTCTATTTAAGATACACAGTACTGCCACTACTTTATTTTGTTAACTTTATATAGCTGTATTGAGGTGTATTATTCTATTTAAGATACACAGTACAGCCACTGCTTTAGTTTGTTAACTTTATATAGCTGTATTGAGATGTATTATTCTATTTAAGATACACAGTACTGCCACTGCTTTATTTTGTTAACTTTATATAGCTGTATTGAGGTGTATTATTCTATTTAAGATACACAGTACTGCCACTGCTTTATTTTGTTAACTTTATATAGCTGTATTGAGATGTATTATTCTATTTAAGATACACAGTACTGCCACTGCTTTATTTTGTTAACTTTATATAGCTGTATTGAGGTGTATTATTCTATTTAAGATACACAGTACAGCCACTGCTTTATTTTGTTAACTTTATATAGCTGTATTGAGGTGTGTTATTCTATTTAAGATACACAGTACAGCCACTGCTTTATTTTGTTAACTTTATATAGCTGTATTGAGGTGTTATTCTATTTAAGATACACAGTACTGCCGCAAGAGTGCGTGTGCACGTTGAGCGTGCTATACACAGAGTGAAGTGCTTCCACTTCTTCGATGGAGTGGCGCCACTCACATTTGTAGGGTCCATTAACCAGATGTGATCTGTGTACTCTGTTGACACATTTCTGTGGAAGTAATGGGGATTAAAAGTGAGCTTTTCAGAGCCACCCTCAACCACGCCTGGGATCTGTTACACTGCATTGTAATCTATTATTCATTACTTACTTTTCTTTCTATTACTATTACATGCTGAAGGCAATGTAATTTATTACAATTACATTTCAAGTTATTACAATCACTATTACATGTTTCTCAGCACTGATTGTCTTTACCAGGTGTTGGAGCTGACACAAAAGAAGCCAGCATTAATTCCAACTGTAGACTTCTTTGATATCTGCTATGTGCAGGTGGCTTATGTAAAGAATAGCTCAACTCAAACACACACGTTTATATTTATAACTAACAACCTCAATTACTATTACATTAGTTTCTATTACATTGTGCTATGTTTCATCTATTTGAGTATTTGTAACAGTTACTATTACATATTACCATTATCCCAAATTTGCCCCGAACAACGGATCCTTTCTTGCGTGTTGACAAAAACTGTTTTGGATCATGTCACCACAGGCCACCACACATTGCTATATTTAATGCTAAGACAATTTTTTATAAGAGTATGGTTTATTTTATACTTAACACACTGACAAGCACATTCCGAGAGCAAAGTGTCCTGTTGTGTAAGTATTACAAACATGTAATGTCTACAGAAACCAAACTGTTGTAACCATTTAGCCACCCATAATGTACTACCTCTGAATACTTGACTGAGTCCTTCATCACACATTTAACTTCCAACAGGCCCATTGACTCAACTGGTGAGTTTGATAGCATAGAGCACAGACACCATGATCTCACTGCAAGGTGAAACATTTAATTATTAAGCATGACTTAACTTATCACATCTTATGCAGTTATATACCAAACAGCCCTGTCTATTTAAAACATATTTTACATATTGTTGATATTATAACTAATGCATCTTTAAAAAATGTATTTCAATGACAATATTCTACCTAAATTGTACATTTAGTTAAATAGGCTTAATGTAGTGATTTGGATTCAGTAGATGTGTACACAACCAGTAGTGTTTGTATGCATACTGCAAACACCAGCAGGGATTGAACCTGCCACACACAACACTGAAACATGTCTACAAATCAATGAACAGTTCGGCAAAACATTTACACAAACACTCAAATGTTTACATTACATTTACACCCGTGTGTGATATTTATGTCCCCTGACAAAGACACCAGATAGAACTGACCAACAGCTTTTGGTAGCAATTTGATTGAAACTCTGGTCATCTCAATTAACAGTCTGGCCTCTGACCGCCCAGTCACAGTGTCCCCAAGTCACTGGTGTATCTAGGATCTCACAAAGGGGGGCAAAGTTTAGTCACCCATTAGTTCACCGTGCTACCATGTAGTGGTGCAACAGGTTACATACAAAAAATTAAGTTACAGGAGGCCATAAGCCACAGGGGGCCATAAGCCACCGGGGGCCATAAGCCACAGGAGGCCATAAGCCACAGGAGGCCATAATCCACAAGGGACCATAAGCCACAGGATAGTCGATATCATATAGGTTTTTTTTTTAATGAATATCGAACGAGATGAGTAAAAAACATAAATGAGGAGGAATTTGTATAACAAAAACAACACATTAAAACATTAAGAAGTACTAAAATAGTTTATTTGAGAACAAGTCCAAGTATTTAGCCTCATTCCTGACATAACCAGGAATCATAACTGGGCAATGTCTTTATTCAGCAAGTAGACATCATAGTTGAACTGTAACCTACCTGGGCAATGTCTTTATTCAGCAAGTAGACAACATAGTTGAACTGGAACCTACCTGGGCAATGCTTTTATTCAGCAAGTAGACAACATAGTTGAACTGGAACCTACCTGTGCAATGTCTTTATTCAGCAAGTAGATAGCACAGTTGAACTGGATCCTACCTGGGCAATGTCTTTATTCAGCAAGTAGACAACTTAGTTGAACTGGAACCTACCTAGGCAATGTCTTTATTCAGCAAGTAGATAGCACAGTTGAACTGGAACCTACCTGGGCAATGTCTTTATTCAGCAAGTAGACTACACAGTTGAACTGGAATCTACCTGGGTAATGTCTTTATTCAGCAAGTAGACAACTTAGTTGAACTGGAACCTACCTGGGCAATGTCTTTATTCAGCAAGTAGACAACTTATTTGAACTGGAACCTACCTGGACAATGTCTTTATTCAGCAAGTAGACAAGCGTAGTTGAACTGGAACCTACCTGGGCAATGTCTTTATTCAGCAAGTAGACAACTTAGTTGAACTGGAACCTACCTGGACAATGTCTTTATTCAGCAAGTAGACAGCGTAGTTGAACTGGAACCTACCTGGGCAATGTCTTTATTCAGCAAGTAGACAACTTAGTTGAACTGGAACCTACCTGGACAATGTCTTTATTCAGCAAGTAGACAGCATAGTTGAACTGGAACCTACCTGGGCAATGTCTTTATTCAGCAAGTAGACAACATAGTTGAACTGGAACCTACCTGGGCAAAGTCTTTATTCAGCAAGTAGACGGCATAGTTGAACTGGAACCTACCTGGGCAATGTCTTTATTCAGCAAGTAGACAACTTAGTTGAACTGGAACCTACCTAGGCAATATCTTTATTCAGCAAATAAATAGCACAGTTGAACTGGAACCTACCTGGGCAATGTTTTATTCAGCAAATAGATAGCACAGTTGAACTGGAACCTACCTGGGCAATGTCTTTATTCAGCAAGTAGACAACTTAGTTGAACTGGAACCTACCTGGGCAATGTCTTTATTCAGCAAGTAGACAGCACAGTTAACTGGAACCTACCTGGGCAATGTCTTTATTCAACACTGGATACCGCAGCGGCACATCGAGGAACTTTGTAATCATGGCCACCAGGTGGCTCGTGTAAAACCAAGGGCAACAGAGATCATTGTCGCATCTTGACCTGTAACCAAGGACAACAGAGATCATAGTTTGAGAATGTGAATCAAGTTTCAGAATATGATTTGACAGTCTGAGAATGTTTGATAATTTATTTTTATCTGTACATGTTCTAGCATCATTAGCCAGGGTTGACAGTATTACTACTATATATGTACATGTTCTAGCATCATTAGCCAGGGCTGACAGTATTACTACTATATCTGTACATGTTCTAGCATCATTAGCCAGGGCTGACAGTATTACTACTATATCTGTACATGTTCTAGCATCATTAGCCAGGGCTGACAGTATTACTACTATATCTGTACATGTTCTAGCATCATTAGCCAGGGCTGACAGTATTACTACTATATCTGTACATGTTCTAGCATCATTAGCCAGGGCTGACAGTATTACTACTATATCTGTACATGTTCTAGCATCATTAGCCAGGGTTGACAGTATTACTACTATATATGTACATGTTCCAGCATCATTAACCAGGGCTGACAGTATTACTACTATATCTGTACATGTTCCAGCATCATTAGCCAGGGCTGACAGTATTACTACTATATCTGTACATGTTCTAGCATCATTAGCCAGGGCTGACAGTATTACTACTATATCTGTACATGTTCTAGCATCATTAGCCAGGGCTGACAGTATTACTACTATATATGTACATGTTCTAGCATCATTAGCCAGGGCTGACAGTATTACTACTATATCTGTACATGTTCCAGCATCATTAGCCAGGGCTGACAGTATTACTACTATATCTGTACATGTTCCAGCATCATTAGCCAGGGCTGACAGTATTACTACTATATCTGTACATGTTCCAGCATCATTAGCCAGGGCTGACAGTATTACTACTATATCTGTACATGTTCTAGCATCATTAGCCAGGGCTGACAGTATTACTACTATATCTGTACATGTTCTAGCATCATTAACCAGGGCTGACAGTATTACTAATATATCTGTACATGTTCCACCATCATTAGCCAGGGCTGACAGTATTAGTACTATATATGTACATGTTCCAGCATCATTAGCCAGGGCTGACAGTATTACTACTACATATGTACATGTTCTAGCATCATTAGAGTAATGTTGGATAGAAAAATAAAAAAAAAGCTGAAAGGGAAAGTCTCGAGAGCATGTGTTACACTGGCATGTCTGTATGGTCTGGAGACAATTTTAGCACCCCTCTACAAACATGGTGTTGTGTGACTGTGGTGCACCATTTAGAAACATGGTGCCCATGACAGTGACAGGATTCTCCTCAGAGCCCTTTTCTCCTCACATACCTATCTCACTGACTCACCTATCTCACGCGTGATGAGGCCGTCATCATTGCTGACCATGACGCTCCACAACTGGATGGTGGAGAGGAATGCGGCGGCAACCATCCTGTTACAATTCTCCTGGCCAGTGTTGAGCACCTTGGCATTGAGGACCACCTACACACACACGCACGCACGCACGCACGCACGCACGCACGCACGCACGCAGGCACGCACGCACGCACGCACGCACGCACGCACACACACACACACACACACACACACTTTGCCATTCTGCTGAGGAAAATTACAGAATCAACCAATCGTATGTATCTCCGTTTGAGCAATATGCATTTTTTGCCAGATGGCTGTACTCATATAAATGACGTACTCTTCCTGACTACAGCATGCTTATCAAAATAAAAAAATCTCTTGACAAGAAGGATGCACCAGGAAAGGATAAACAACATTAATAAAATCAAGTGGGTTACCAAAACAAAAGCAAATATCATTCAGCACCAATACTGATTTATTAGAACACCTGTAAAAGTTAGTTTTCCAATGTGACATCCCCCCACCCACCATTCATCATTACAGTTTTTGCAATGTCTGTTCCAGAGGCTGTGTAGGGAAGAGGAAGTTGGATTTGTGGATTTATGGGAAAGTTTTGTTGGGAGGGGTGATATGTACATGAAGGATGGGCTTCATTTAAGTGGAAAGGGGGCGGCAGTATTCGCGGACAAACTTTCAGCAGCAGTAGATAGCGACTTGGGTACAATGACAAATATTTTTGGAAGTAAACATTCTTTAAACTAGAAGTGCAGGGGGGTTACCTAGAGGTGTCTCAAGCAGAACAAGAGACCACTAGCACAGATAAACCAATATCAAATCATCCGAAAAACATCTCTGAAAAAGGTTATAGATGCGTATGTTTAAATGCAAGGAGCATAGTAAATAAGAAAAACGAATTAAACATTATGGTAGAAGATATTGACCCTCACATAATTGGTATAACTGAATCATGGGCCAACATAGATATAACAGATGCTGAATTAGGACTGACAGGATACGTAATGTTTAGGAAAGATCGAATAGGAAGAAGGGGCGGGGGAGTTATTTTATATGTTAAAGAATCTATTCAGGCTTATGAAATGAAACTAGAAAGGGAAGCAGATTGCGATGAAGCTGTTTGGTGCAAAATTGTTTCAGGAAATTCAAAATTAACTGTTGGATTAGTTTACCGAAGTCCAAACATAAACGAAGAGGACAACACAAAAATAAAAAACGCTATAAAGGAAGTTAGTAAAGGGGAATGTATCATAATGGGAGATTTTAACCATGGACACATACAATGGAATTCTCTAGAGAGCACAGGGATTGAGGATCAACAATTTCTATGTTTAATCCAGGATAGCTTTCTTACTCAGCACGTAGTAGAACCAACCAGGGGAGAAAATGTATTAGATATAGTTTTGTCATCACAAAAAGAATTAGTGGACAATGTAAAAATATTTGAACCATTGGGTAATAGTGACCATAATCAAATACATTTTGACATCAATGTAAAATCAGAAAGTAAAAATAAGAAAACGTACAAGAGAAACTTCCACAAAGGTAACTACAAAGATATGAGAAAATACTTAGCACAGCTAGATTGGAATAACATGCTGATGAATAAGACTGCAATTGAATGTTGGAATATTCTAAAATATGAAATTGAGAGTATCATTGACAAATTTGTTCCCTTCCGAAAACAAGGAAAACGGTGTAGAAAGAAACACGTGTCAAAAGAGGCAATTAGAAAAATAATGCTAAAACAAACTATGTGGAGGGTTTATAGGCGTACCAGAAAGGAAGAAGACTATGCAAAATACAAAGAGGCACTTAATGCAGCTACAACTGAAATCAGACAATCTAAAAGAAGCTATGAGCAAAAACTGGCATGTAACATAAAAACTGACAGCAAGAGTTTTTATGCATATGTCAGGAGTAAACAAAACGTACAAGACAAGGTTGGACCTCTAGAAGACAGTGCTGGAAATATAATATCACAGGGGTTTTTAATGGCGGAAGACCTAAATGGTTACTTCAGTTCAGTGTTTACAAAAGAAGATATTAGTTCATTACCAGTTGCTGATGCTAAATTTCAGGGGACTAAATCTGACTATTTAGGACCGTTAGTTGTAACTCCAGAATTGGTAGCTAGGAAAATAAAGGCAATGAAGGATAACAAATCACCGGGAGTGGATGGGATTCCTCCAAAATTACTAATGGAAACAGTAGATCAAATCAGTATACCACTTGCAAGAGTATTCAACTTGTCATTAAAAGAGGAGTTGTTCCGTTTGAATGGAAAGAAGCAAACATCATACCATTATTTAAAAGGGTTCGAGAAATAAGTCAGAGAATTACAGACCAGTGAGTTTAACGTCAGTGATTTGTAAATTATTAGAAAGGTTAATTAAAGACCATATGGTGGACTTCCTCGTTAAGCATAAATTATTAAATTCATCTCAACATGGATTCCTTAAAGCGAGGTCATGCTTAACAAATGTGTTATGTTTTTGGAAGAAATCACTAAGTGGATAGACGAGGGATCGCCAGTAGATATTATCTACTTAGATTTTCAGAAAGCTTTTGACAAAGTGCCACATCAAAGATTGCTACTTAAATTAAAAGCCCATGGTATCGGGGATAGCATAACTGACTGGATAGAACAATGGCTGACTGACAGAAGACAACGAGTTGTAGTAGATGGCGAAGTTTCAAATTGGAAATCGGTTTTGAGTGGGGTACCTCAAGGATCAGTATTAGGACCTATATTATTCTTAATTTATATCAATGACTTGGACGACAGTATAACAAGTAACGTACTGAAATTTGCGGACGACACAAAACTGTTTAGAAAGGTTAATACTGATGGTGATAAACAACATTTACAAAACGATCTAGACAGATTAGTGAAATGGTCTGAGAAATGGCAGATGCTGTTCAATTTTGGGAAATGTAAATGCCTACATACAGGACATGGGAACTTGAATGTAAACTATAAAATGGGAGCTACTGTTCTTGGTACTACTGTAAAAGAAAAGGACTTAGGAGTTACAATAAGCGCTGATATGAAAGTTTCAGAGCAGTGTGGTATTGCAGCTTCAAAGGGTAATCAAATTCTTGGATTGATTAGAAGAAACATAACATACAAGGGAAAAAAGTTAATTATACCTCTTTATAAAGCAATAGTTAGACCTCATTTAGAATACTGTATACAAGCATGGAGACCATATCGTAAGAAGGATATAGATACGCTTGAACGCATACAAAGGAGAGCAACTAAAATGATTCCAGAACTTAGAGACCTTAGTTATGAAGAACGCCTGAAAGAATGTGGTTTAACAACTCTAGAGACAAGGAGGTTAAGAGGAGATCAGATTGAAGTTTTTAAGATATTGAATGGGTATGAAAATATTGATAGAAATATGTTTTTCTCACTCAAGAAGGATAGCAGAACTAGAGGACATGAGGTAAAATTAGTAAAGGATCAATGTAGATTGGACATCAGGAAGCACTCGTTCTCACAGAGGACAGTAAATGAATGGAACAAACTGTCTACAGATTGTGTAACTGCTAGCAGCGTGAATATGTTTAAAAACAAGGTTGACACATATATCAGGAGGGCGGGTTATAAGTAGGTGAACATTGTTGGACTCTCGATAAGCCAATGGCTTCCTTGTCCACTTGCCATCTGGGCCTTTGGCTTGGATGGCAAATCTTGTTAAATCTTGTTAAATGCAATATATTTCCAAGAGGACCATGACTGGTTTGCTTGCAAGGTGGTTATGTCTAGTTATGACACCTACCTGTACAAACACACAAAGTGGGGATAGGCAGCAGCGATCCAATTGAAGTGACCCTTGATGTTGATCACTCTTGATCCATCAAAATAGTTCCTGGCTACCACAGCACCTGTAGGAAGACCACAAGTAAAGGTATGTTCTGATACAGCACGGTATCCAGTCCTTGGGACTGTTCAACGTGCTTAACACTTCACCCCCTGGCAGACCTGTTCATTCCAACACCATCTATACTTCTCTGGGAAGCATTCAGCCACGCTGCAAGTACTGTGCAAATACTATTCGTTCACATTTCCACCTGTCTGTACCTGGGTACTCATTTACAGCTGAGTGAATTGTGATAATGTGCCAAATAAACTGCCAAAGCTTTGATTCGGCAGCAAGAGGATTTCAACCCAGGTTCTCTCAGCTGAGAGTCTGGAGTTCTAACATTGTGTGGTAGAAAGATTATGAATAAATCCATTTATCATATTTCTAAGGCATAGGCATATTGAAAGTTATGACACAGTCAAATTTATGAAGTATGCACTTTTCATGAATACACACCCAGAAAAATTCACAACAGATGTTTGTATAGTGTACACAGCCATTGCCATAACCAAAGCATTTACTTACATCTACTGATTTGCATCTTTAACAAAGAACACTTGCCTTTAACAAAGAACAACACAGTTGCCTTGCTAATCTTTCATGGCCGACACTTGTCAAGGGAGATCTTCAGTTGATGAACTGTGGGAACATCCTGGCACTGGCTGTGCATGATTCCTTCAAGGCAAAGACACAAGTGAAACTTAGACTGAATACTATAAAGAAAACACTGGATTTTAGTATTCTTGCAGTGTGAAGTTTGTAAAACTCAAATGCTGAGGGTCAGTAGCACAATGCTAAACATAACGGTGAACTTACTTAGCAAAATAATAGAATATTCTTTGAACAATGTTGCCAACATTTGGCTATGTCTACAGTATAGGCCCAAGGTTACAAATGGTCAAATATCTGATGACAGACCATCCCTTTTGATTGAGAAAACATTCTTCCAACGTGTCACAGACAGGCTATGCATACATTCAATGTGCAGTGATAACAGATTGTGATGGCACAAAGAATTATCTTTCTTACATGACTGACCTACTGCAGGAACCAGCATTGCAGAAGTACACTGCAGCAAACAGTGAATTCTGACAACGTAGGACATTTGGTTTCAGGAAGATGGCGCCACATGCTGATACTATAGAGAAGTCATTGTTCATCAACACCAAAGAAACCAGTTTTTATAGTTTTTTACAACATATTTTATCAAACAAAATCGTATTGTGGCTTAGTGTATCATTACAACCCAACATAAAAAAATATATAAAAAATAAAATATTGTAATCACAATGTTTTTATTTATATAACAGAACTAGCCAAACTAGCCAAAAATCATTTCTGATTGATGGATTCTAGAAATGTAAGTCTTCTGTTTGACACTAACTGATAGTATTTTTTTAATCTGCCAGCATAATTATGCTAACAAATCAGCCACGTATCTCTGTGTAGTGTATCTGTGATTCTTCTCGCTGTGAAACTGCTTCTGGTAATGTGATCTGATCCAATGCATATGCAATCTCAGTTGCCCTGTTAACATTTATACATTTATGGCAGTAATTGTCTCTATTTCTTTTCTTACAACTTACATACTGGCTGAACAGTCCACTCTGTATCAAATTATTATGAATGACATTGTACACTCTACAATGTCAGTTTTTCATTCAATCCATTTTTGGTAATTCAATCCAGTTTTGAGTGGCAACTGATAGTTGGTTTTGTTGCGGTATGTTCGTTGATCCAGTCGCACAACCATGGAAAGGACATTTTTGCTAGTAGTGCAGTCGTGCCTGACACGTAGTAAAAGTTTAGCAATGTACGCTTCATATAAGTTAGCATCCCTCCTGATTGTATCCCTACCAATACTTTCCTGGACAATATTCTCATTATTAACTCCACGGACAATACTCCTGAAATACTATCTATCAGACACTCTCTCTTCAAAAAAGTATCCTGGATATTGTTCTGCTACTGCATTACACACAGAATGTCTGCAAATTTTCCAATTTCTGAGGTTGATATCGAGACAAAAACATATAACTGAATTACGGTTAGTTGATAGTAATTTATTACTCAAACAGTCATATTAATCAAAAATGCAATTTGGTTGTCCAGTAACTTGATATAAAAATTTTAATATGGCTCAGATAATATGACTTTTAAAGTCTTAGAATAGTCTCCTCACCCTACTGTCTTATCAACTGATGCTCCTACTCCCAGTATAATTTGTATTTACGGATGTAAGAATTATTATAATTTGCTTTCTTTTTCTAAATCAACTTACATAACAAATCAAAGCATTCTACTTCACACAATGGGCAGGTCCAGACTAAGAAAAAAAGGGTGCCCAATTTTCCAATAAAACACCAGGAACAGCAGTTATAGTTATCCACATTTCCACATGGATAGCACTTTCTACACAATAGCACAGTGGAAAGTAAAAAAAAAATGTTTAATTATGTAACCTAATATATTCTAATTTATTTAAATATCTAATTCTTGTAATTCAAGATCCTGTCAATATGACTTACCAAAGTCATTACTGTGGATATACTGAAGGTGTGGTTCCACGTTCTCTATGGAGTTGACCTTGAATGATGCCAGGCTGTGTGCTGATTATGCCACGGAATCTGGTAAAGTTCCACATATGTACATGGTTGTACTCAGAACACACTGCAAACACAGCAGTGAGCGACAGTTTGATTCACTTTCCATTATTCAAGCACCTGATACTGATAAGCCACAACGTATCAAAATAAAGTATATATTGTGGGTAGAAAGGCGAAGCTGCATGTCTTGTGAGCTAATCCAAACCACATGGGACTCAGGGACATTACATAGGCTCAGCAAAATTACAACAAAGACCCATCTCTGCTCTGTTGGGAAATTAGCTGTGTACTAACCTTATCCACCCAGACTAATATGACTTTAGCTATGATCATAACCAAGCTTTTACTTGTATATTTTATTTTAAGCTCTAAAACTGTGGATGAAAGAGTGTATGTGATTGATGTCCAACTGAAAATCATGCTATAAACGTGACATGGTCATCATCATGAAATAAAACTTTTACTACTGCAACTACTAACCCAGCCGGAGAAACACAGAATTTCCCAAGTATATTCATGGTAGAAATCTCAGGCAGTTGGACCTATCAGAGACGAGATGCTTCTCTGACAACATCACCTTGGTGATGGGACTGGTGTGTACGGTGGGCATCTGGAAGAGCTGTGGGCGCTGTCCAAGTGATTCTGGGTGCTGCACAATCACCCACGCAGCTCCCGAACTTGTCCCAAAGGCTATTTAAATCCAATTCCTACTCAGGGCTGAAAACAGTCAAGCAATAACAAAACTGCCTTGCTTCACATCAGCAACCTGCACATTAGCGTAACAAATGTAATCCACACATCTAAATGAGACATCAGTCTTAAGTATAGTTTCTATGAATTAGTCAGTATTTATAATCTTTAGTTTTAACATTGTAGTCAAATGTAGCAAGCAGGGAGACTCACCTGTTTTAGGGGTGAGATAGACACTTAGGGCTGTGAAACGGTCCCCACTATGGTCTCTGTCCTTCATACGCAGCGGGAACTTCTGCATGTCTGTAGGTAGGATGCAGAAACAACAACACTCAATCAGCTTTAGTTTTCAATGTCTGCATACACATATTCTGTGTGCTATATCCAACCTATAAAGAAGTGTCTGTTTGTCTGTCTGTTGTGTCCTATTTATGGCTGTATTTGTGGGCCAATCTAGATGAAACTCTACAAGGTGATCCAGGAGTCCCTTCTGACGAATATTGGGGATAAGATGTGGAACCATCCACATGGGCCTTCAGGGGTGGTGGTTAAAATTTTAAAAAGGCTTTATTTTATGTTCTTGATCTACCAAAATTGTTCCTGGCTACCACAGCACCTGTAGGAAGACCTCAAGTAAAGGAGTGTTCTGATACAGCACGCTATCCAGTCCTTGGGACTGTTCAACGTGCTTAACACTTCACCCCCTGGCAGACCTGTTCATTCCAACACCATCTCAACTTTCAAGTATGGGAAGCATTCAGCCAAGCTGTGAGTACTGTACAAAGACTATTCATTCACATTTCTACCCGTCTGTACCTGGGTACTCATTTACAGCTGAGTGAACTGTGGTAATGTGGGGGAACAAAACTGCCAAAGCTTTGATTCGGCAGCAAGACGATTTGGACTTGGGTGCTCTCAGCTGAGAGTCTGTCGTTCTAACATTGTGTGGTAGAAAGATCATGAATAAACCCATTTTTTTATCTCTAAGGCATAGGCATATTGAAAGTTATGACACAGTCAAATGTATGAAGTTTGTAACTTCTCATGAATACACACCCAGAGAAATTCACAACAGATGTTTGAATAGTGGACACAGCAATTGCCATAACCAAAGCATTTACTTGCATCTACTGATTTGCATCTTTAACAAAGAACAACACAGTTGCCTTGCTAATCTTTCATGGCCGACACTTGTCGAGGGAAATCTTCAGTTGATGAACTGTGGGAACATCCTGGCACTTGCTGCGCATTATTCCTTCAAGGCAAAGAAACTAGTGAAGAATAGTTGCGTAGTAGTAAATTACGAAAGTGGCACTGAAACTTAGACTGAATACTACGATGAAAACAGTGGATTTTAGTATTCTTGCAGTGTGAAGTTTGCAAAAACTCAAATGCTGAGGGTCTATAGCACAACAATGCTATACATAACGGTGAACTTACTTAGCAAAATAACGAACAGTCTTTGAACAATGTTACAAAATACTACTTTACTAACCATATATATATATATATATATATATATATATATATATATATATATATATATATATATATATATATATATATATATATATATATATATATATATATATATATATATATATATATATATATATATATTAGTTATGGCAACATTTGGCTATGTCTACGGTATAGGACCATGCTTAGAAGTGGTCCAATCTCTGATGACAGACAACCCGTCTTTTACGACCACCCCTTTTGATTGAGTAAGCGATTTTAAATGAGGGGCTCCACCTCATACCCTTTATACGAATACCAAATGTTGAAAACATTTTTCCAGTGTGTAACAGACAGGCTACGCAATGTGCAGTGATAACAGATTGTGATGGCACAAAGAATTATCTTTCTTACACGACTGACCTACTGCAGGAACCAGCATTGCAGAAGTACACTGCAGCAAACAGTGAACTATGTGTGTGGTGTGTGTGTGTTTGTGTGTGTGTGTTTGTGTGTGTTTGTGTGTGTGTGTTTGTGTGTGTGTGTTTGTATGTGTGTGTGTTTGTGTGTGTGTGTGTGTGTGTGTGTTTGTGTGTGTGTGTGTGTGTGTGTGTGCGTGTGCGTGTGGTGTGTGTGATGTGTGTGTGTGTGTGTGTTTATGTGTGTAGAAAAACCTTTTAAAATGGCATTCAGCCATTTGATTTGTACTTTCTGCTGCAACACCTCTCCTGGATTTTTGCTAACAGACATTTTAGACAACCCTGCACAGTTGGGTCGTTAATGTGAGTTTTGAACAGTTCCCCCTGTTTATATCAGTTGTGGTATCGTTGATATAAAATTTACTGTAAACTTTTCAGAGTTTTCAACATCCTAATCACCAACATGTATTCTCCATGAGGAAATACACTTTGTTCACCGAGAAAGAAAATGAGATAAGGCCTGAATGGTCTGACTTTGGTTTTACTGTCTGTTACAGTAACTTAGTATTTGTTTTTGATGCAAATGCTTGATGATATTATTCTTGTTCACAATGTTTCAATAACAGAGTAGACAGCGTATATGCTATAATGTTGACAGCTTCCTGGCTGTTACCAAATTCAGGGTGCCATACTAACAGCAGACAAATATGATTTTAATAGTAAATTTAAGGGGTAAAGATTAACAATATCAAGTGAATAACTCCAACAAAATCAATTCCAATTAAAAAAAATCAATTCCAATTGACTTTTGAAAATCTTTCCATTCCGGAATTGACCCCATGTCTGGTATTGACTGTCATATCGGATATATCACTTATTTAAATTGATGCAGTCAGCACATACCCAATGATATGTGTGCTGACAATATAACTATCGTTTACACCATAATGTACAAAATGGCAGGCGAACATTTCAATTATCTTAAAATCCAATGTCAATGTCAATGACAACTGACTCCGACGACTGTGAACATAGTCCCCAACTTAGAATTTGTTCAAATCATTCTAGCAGTGTGAAATCAATATAATACGATACATTTGTGATCTGCATCCCCTGTAATCGTCCCTGACGGCTGGCGCAAATAATCGAGAGAAAGGCCAATGCCAGGCCCATGGATGATGGAATGAAACTTGGGCGATATTAAGGGATTGTTAATACACATAAACAAAAACACAATAGTTTTACATATTGTTGTACTTTTTGAACGGCTGAAGTCTTAGTTGCATTATCAGCCTGGTCTGTCTAACTTGCATAAGATTAGAAATATAAATCTTACCAATATACACCTTCAAGCCTGACGAGTTCCACAAAGTGGCGAGCCTAGCGGAAAAACGGAACGTTTTCTGGACAACGCTATATACACAGACAGGGCCAGTAAATAACGGTTATTCGCATAGCCAGGCTCTGGAAATGCAATGTGGGTTATAAATAGTGGTGGTAAATCGTATATATATATATATATATATATATATATATATATATATATATTTTTTTTTTCTTCGGAAAATAGTAATAATAGGGTATGATGTGTTTACTTTGAGGTTGTAGCTCCTGCTCTAAGCTGACATTCTTAATTGGTCTGCCCTTTGCTTTGTGTGGGTTGGGAATAGGGAGAGATGCCATATAAACGGTCCTTGCAACCTGACCTGTCTCCAGTCCACCACAACACAAGGGGTGTAATTGGCTTGCTAACTCTGCAATGTTTCACTGAGCTGATATTTTCTGAAGCAATACCAGACTACATGTCTTTCCTTGTTGTTTGAAAACCAGCTTAGCTATATATATATATATGGTTTCTCGTGTTTTGCTCTTCAGCGGGGCAGTTTTATTGGTGGTAGATCGTATATATATATATATATATATATATATATATATATATATATATATATATATATATATATATATATATATATATATATATATATATATATATATATATATATACGATCTACAGATGCTATATACGATCTACCACCAATAAAACTGCCCCGCTGAAGAGCAAAACACGATAAACCATCACTTATCCAAAGAAGCAGACGGAGAGAGCTCAGTGACGCCATAGACAGCCTGGCTCACGGGAAAGGCGCGGGAAGTGACGGCATCTACCCAGAAATCATTAAGTGTGCTAAGCCTGTGCTGCTCACAAAACTCCACGAACTTCTCTGCCAGTGCTGAGAGGAGGGAACAGTGTCAAGACATGAGGGACATCACAATGTACAAAAACAGTGGTGATCGCGGTGACTGTAGCAACTACTACACCATCTCTCTGCTCAGTATTGTAGGTAAAACCTTTGTGCGAGTCATCCTGAACAGACTGCAGATGCTGGCAGAACTTGTGTTCCCCGATACTCAGTGTGGCTTCCGCAGAGCCAGGTGCACCACCGACATGCTTGTCTCCTTGCGCCAGCTGCAGAAGAAATGCCGCGAACAGCAAGTGCCCCTCCACATTGCCTTCATCGATCTGATCAAGGCCTTCGACCTTGTCAGTAAGAGAGGTCTGTTCAAACTTCTGGAAAAGATCGAATGTCCACCAAAGCTGTTGAGCATGATCACAGCCTATATAGCTGTTCGAGCAGACTTGACATTGGGAATGCGTTGCTCCATCAACTGCGCTGCAATCAACTACAATGGCTGTAGAGAGTACAGAACTGGGCGGACCGCATTGTGGACGGTGCCACAAAATTCTGCTACGCGACACGTGACATGGCTGTGCACCGAAGTAAAACACCAATGTTGTCACACCAGGCCTTGACACTAAGCTTTTGTAATCAATGGCCCGGCGGGCCAGTAGATTTGAAAATTTACTTGCCCCCCACAAAAGTTACTGGCCCAGATTTTTTCTCGGACATAAAACATATAATATGTGCAATGCATCGCGGTAGTTTTGTGTACGTAGGCCCTATATGTAAATTTAGCTAAATATTCCGGCAGAAAGACAGCTTTAGGCTTATGATCACCGACGAAGACTACTGATTAGTTAGGGCAGGAATAATACGCCCGTATTCCTGTGTATCACGATACATACCTGGTACACTACACTATATCATCATTGGCCATTGCTGAAACGATACGCCTACGCCGGCTACTGTACCGAAACGAGCTAGACAAAAATAAATTAATTGCAACATCACTCCATGTGTATTAATGAGAAGCGAAATATAACAAATATAATGTTTACTCCAATCATTATCAAATCAATGCAAGGTTTGGACCAAGTATGACGTCTACTGTTGCGTTGGCGCGGGCACCCACCCGCTACTATTCGCCAATTAATTGTCACGTAAGTTGCTTATGCTAACGTGAGTGGAGCCAAGTGGTTTATTTATTCAAACGATCATTGTTTTTTTTTCAAACATTTATTAAAACATCGCCAAAAATGAACCTTTTTAGTTGTGTTTATTTTTTTCACTAATACATATTTCTTCCCAATAGCGTACAGCAGTGACGCTGACCGAGACGCTGGGTAGATTGGGTTTTCTGGAGGCGTTTCGCATGTTAGCAAATTATATCAGTGAACTGCAACATACATATTAAATACTGCACTAAGCTAAAACAATTTTAGCTAAGACCAATATTTCGCGTCGTTCGAACGAGTTAATCAACAATTAAAATCTGAGCGAGAACAGCTACGGAAATCGTGTGGCATCGCCAATGATGCCGTAGACAGCGTGGTCGTGACGTCACCGAAAGTGAACCGGTGTCACGTACCGAAAGTATCCCGTGCCATATGTAGGTAAACGCATATTGGGCAGGCGCGCGAAAGCGCAGTGAACATCGTGACCTGCTCATTAGTCGTGCTGCCAGAAGTACTCGAGGTTTAGCGTCTGTGTTTTTCTTCGTCTTCTTGTTTTTATCAATTGTTTTTCAGCAAATAGTTCAAGTTATTTAATTTTGTTATACCATGTATTCTAGCAATTAGAGTGTTAAATTAAAATCATTAGCGCAAAACACCTTTGTATCAACGGCCAACGCCTACTTCTGGCACGAAACTGAAGCTTGCACTGTCGCTTGTGATCTGCATGGACACTGCTTATTAGCTGTTTACGTCGAATTAGCGGTCGTGGAATTATATGTCACGTCATCGTCCTAAGAGGAAGTCCAACCACTTGTCGAACGGAACATTGGAGCGGTGGCCCGTCTGGCCAGCAAAATATGAAAACATGTGGCCCGAACTGGCACGACGGCCTTAAAACGGGCGCCGAGCCAGCGGACCAGTGTCAACGTTGAGGCCGGTGTAACAGTATATCTCCCCCTGGATAGCTTACCCCCAGGGGTAGATGCCCTAGGATATCTGCCCCCCACCCTGGATATCTTACCCCATTAAGTGTCTAGTCTTATCACACACATTTCCGTTTTCTTTCTGCGATGCCTGTGAAGACTCGAACACCTTTACCTACAACACAGATACAGCTGCATTGCATGTTTCATCTTCATGATGGCTAGCTGCATTAAATAGTTTTTTTAAAGTCAAACGTTTTGGTGCAACTAGTTCATATGTCAATTTAAATTAAAATGGCGTTCATATAACATATTTACAATACACATACATGTTCTGGTTAATGTGTAATAACGTGATAAAAAAATATTTATTCCAAAAGTCATATGAAAAGTTTGGAATCAAACGATATTTTTTCGGTGAAGTGGGTGAAAGGATATAGTTATTGTGTATTGCGTGTGGTTACCCAACACAATAAATAAATAATACACTATACTGCGAGGACAAATTGGAAACTTGTCAAAGCCACTAATCAAAGGCGGGTCCTTCAAAACATATACTGTTACACCAGTGCCTTGAGAAGAGAGCTGTGTGTCGTTGAGGCAGCTGACCACGACTAACTCAGTGCGTTAAGAAAAGAGCTGTAAGTTTTGTTGTTGAGATGGCCGATCATGATTAGCCCAGTGCCTCGATGAGAGAGTTATCATGATTAACTCGGGAATCACTTCATATTATTCATTCATTTTTAAATTTACAACGAAATAAATATAAACATACACACTTTTGTTGCAGAATAACATATAGTAGATATTATTCTGACTCATATTTGCTAATTATGAACTGTCTAGCATAAGAACAGACATGCACACGCACATTTATAAGGGGGTTAAGGTATCCAGGGTGGGGAGAAGATGTCCAAGGGGAAGATACCCTGCCACACCGGCATACAGTGTCAGCCAACCCGACCGTTGCGCTCTAGTAAATCCAATCTGTTTTAGCCCAGTGCATAGGTGCAGATAAATGACGGAATTGTGCACTTTTTATAAAAGCAAAACAATTGGCACATGTATTTTACATACTAAGGTTATTATTTTGAAAATTGAAAGTACTCCAGAATTTGCTGCGATCTGAAATGGCAGCCATTTTTTTAAATGGCTGCCAAATGAAATTTCACCATATCGTAATAACTGTGACACATAGAGCCATAATGGTGATGTCAGGTTTTAGGGGTCAAAGATTTCAAATATTTTACTTCTCCGACATTCACATCCGCCATTTTACTAGATGACGGTCGTCAATACAAATGCCACTAGATATTAGAGACTACGTCACATACACCAATAATTTGCGTGTATTTATTATATTATTATATTTGTGGGCAGCGATTTCAAATATGTTCGATTTGACCTTCGTCGACATTCATATATCCGCTATTTATAAAGATGGCGCCAGTCAAAAGCATATTATTTCATATCTTAAGAACTACACAACCTAAAGCCACAAAGTTGATGTCAAAATATAGGTTTTTTATGCAACGATTTCAAATTTATAAAATGTTAACTTCGTTAATATACATATATCTGCCATTTTGAAAGTAAATCCTTTCACCCACATCACAGATGAAAATAATCGTTTGATATGAAGCCTTTCAAAATGTCCAGTCGTCTATTTAAGGAAGGTGTCTACAATACTTTAATTACCATGAAAATATGGACTGTAGACACTTAATGTAATATTTTTTATTTTTGTGGACGTGCAATTTGTGTGATAAGAGTAGACACTTAATGTATTAATGTGTTCAAGATGGTGAATGATTTTGCATGAACTGTTGTGATAATTACAAGTGGTGAAAAACTTATTTTGTGATTTATCGCACGTGAACTCTTTTGTGACAATTGTAAGTCATTACGTGATGAAATTGATAATAAATAGTGTTTTAATTGCACCATTTTGTTGATTTTAGTTGTAAGGGAAAATAGTTTGGCATCAAGACAACTTGGGTATTGGGAGGGGGTAAGATATCTAGATACTTAGGGTATCTCCCCCCCCTCCCCCCCAGGAGAGATACTGTTACACCGACCGAGCTTGTGTCCGCAGTCCACGCGGGAGTCAACGCCATTTTCAAGAAATATACCGGGAAAGGCGGCACTGGCAAGAAGCAGAATAAGGGGCAGGTTTGTTGGTACCACGACAAATTCGGCAACGACTATTTGTGCTGCAGCGGACCCCTGCCCTGCCCGCGGTACGTTCGAACCTTCCAAAGGGTCTACGAACGGTGTCGGGAAACGCAATAGGCTGTCAGTAATCGCGTCGTATCTGGCTCGCCCAAACAAACGATACGACTCCTCTTCGCGGCCGGTTACTTGGTAGACAGTGGTTCGGCGGTCTCCGTTCTGCAGCCGACACCAGAGGAAACAGGCAACCCGAGACTTACTTGACACATGAATATACCGCTGTACCATCTCGAGCGGTACGGTCGTCGGTCCTTTTGTGTTGCAGAGCCAACACTATGGAACGGCGTGCCCCCGCAAATAGGCAAGCTAACTCCATTGCGGCATTCAAGTCCCTCTTGAAAACACATCTCTTCCACGAAGCCTACCGAACACTGTTGACATTGTAATTACTCGAACATTTTACTTATTTAACTTATTATTTATTTAATTTCTTTATTTGACTTATCTGATTAACTTATATGTTTATCAAAAATATCAACTTAATTGTAGTTGTTTATTTTAACTTTTTAATTAGATTTAATGTATTTATTTATTTAAATTCTTTATATAACTCATTTACTTAATTCATTTATTTAATTTTTATTTAACTCATGTTTACCTGTCTTTTAGCCACGTTTTATTTTAGCTTTTCAATTTATTTTCAATTATTTAGCATCTTGTTAGGGCCTTTAAACAGGTTTTTAACCGGGATACACGGAACATTATAAATGTATCATAATAGTCTTATCTTCTACAAACGGGCAACGCCACCACACATTCTACCGGCGCATGGTTAGCTTCAGACTCCTTGATCGAAAGTGCTCTCACGTTATGATCGTGACCGACGTCGTTCATCCCAGTTTTGGTATGGACTTCTTTCAAGAAGGCTGGCCAGAAGCATTTCTAATGAGGATGCGCGGAGAAGCGGTGAACGCAAACTCATGTACAAAAGTGCTGGTGCGTCAGAGGATCGCCAGATGGGGCGTACCCGACATAATGACACCAGGTCGTGAATCACAGTTCGTCTCAGACTTGTGGCTGGAGATTTGCCGTTGGATGAGAATCGCGCGCGACCCAACCACCACCTGTCATCCGCAACTCAACGGCAACGTTGAGCGGATGTATCTGTGTTTGAAAAACTCACTACGCGCCAGTCTGCTTGGCCGAGCAAATTGGCTTGGTGAGTTATCTTGGGTGATGCTCGGACTGCATGCCGAGGCAAACATTGACACCAGTGTCACGCCATCCATGATGGTCACTGGACAACAGGCGGCGTTGTCGGATCAGTTGATCGTCCAGTGAGCCAACGCTGACGATGCCTCAACATTCGGCAGATAATTTATGTCGGCGGCCCAACGTTTCACCGAGTAACCATGGCATTGGAAGGATAAAATGTGCACGCATGTGACCTCTAGACAGCGTGAGCAGAGACGACAATATGCCGTGGACAGCTAGCCCACGTCCGGATTATGATTATGCGACGCCCACTGTCTGCCAGGCCACGATGCCGCCAGGAAGGACAATCGTAACATGACAGGTGTGGTGGAATTGTTAATCGTTAATGTAACTACCGACGATCAACTGCAGCGATTTTGTTGTGAAGCCAATTATTTGTTGTTATTTCACTACTCGCCAGATGTCAGCACGTGTTGGGGTATGAAAAACTTCGGACTCTCCATTTGGCGTTGAGTATGAATTGTCACTTTTGATCAATTTATCGAGTTTAGTTAAAGAAACATTTTGCCCTGAGTGACGGAGCCTGCAAATCATGTGCGCTTCCCTTTGCAAGTCCCCATTTGCACACTGGGGGAAATTCCGCTGTCAGTACAGAACAGGACCGTGTAAGTTTGTAAAAAAAATACTTGAACTATGCACCAGCTTTTGTCCCGTCCTGAGGATCTGTGTTGCCGGCGAACTGTTTTAAATGAAGTCTTTCAATAGAGAACAATCTTCATATTGTATTGGGCATTACAAGTGAGACATCATATCGCTATCAAACACGAAGACCTATTGTTTTATTGTTGACACCATATAGATTCCCAATATTGAAAAGTTAATTTTCAGAACATAGGTTGACAATTTCCTATGAACATACGTACCCATCCACATCCCACCCTTTCCCACCTCCCTTATACATCAGTCCACATTCACATCGGCAGTCATTTTGTACGATTATTTACTATTGTGTTTGTACATCCTTTTTGCCAGTGGTTTTCTTTTCCTCCATACGACGGCTGACATTGTTGACACTGTTGAACCAACGTTAACTGGTCCTAACTGTGTTTCTTTCCAGCCATCTACATGCTCAATGCCACCTCTAGAACAGAATCTTCGTCCCATCACTTGACCTTACCATCTCAATTTGCTCGTTTTTTCTATAATTAAGATGATCTTGTTTTATCTGTAGAGATGACAAGCTATGTATGCAAGACAGAGAAACAGTCCCGTAAATGACAACGTTTTTTCACACGGTCATCTTGTGACTAGATCATGATAACAGTCTACAAAGAATTACCATAGACGGTATGAAGCACTCGCAAGCAAAAACGTTGTACTTAATACGCCTGGTTCATAATAGCATAATAAAAAGCAAAACTGTTATTCTTCTTTCGAGTAGAAGAAAGAAATCGTCAGTTTATTGTCGTGCAACACATACGCATAAACCAGAGCACGCTTTATGACGTCAGAGCGTTTGACCTGTTTACCCCTATGTAATAAATAACTTTTTACAACACATTATCAATTCATTACTAAGTTTTGTTACAAACTAGCCGGGTTGCCCGGCGGTGCACCGTAGAAAATGCAAGAGTTTTTGCAAATGGCAGTAAATCTTCACGCATTCATTACTGAAACAAATGGTGCATTATATGTGCATGTAAGTAGAAAGGAACCATGTGCTTTGTACATTTTAAATTATGTTGGCAGCGAACTGTTTCAAATGAAGCCTTTCAATACAGAACAATCTTCAAATATATCATATTGTATTGGGCATTTCAAGGGAGACATCATCCAAAATGTCGCTACCAAACACGAAGACCTATTTTTTTATTGTTGACACCATATCTCTTCCCAATATTGAAAATGTTAATTTTCAGATCACGGTTTGACAATTTCCCATGAAGGTACGTACCCGTCCACATCCCACCCTTTTCCACCTCCCTTATACAGAGCGTTTGACCTGTTTACCTCTATGTAATACATTACTTTTTACAACACATTATCAATTCATTACTAAGTTTTGTTACAAACTAGCCGTGTTGCCCGCGGTGCTCGTGCGTCAGAGGATCGCCAGATGAGGCGTACCCGACATAATTACACCAGGTCGTGAATCACAGTTCGTCTCAGACTTGTGGCTGGAGATTTGCCTTTGGATGGGAATCGCGCGCGACCCAACCACCACCTGTCATCCGCAACACAACGGCAACGTTGAGCGGATGCATCGGTGTTTGAAAAACTCACTACGCGCTAGTCTGCTTGGCCGAGGAAATTGGCTTGCTGAGTTATCTTGGTTGATGCTCGGACTGCATGCTGCGGCAAACATTGACACCGGTGTCACGCCATCCATGATTGTCACTGGAAAACAGGCGGCGTTGTCGGGTCAGTTGATCGTCCAGTGAGCCAACGCTGACGATGCCTCAGCATTCGGCAGAGAATTTATGCCGGCGGCCCAACGTTTCACCGAGTAACCATGGCATGGGAAGGATAAAATGCGCACGCATGTGATCTCTAGACAGCGTGAGCAGAGACGACAATATGCCGTGGACAGCTAGACCACGTCCGGTTTATGATTATGCGAAACCCACTGTCTGCCAGGCCACGATGCCGCCAGGAAGGACAATCGTGACATGGCAGGTGTGGTAGAATTGTTAATCGTTAATGTAACTACCGACGATCAACTGCAGCGATTCCCGTGGTACGTGTTGGGGTATGAAAAACTTCGGACTCTCCATTTGGCGTTGAGTATGAATTGTCACTTTTGATCAATTTATCGAGTTTAGCTAAAGAAACATTTTGCCCTGAGTGACGGAGCCTGCAAATCATGTGCGCTTCCCTTTGCAAGTCCCCATTTGCACACTGGGGGAAATTCCGCTGTCAGTACAGAACAGGACCGTGTAAGTTTGTAAACAAATACTTGAACTATGCACCAGCATTTGTCCCGTCCTGAGGATCTGTGTTGGCAGCGAACTGTTTTAAATGAAGCCTTTCAATACATAATAATCTTCAAATATATCATATTGTATTGGGCATTACAAGTAATACATCATATCGCTATCAAACACGAAGACCTATTGTTTTATTATTGACACCATATAGCTTCCCAATATTGAAATGTTAATTTTCAGAAAATAGGTTGACAATTTCCTATGAAGATTCGTACACATCCACGTCCCGCCCTTTCCCTTCTCCCTGATACATCAGTCCACATTCACATCCACAGTCGTCCATAGTCTATGTGCTCCCGTGTCCTAATCCCACCCACCCTCTTCGAGAACCCTTGTACATCGGTTCTCCATTCACATACCTCCCTTTTCCACAACCCATGTACAGTAAATGAGCATAAGGTATCGTACACGTATCGACAACAAACAACATTCCGCCATATAGACCGGCTGATGTAGATTCTGTATCAATACACACCACATAATTTAAAATGCATATTGTGTTACTGACCAGCATCCACGTCATTTATATTAATGAACATGAAAATAAGATGGAAACAGTGGGAAAATTCGTCTGCATAACTGTAACAAAAGGGAAATGTTTTGCGTTTGATAGAACCCCGTGGTGTAAAAACACCAATTCATTACATATGAATAATGCCCAGAGGTTTTTGAAAAAAATTTCATACCAGTGTTCAACTGCTCACCACATCTCTTGTGACACAAGACCGCCTGTTAACTTGGAAGCAATACATTAACCTCCTCCGTTCTGTACGGTTATTTACTGTTGTGTTCTTACAACCTTTTTGACACCGGTGTTCTTTTCCTTCATGCGACGGCTGACATTATTGACACTGTTGAAGCAATGTCAACTGGCCCTAACTCTCTGTCTCTTTTCAGCCATCTACATGCTCAATGCCACCGCTAGAACAGAATCTTCGTCCCATCACATGACCTTACCATCTCAATTTGCTGTTTTTTTCTATAATTAAGATGATCGTGTTTTATCTGTAGAGATGAAAAGCTATGCAAGACAGATAAACAGTCCCGTAAATGACAACGTTTTTTCACACGGTCATCTTGTGTCTAGATGATGATAAAAATCTACAAAGAATTACCCTAGAAGGTATGACGCACACGCAAGCAAAAACGTTGTACTTAACACATCTGGTTCACAATAGCATAATAAAAAGGAAAACTTTTATTCTTCTTTCGAGTAGAATAAATGAACCGTCAGTTTATTGTCGTGCAACACATACGCATAAACTAGAGAGAGAGAGAGAGAGAGAGAGAGAGAGAGAGAGAGAGAGAGAGAGAGAGAGAGAGAGAGAGAGAGAGAGAGAGAAACAGTCCCGTAAATGACAACGTTTTTTCACACGGTCATCTTGTGACTAGATGATGATTAACGTCTACAAAGAATTGCCGTAGAAGGTATGAGGCACTCGCAAGCAAAAACGTTGTACTTAACACGTCTGGTTCATAATTGCATAATAAAAAGCAAAACTTTTATTTTTCTTTCGAGTAGACGAAAGAAACCGTCAGTTTATTGTCGTGCAACACATGCGGATAAACCAGAGCACGCTATATGACGTAAGAGCATGCTATATGACGTCAGAGCGTTTGACCTGTTTACTCCTATGTAATAAATTACTTTTTACAATACAATATCAATTCGTTACTAAGTTTTGATACAAACTAGCCGGATTGCCCGGCGGTGCACCATAGAAAATGCAAGAGTTTTGCAAATGGCAGTAAATCTTCACGCATTCATTACTGAAACAAATGGTGTATCACAAGAAAGTAGAAAGGATATATATACAGGACCGTGTAATTTTATAAAAATACTTGAAATATGCACCAGCATGTGTCCCGTTCTGTGGATCTGTGTTGGCAGCGAACTGTTTTAAATGAAGCCTTTCAATAGAAGACAATCTTCAAATACATCATATCGTATTGGGCATTTCAAGTGAGGCATTATCCAAAATGTCGCTATCAAACACGAAGACATATTTTATATTGTTGACACCATATCGCTTCCACATATTGAACATTTTAATTTTCGGAACATAGGTTGACAATTTCCTATGAAGATACGTACCCATCCACGTCCCATCCTTTCCCACCTCCCTTGTACATCAGTCCACATTCACATCCATGTATAGCACATCAACATAAGGTATCGTACATGTATCGACAACAGGCAAACTTCCGACATAAAGACCGGCTGATGTAGATTCTTTATCAATATACACCACATAATTTAATTTCATATTGTGTTACTGACCAGCAACCACGTCTTTTGGATTAACGAACATGCAAAATAAGATGGAAACAGCGGGAAAACTCGCCTGCATAACTGTAACAAAAGTGTTTTGCGCTTGACAGATCCCAGTGGTGTAAAAATACCAATTCATTACATATGAGTAATGCCCAGAAATGTTTCAAACTACGTCATGCTAAGGTTCAACAAAAGGGAAGTGTTTTGTGATTGATAGAACCCCGTGGTGTAAAAACACCAATTCAATACATGTGAGTAATGCCAAGAGATGTTTCAAACTACGTCATGCTAAGGTTCAACAAAAGGGAAGTGTTTTGTGATTGATAGAACCCCGTGGTGTAAAAACACCAATTCAATACATGTGAGTAATGCCAAGAGATGTTTCAAACTACGTCATGCTAAGGTTCAACAAAAGGGAAGTGTTTTGTGCTTGATAGAACCAGGTGGTGTAAAAACACCAATTCATTACATATGAGTAATGCCCAGAGATGTTTCAAACTACGTCATGCTAAGGTTCAACAAAAGGGAAGTGTTTTGTGATTGATAGAACCCCGTGGTGTAAAAACACCAATTCAATACATGTGAGCAATGCCAAGAGATGTTTCAAACTACGCCATGCTAAGGTTCAACAAAAGGGAAGTGTTTTGTGATTGATAGATCCCCGTGGTGTAAAAACACCAATTCAATACATGTGAGTAATGCCAAGAGATGTTTCAAACTACGTCATGCTAAGGTTCAACAAAAGGGAAGTGTTTTGTGCTTGATAGAACCAGGTGGTGTAAAAACACCAATTCATTACATATGAGTAATGCCCAGAGATGTTTTAAACTACGTCATGCTAAGGTTCAACAAAAGGGAAGTGTTTTGTGATTGATAGAACCCCGTGGTGTAAAAACACCAATTCAATACATATGAGTAATGCCCAGAGATGTTTTAAACTACGTCATGCTAAGGTTCAACAAAAGGGAAGTGTTTTGCGCTTGATAGAAACCCGTGGTGTAAAAACACCAATTCATTACATATGAGCATTGCCCAGAGATGCTTCAAACTACGTCATACCACGGTACATCTGTTCTCCATACCTATTGTGACAAAGAACGCCAGTTAACCTGGCAACCAATACATTAACCTCCTCCATTAAATGGTGATAAACGTCTACAAAGAATTACCCTAGAAAGTTTGACGCATTGGCAAGAGAAAACACTGTACTTAACATGTCTGGTTCACAATAGCATAATAAAAAGCAAAACAATTATTCTTCTTTCGAGTAGAAGAAAGAAACGGTCAGTTACTTTTTACAACTCATTATCAGTCCATTACTAAGTGTTGTTACAAACTAGCCGAGTTGCCCGGCGGTGCACCATAGACAACCCAGGAGTTTTTGACAGTGGCAGTAAAATTTGACGCATTCATTACTGAAACAAATGGTGTATAACATGTGCATATCAGTAGAAAGGAATTATGTGCTTTGTGCATTTTAAATTACACGATCGTGTAATTTTAAAGAAATATTTGAAATTTGCACCAGCATGTGCCCCGTTCTGAGGATCTGTGTTGCAACGAACTGTTTTAAATGAAGCCTTTCAATAGGGAACAATCTTCAAATATCTAATTTTGTATTGTACTGCATAACTGTAACAAAAGGGAAATGTTTTGCGCTTGATATACCCTTGGTGTAAAAACACCAATTCATTACATATGAATAATGCCCAGCGGTTTTTGAAAAAAACTTCATACCAGTGTTCAACTGCTCACCATATCTCTTGTGACACAAGACCACCTGTTAACTTGGAAGCAATACATTAACATCTTACAATACGTACGATTATTTTGCTATCGTGTTCTTACAACCTTTTTGACACTGGTGTTCTTTTCCTCCATGCGATGGCTGACATTGTAGACATTGTTGAACCAACGTTAACTGGCCCTAACTCTCTGTCTTTTTTCAGCCATCTACATGCTCAATGCCACCGCTAGAACGGAATCTTCGTCCCACCACATGACCTTACCATCTCAATTTGCTCGTTTTTTTCTAAAATTAAGATGATCTTGTTTTATCTGTAGAGATGACAAGCTATGTATGCAAGACAGAGAAACAGTCCGGTAAATGACAACGTTTTTTTTCACACGGCCATCTTGTGACTAGATGATGATAAACGTCTACAAATAATTACCCTAGAAGGTATGACGCGCTCGCAAGCAAAAACGTTGTACTTAACACGTCTGGTTCACAATAGCATAATAAAAAGGAAAACTTTTATTCTTCTTTCGAGTAGAAGAACAAACCGCCAGTTTATTGTCGTGCAACACATACGCACAAACCAGAGCACACTATATGACGTCAGAGCGTTTGACCTGTTTACTCCTATGTAATAAATAACTTTTTACAACACATGATCAGTTCATTTTTGCCAATGGCAGTACATCTTCACGCATTCATTATTGAAACAAATGGTGTATCACATGTGCATGTAAGTAAAAAGGAAATATGTGCTTTGTATATTTTTAATTACAGGACCGTGTAATTTTGTAAAAAATACTTGAATTATGCACCAGCATGTGTACCATTCTGTGGATCTGTGTTGGCAGCGAACTGTTTTAAATGAAATCTTACAATAGAGAAAAATCTTCAAATATATAATATATATATATATATATATATATATATAAAATCCAAGCGCATTGTACAAGACGAATATCATCCAGCCAACCATATCTTTGAACTCCTTCCCTCCGGTAAGCGCTACCATAGCATAAAGACTAAAACGACGCGATTTAACAATAATTTCTATCCTCAAGCGCTGAGATTTTTAAACGGAGAGCCATCATAAATGTTTTGCCTCTGGTAGGTGGTTGCAATGTCGCCTTTTTAATTTTTTATCTATTTATTTATTTTTTTAATCTTTCTAATTTTTAATTTTTTTAATTTTAAATCTTGCAACCTATTATATTACTCTCGCTTGTTTTCAACTGTTTTTAGTATTACGATGGTGATATGTAATGTTTAGTTCCGTGTATGATTGTGTGCATGAGTGTATGTTTGTGCTAACGCCACAACACTACAGATTCCTTGTTCTTGCTACTTGGTAATAAAACGTATCTTATCTTATCTTATCTTATCTTATCATATCGTATTGAGCATGTCAAGTGAGACATCTTCCAAAATGTCGCTATCAAACACGAATATCTAATTTTTGTTGGTGACACCATATCGCTTCCACATATTGAAAATGTCAATTTTCAGAACACAGGTTGACAATTTTCCTACGAAGATCCCACCCTTTCCCACCTCCCTTATACATCAGTCCACATTCACATCCACAGTCGTCCATAGACTATGTGCTCCAGTGTCCTAATCCATCCCCATCCTCTTCCAGAATCCTTGTACATCGGCTCTCCGTTTACACACCTCCCTTTTCCACAACCCATGTACAGTACATGAACTTAAGGTATCGTACACGTATCGACAACAAGCAACATTCCGCCATATAGATCGGTTGATGTAGATTCTTTATCAATACACACCACATAAATTATAATGCATATTGTGTTACTGACCAGCATCCACGTCATTTAAAGAAGCATGGATGCAATACACAACACACATGTAATAACACACACACGCACAAACACAAACACACACGCACGCACGCACGCAACACATACTCATACAAACAGAAACGCACGCATACGCACGCACACATACTCACACACACATAAAAGCACACACACGCATACACACAAACGCACACCCTCCACACACACACATACACTCATTCACATATGCATAAATGCACACATACATCAATTCATCCAGATATATATGAATTTAGTAGATTATTGACGACGCATCATATCATTCGTGTGACTTCCATATGTATTGCTGTGGTTCGATTTTCAAGTCTTTTCATCATTGACCTTCGATCCTCACATCTTCGCGAACACCTCCAGCGATCTCATGATCCATATTGGAATGAAGGTGCATATACATTAAATACTTCAAACATAGGTGTATCAAAGACAATGGAAAATACTGTAAAACTTTGTGAAACACGACGCTATTTTCGGCCAAAAACGATGACGTGGTCAAATAACAATATAATAACATTAAATAACAGTTCATGTTTCAATGTTCAGGCCATGTGAGATGTTTCCTTCGACAAACCCAGAAGCACGGATATAACACACAATACACATATAACACACACACACACACACACACACACACACACACACACACACGCACGCACGCACGCACGCACGCACGCACGCACGCACGCACACACGCACGCACGCACGCACACACACACACACACACTCATTCACATATGCATAAATGCACACATACATCAATTCATCCAGATATATATGAGTTTAGTAGATTATTGACGACCAGTATGTTAAGTTAAATTCAATTTTAAAGTAATAATGCAAACATTTACTTATCACCTTTACTTTTTCGTCGGCGACAATTATTAAATATATTTTTTTCCTGTCTTTCAACTCCTTTATTTCATCATAAATGCTTCTTACTGTGTCGGTGTGGTATACGATTTCTTTCTTACACTCTAGTATAACGCCTTGGTTTTCACCATCACTTCCACAACTTAGATTGTTACACTGGCTTACTGTTACTTTTTTAATATATGTTAAATTGTCCACTCTTACACATTGTACTCTACATAAACAACAACCTTCTTACTTGTCTGGCCTCCTGCTTCTTTCGAATATCCATAGGCAGCTCAAATCAGCCATTTCACAATAACTTGTGTTTTATTAAACTATACTTAATTTGTGCAAACGAGCAAATTTCTCTGTCACTGCGCCTACGGTCTTGGACGAACTCCCCATCACATTGAAAACATATGAAATCACAGCTATCTTCCGAGAAAAACTCAATACCCATTTATTCCAAATTGCTTTTCTGCCATATATCTTCGGTTGTCCCTCGTTCTGATAATGACTTGTGTGCTTCCATGCCGTTGATAATGCTTAATGATTTTGTTTTTGTTGGGCCTCTGAGCTAAGTTTTATGAGGATGTAGGCGCCTTAGATGTTCGGTGGTATTATTACTGTTCATGAACATGATTATTATAGCATAGCATTAACATTAAGAAAGTAGAATAACAAACACATATATAATATATTCAACAGATTGGATTGTGCAAACATAAACGAGATAATATGTGCAAACAGTTGGTGTAAACATTTCATCACATGGGAGCTTCTTTTGTGGTGAATACATACACTTAGATTGGTTCTCTTCCTCTCCCACCTTTGATGTTTAATTAGAGCATATGTTAGCCCTTCGCTATTGACGTACTTAAACTTCCTGCCGTAGAGCAAAGCTGACATTTGCTCATAGATGGGGTCATACCAACAACTGTTTCAAATGTGTGTTAACAACATAATATAATGATTAATTTGGGATCGCTTTGTATCGATATGATCAAATTGAGTGAAGTCGACCGACCAGTGTTGTGTTGCGGTCGTGAATCAGTTTTCTATCAACACCCCAAATTCAAATTCAACATTCCCGTTTTCAGTGGAAATCAGTATCCCATCCACAAGCCGATACATGGCAATTGGTTTATTTCGGCAAGACGTACCTTTCTTTAAGATAAATTACTAAGTGTTGCATTACTCTCTGTGAGAAGACAAACTACTCGGTAATGCAAATACAACATTTTTTTTGCTTATAAAACAGGGTTTGTGGCAGATATTATGGCGAAACGAGCATGTGATAACTAAATGTATCGGCATATTTGTGTATGCCTGTATTAAACTCTGGGACAGCCAGCCAACTTGTTTGAAGGGTTACCTTAGACATATGACTAATACATATATGGACACATATTTCAGTACTTATGTTGTAGTGCATTATGTGCAGTAACTTGTGGATCCATAACATTATATGACACCCCAAACGGCGTGTCAGATGATAAACTTCTTGAAATAGTTACCCTAGAAGGAATGACGCACTGGCCAAAAACATTGTATTTAACACGCCTGGTTCACAATATTACAATATAAAGCAAAACATGTCTTCTTCTATCGAGTAGAAGAAAGAAACCTTAACATAAACCAGAAGTCGCCATAGGACATCGAAGCGTTTAACCTTTATGTTTACTGATATGTAATAAATTCCTTTTTTGTAACACATTATCAGTTCATTACTAAGTTTGATTAAAAACTAGTCGAGTTGCCCGGCGGTGTACGAGTGAAAATGCTCGTTGCCAACAATTGTACATAGCTATCATTCTGAGTTACGAACCTTACATCAAACGCCCATGTTGGTTCCTTCGACGTAGACACCCCAATGTGTTTGAATTTGCGAACCATCACTATGGACCCGCTAGAAGGTATGAAGCATTGGCAAGGCAAGCAAAAACATTGTATCTAACACGTCTGGTTCATAATGGCATAATAAAAAGCAAAGCATTTCTTCTTCTTTCGAGTAGAAGAAAGATACCGTCAGTTTACTGCCATGAAGCACGAACACATCAACCAGAGCAAGCTGTATGACGTTAGCGTTTGACCTGTTTACTCATACGTAATAAATTGCTTTTGTGTAACACATTATCAATTCGTTAATACGTTTTAAGACAAACTAACCAAGTTTTCCGGTGGTGCTCGGGAGAAAAGGCAAGAACTTGTGCCAATGGCAATGACAACTTCACGTCCATAAATCACGTACAACTGCCGATTTCACGACGTTTGGACGTTTGACGTAGATCACGTAGCAGTGAAACAGGCAAAGCGTTGCTAACAATTGCACGGAGTTATTCTTCTGCGTTACGAAATTTTTTAATGTTCGTACCACCAATATGGACCACCTGGTACGCCCCAGACAGCCTGACGTATATACATACAGACAACAGACAGACATACAAATATACGTAGAGACAAACATACAGACATACGTAGTCACAAACTATTTTATTATGTAGACGTAAGCAGATTATGAAACATTGTATGAAAACGGTTGTGTGACGTACTTAAATAAAAAGTACATTTCCTCATGTTTCAAGCCACACTCTTTTTATGTGAAAAACAAATGCAAGAAACACATTAATCTGTATTAATTACTGAAACAAATTGTGTCGCACATGTGTATATAAGTAGAACGGTTATATGTATTTTGTAAATGCTAAATTACAGGACCGTTTATTTTTGCAAAATGCTTGAAAAATGCTCCAATATGTGTGTCGTTCTACAATCTTCAAACATATCTTATCTATGAACATAGCATATCGTACACGTATCGTCAACAAGAATGCTGTGGCACAATTCCGACATATCATATCATGATCTAGATTCTTTATCGCTACGCACCACATTATTTAATATGCATGTTTTGTTACTGACCAACATCCACGTAATTTAGATCTATGAACATGCACAGTGACGTGGAAAGTGCGGGACAACCCGTCTGCATAAATGTAACAAAAGGAAAGAGTTTTGCGCTTGATAGAACACCGTGGTACAAAAGCACCAACTCATTATATATGAATAATGCCCAGATGTTTTTGAAAAGACTTCATACCAGTATTCAACTGCTCAACATATCTCTTGTGACACAAGACTGCCTGTTAACTTGGAAGCAATACATTAACCCCCTCCATTCTGTACGGTTATTTACTGTTCTTACTACCTTTTTTGACACTGGTGTTTTTTTCCTCCATGCGACGGCTGACATTCATGAGCCAACGTTAACTGGCCGTAGCTCTATGTCTCTTTCCAGTCACCTACATGCTCGAACTCTAGAACAGAATCTTCGTCCCATCACTTGACATTACAATCTCAATTTGCTCGATTTTGTTTTCTATAAGTAGGATGACCTTGTTTTATATGTAGAGGTGACCAGCTAACAATGTTTCCTATTTTGTGACGCATCATATCGTTCACATGACTTCCATAGTTAGCCTACTGCAGTGTCCATTCAAGTATCTTCTTCATTGGCCACCGATCCTCTCCCGCGATCACCGCCAGCGATCTACAGTGATCCATGCTGCAATGAAAATGCACATACATAAGCTTTTTCAAACATATGTGTAATTGATCAGAGACAATGGGAAACAATAATAACTTTGTGTACGAGGATGCCCTTTTCGGCCAAAAACGAAGACGTCAATGTATCCAGTACACCTAAAACTGTATTGGTTAGATCAATGCAAAACAGCAGCTAACCAATCGTACAACACGCAAGTTGTATGGTTTACTGATGCCTCCCAACAGAGCGCAGCCATTGACGGAAATAACTCTCCAGAAAAGCATGACAGACGATTTATCATACGACTGGAGGTTAGTGCGATTGGAATTCAGCGCTTACAAATAATAAATATCCTAACACTGTTGTCCTCAACGTGAGTTCCATCGAATTGTGTCACGAAAGATGCTAAATTGTGTTTAATGTGTTAGGGGCGCGCTGCAGGCTTGTGGGGGCAGATGAACTGTAGTGGATTAGTGTTGGTAATGTACTGTAGCGAATTAGTGTTGGTAATGCAGTGTATGATGACAGAAAATACCATCCTGCAACTATTCTAATTTTGATATGTTTGGAAAATGGCAGCAATATAAATCTCCAGAGCGTTATTACTTCCTTGGTTTTACATATACTATTATATGTAATTTATTTGGAAATCGTTTGCAATACGAACACATCCATGTGTTACTGTGCAACGGACAACTGTCTTAAATCCATGCACCAGCTCGTAATATCATGGAAACACAAATGTCGCCAGTGTTCCGTGGTTTACCTGAAAACAATCAAGCGTGGGTGATTATATGAAAGAGATTTCAAAATACCAAATCTAACATACGCACCACACATGGGCACATTAACGAAATGCTTGGGTTGTGTTATTGACGCACGGCATAACATATATATATATATATATATATATATATATATATATATATATATATATATATATATATATATATATATATATATATATATATATATATATATATATATATATATATATATATATATATAAAACTCTTATCTATGCACATGAACTATGGCAACAACCCAAGAAACTAGTTCCTCATTATTAGCACTAACAAAACTATTTATTTTTGCACCACATCTGTTTACATCAACGAAATGGTTGAGTTTTATTAATGATGCACAATATCGAAGAGCGGTACGCATGTATGCGCGCGTAGCTCTTACCGATGCACATGATTCAGGACACCAGCCGATGGAACAGGTTCCTCATTGTCAGCACAAACAAATTAATATAATCTTCAAATGTTATATTATATTTACATTGAAAGGTACAAACAGCTTTAGTATACGTATGATGTCTTCAACATCGCGATTAATTTTCCAAATATATTGTCGAAATTAAAAACCATACGTTGCAAAATGTATTACTCAAAAATGCTTTCAAAAAACATTTTTTTTCCAGCTTGTTGCGATGCAATGAAAAACACAAAAAAAACACAAAGAAACGCTTCGCGCCAGATGGCCTTCCAAAAAGTGAGAACAACCTTTTTGAGAACAGGAGAAACTTCTCGAACACAGCAGGAGATACAGCGTCGATTCATCAGACGAAAAAAAGTTTTTTTTCAAATGCTCCCTTGCAGGTATGACGCACTGGAAAACAAAAACATTGCTTCGATAAAAAGAAAGACACCGTAACCTTCGTGTCATGCTGTACACACGCACAAGCCAGAACTCACTATATAAAGGCAGAGCGTTTTACCTGTTCATCATCTCTTGCCGTCAGTGCTGTTCACAGACCACAGGACATTGAAGAATTTCATTCCATGTAAGTATAATTGCATGTTTGTAACAGTTTAATGATGTTTAACACGCTGCCTCATAGTAATTGCTTATTTGCGGATGTCATGTAAACGTCACACTATTCCAAATCTATATTTCCTGGACAGCTCCATGACAGATCACATGTTAATTACATACGGTTGATGAAGTTCAACTGTTTTTTAAAAAATGTGTGCCACTTTCGAACTCTTCAGATAAAGAATAATTCTGCGAAATTGATCACAAAAACATATTGAATTAAGTATTGTACACAAATTGACACAAATCCGCCGAGTGAAATTCAAGTTACAGTGCACTCCTATTACATGGCACAGCTGGTTTCTGAAATATTATCCTCTCGCTTAGGTGAACTTTTCTTTTCTTTGGATGTTGACATTGTCGTTATGTATTTCAATTGTCTTCATTAAGAATGCACCGTTTGTCGATCGTGGAAACTCTGTGAATGTCACAAAGATACTACATTTCGTCTTCCAGCATGAACGCTCTCAAATTGACAGTCGTTATGGTCGTTATGATCGTCGCCTTGTCGACGCTCACAGAGGCGTATGGCAGTGGATGGGGTAGCGGATCCTGTTGTGAGTATTTTCATGATAATTACAAACTAATTGAAGAATATATTAATTATACTATTACCATGTTCATTCTGGCAAAGTAATTGAAGAACATATTCATTATAAAAAATATTTTTGTGTTTCGTCCAACGCTTTTTGTGTTTGTTTATGATCGTAGAAAAGGCAGTAAATAATGTCGTACTGACGGTACATACAACACGAACATATATTAATGTATATTTGTACAAACAATTTGCTTCCTCAATCTAGAATCTACGTATATTTTAAAATTCGTATAATGTTCACAATTTGGTTCACGTTATGTTTTTACACTTTTACAAAAGGTGGTCTAACAATAATAAATATCCGGAGAAATGTTGAATCAGGTATAATACTTATCTTTCCGCATGCATTTCACTCTAGATTGGCCAGTATGGTATATATCGAACTGTTCAGTTGGCGGGAGTGATGTTCATCAATTGAAATTAGCTGTGCAGGTATTGATTCAATCATAAATATACACTGATTTCCAAGTCCACGAAAATATTTGTGTATAGGACGTGCATTAAAGTGTGATAATAAACTGATATGTTCTCTGGTTTCAGTGAAAACCTGCAATGTAAAATGCAGGTACGGGTGTTGTACATGCCAGGTTACAACATACAGTTACAACTACCATCACAGCGCTTGTAATGTATGTTGCTGCTGCCAGTGTGACCGACGTGGCTTCGCTAAATGCTACCAATACTTCAATTACCATTCAAGAAGGTATTAAGCAACCGGCAAATCCTGATTCGGGTTGTGGCTGCTTATTGAGAACGGCCATGTTGAAAATATAGAATTCGGAAGAGTTGTATTGATCAATAAATCCGTATCCTGGAATATTTCGTTGTATTTTGCGTATATTATGTTTAATGCATCAACTGTTTCGTGAGGAAACTTTTGATAAAGTGCCACATCAAAGATTACTACTTAAACTAAAATGACTTGGAAGATGGTATGAAAAGAAAGGTACTACAATGTGCAGATGACTAAGAAATAGAAAGAAAATAAAAAAAATTATAAATGATGGAGATAAACAATATTTAAAAGATGATCCAGACGAATTAATTAAATGGTCTAAAAAGGGCAGATGTTATTCGATTTTGGGAAATACACCTACACGCACGAACGCACGCACGCACGCACGCACGCAAGCACGCACGCACGAACGCACGTGAGCAAGCACGCAAGTACGTAAGTGCTGACATGAAACATTCACAGCAGTGTGCAATTGCAGCTTCATAAGGTAGTACGAAAAACATAACATAATAGCTGAGTTACCCGGCGTTGCATTACGAGAAAAAGGCAGCCATAGTTATTTTGTACTGATGTCTAAGAAATAGAAAGAAAAGAAAATCTTTTAAATGACGGAGATAAACAATATTTACAAGTTGATCCAGACAAATTAATGAAATGGTCTAAAAAATGGTAGATGTTATTCGATTTTGGGAAATATACCTACACACACGCACTCACGCACGCACGCACGCACGCACGCACGCACGCACGCACGCACGCACGTATGCACGCACGCACGAACGCACGCGAGCAAGCACGCAAGTACGTAAGTGCTGACATGAAACACCCAGAGCAGTGTGCAATTGCAACTTCATATGGTAGTACATCATACGAAAGACAAGATGATCCAGACAAATTAATGAAATGGCCTAAAAAATGGCAGATGTTATTCGATTTTGGGAAATATACCTAAACGCACGAACGCACGCACGCACGCAAGCACGAACGCACGCACACACTCAACCACGCACACATGCACGCACGCACGAACGCACACGCGAGCAAGTAGGTTAGTGCTGACATGAAACATTCAGAGCAGTGTGCAGTGTACCACAGACGAAAAGTAAAACAAAATAGCTGAGTTACCCGGCGTTGCACTAAGAGAAAAGGCAGCCTTAGGTATTTTGTACTGATCTACATTATTATTATATAGGTCTTTTTTCAAGTGGCCACTATGGACTGCGCTACGATGCTGCTATAATGTAGCTTTTTTCCTGAAACAATGTCTTTGGATAAATACAATGTCACTGCAGTGTAGCTAGTGTTACTTTGTAATGCTATATATTGACGTTTCTATATACAAAACACCTCTATGGAACATAAAAAAATATAAATTGAAATGTATTCCTGATTACTTCGTGCGTCCAGCGCATTTGTACGCATAATTATTATCTTTCCGATGACATAGAAATCAAAATGATTCCGCAACGTCCGCTATAGCCTTTTCTTTCGTCCGAATCGGCCCACAAATGCGGCCGTGAATAATACACAACAGACAAACACACATATAAACAGACTCATTAATGTATATATTATTATATATGGAAAAAAAGAGCTAATTATATTGATGAATAAGTAAACAGGCCTCATTTAAAAAGTAGGGGTGTTCACCCCTCAGTCGCTATTACTATGTTCAGGTAGAACAAAATCAAACAACATAAATATATACGTAATCATCGCATCATACAGACGTAACTAAAGAATGACCTCGCATCGCTTTGTGAAGTATATGCCAGATTTATTTATTAGTTTTTAATATATATTATTGCTAAATCATTAAGAGGTGTTTAATCGATGTATTAAGCCTAGATTAGCAACAGAAAGGCAGGTTTCCAAAATATTATATTTACACCACCCAAGTGGATATGGACAAAATCCAAATGGTGCCAAAGATTGATGACAAAGTTTAGCCCCTTTAGTCCGCCCTTAATTGAACACGATGTTCCGCCCTTTAATCCTGACATTTGCTAAATTGCTCTGAACTCGGAGGTCAAAGTAATTAGGGAAGTGAGTGGGAAACCTGGGAACCCTGGATTTGGCCAGCTCCAAGAGTTCAAAAGTTTAACTTACTAACTGGGCAAGGAAGTGCTGGCAGATGTCACTGTCCAGCAGTTGAGACGGTAGATGGTTTAACAAGTTGACCAATGGTAAAGCGAATTGGGTATTTAAGCAATCACAGCGCCTATTGTGACGACGTCTGAATGTGGTAAGCTGATAGCGTAAGTGCACCGGAGGAGCGTTTCCAAAGGGCGGGCAAGACTATTTAAATTCACACTGATGTGTGTAGTCATGCCTAATTTTAGGCATTAAAATTGTCAGGCGGCGGGCCATACTTGCTTTAGCTTTATAATTAAAAATGTCCGGTCAGAATTTGTTGTCAAGTCTTCTAGACATTAAGAGTCTATGTACATTTTACGTGATGTTTACGTTAAACAATTTTCTTTACGGTTTACGGTGATATAGATCTTCACTGTTTCTTTTCATTGTCATCATGAGTGATTATATTGCTACTGTGCACGTAGCCTTCTGATTTACACAATTAAAATCTCTTCGAAACTGGAGAAAAATGCGTTGACTACACTTATGAAGTAATATATGTACTCACTGGTCGGTTGAGTACAACATCAATTATAAATCTTGACATGGCGAGCCCATAGAAGACGGACAATTAAAACACATCTACATATGGGATAAATGCCTCCCGGACCTTTGCGTGCGGCCCCGAAGAAGATACGTTGGGGAGGCATATATCGTATAGCATGAATATTATTTTACAATGTGAACCGGTATTTATTTGTGAGTGAAAATCGTCCCATCATTTGTCGTTGATACACATGATTTGTAAAAAGAGTTAAACAATTTTAACAACATTTGCCATCCAAGCGAAAGGCCGAGATGACAAGTGGACAAGGAAGTAATTGGCTTACAGAGAGTCCAACAATTTTAATCTACGTGTCACCCCCCTCTTGGGTACGTGTCAACCTTGTTTTTAAACATATTCAGGTTCCTAGCAGATACACAATCCGTAGACAATTTGTTACATTCATTTATTTTCCTCTGTGAGAACGAGTACTTCCTGATATCCAATCTACACTGATCCTTTACTAATTTTACCTCATGTCCTCTAGTTCTACTATTTTTATTCAGTAAAAAAAAACGTATTTATATAAATAGTTTCATACCCATTCAATATCTAAAAAATAAAATTAATCTGATCTCGTCTTAACCTCCTTGCCTCTAGAGTTGTTAAACCACATTATTTCAGGCGTTAATCATAACTAAGGTCTCTCAGTTCTGGAATACGTTTAGTTGCTCTCCTCTGTATGCGTTCAAGCCAATATATATCCTTCTTACGATATGGTATCCACGTTTGTATATAGTATTCTAAATGAGGTTTAACTATTGCTTTATACATAGGCATAAGCAGCTTTTTCCATGAACGTTGTTTCTCTTAATGAACCCAGTAATGTGATTACAAATTTAAGCTGCAATACCATTCTGTTCTGAAACTTTCATATCATCATTATTATCGTTATTATCATCATTATTATTGTTATTATCGTAATTATTATTTTTATTTCTGAGTCCTTTTCTTTTACCGTAGTATCTAGAACTGTATCTCCCATTTATCGTTTATTTCCAAGTTCCCGTGTCCTGTATGTACACATTTATATTTCCCAAAATGTAATAACATTTGCTATTTGTCAGATCATTTAACTAATTTGTCTCGATCGTTTTGTAAATGTTGTTTATCACCATCAGTGTTAACCTTTCTAAACACTTTTGTGTCATCCGCAAATTTCAGTACGTTGCCTGTTATGTTGTCGTCCAAGTCATTGATATATATTAAGAATAATAAAGGTCCTAATACTGATCCTTGTGGTACCCCACTCAAAACTGATTTCCAGTTTGAAACCACCCCATCTACTACAACACGCTGTCATCTTTCAGTCAGCCATTGTTCTATCCAGTCAATTATGCCATCCCCAATACCATCGGCTTTTAATTTAAGTAGTAATCTTTGAAGTGGCACTTTGTGAAAAGTTTTCTGAAATCTAAATAGATAATGTATATGTGTAAGGAGAAAATACAAACCAGACACGTTATTGCGCATCATTCATTCGAATTGGGAATGAGTTATTGCTTGGTTTCTCAGCAAATACACCATTATAAATTTATGTCTAGAAATGTTCAAATGCACTAATCTTCTCAATTGGCATTTATTGAGTTATGTCGTTATATGTATATATACATATACATATATATATATATACATATACATATATACATATACACATATACATATATATACAAATTTACGAAACTTGAGTGGAGGAGGACGCTTCCCACTTTTCCCTGATGTTTCCCGCTTTTCCATGAGTAGATGTTGACGCCTGTGCATTACATAAAATGTCTACAAACATGACATGTTTAGCTGAGAGAAGCATCAAGGAACCCGAGTGACAACTTGTAACACAACACTTGATAAGATCTAGACACGAGCCGTCAGATAATGGACTTTAGTTGAATATGCCAAGGTAAGATCACCAGATGCGACAGAGCAACGTCGCCCTCTGGCGGTCTCTGCGTTGTGGAATTTACAGGGATAACCTCATAATGAGGACCTTTTACATGGTACATAATTGTTGATAACGTTAATTGTGTTACTATGACGCCAGCAGCTTCTTAAATCTATGCGAGCGTCATCTGACGGCGAGTTAACTTGGCTCGATGACGTGTCATATTTGCTGGGGAAAGGGGAGTGCGGACGGAGGTTGGTAAGAGTGTATATGTGGGAAGTATATGAACGAGGAAGGGAGAGGTGAAAGACCCGGATAAGTAAGGAGGTATCACATATATAAGTTACTTGATGAAACTATCACATATGCTTATGAATGGGAATAACAATAAATACGCAATATAGCCTATTTCTATTTTAATCTCAAGAAGTAACTGTATTCAGCCAGTCAGGTTGGAACTTTCGAAATGTCGCACGTTTGGCAGTGAGATGTTGCTGTGGATTCTCAGCCGCGCAGGTACATTGATGGTGACATTCCGGAAACATCGATATGCATATTTATATATGACAAAAACTGCCAATATTTAGGAAAGGCGTGTTTGCGACTTAATTAAAACAGTTGGAGGTATGTGATGTTAATAGCTTGTTCAGAATATCAACGACATTTTGGCGGTGGCTTTGATTTTTTAAAGAATGTTTGATGGTCTAGTTTAACTATAATCAGACAAAACGTAAACATGGCCACCAATGCACTGTGGCCTGACCTCTGTAGCGGTAGTTTGATGTATTCAATTTACGTGACAGACGTGATATCGCTGCTGAGTCCGGGAGGGAGGGAGGGAGGGAGGGAGGGAGGGAGGGAGGGAAAGAGGGAGGGAGTCCAAGACCAAGCTTGGTCACTGTCTTGGGAGCCACCGACAGAGCAACAACATCCGAAGCAGCAGTTCACACGAATAAATGGTCCGGACAGTTACAGAATGTATCATCCTTTTCTTCCCTCCTCCCCCTCTCCCTGTCTCACTCTCCCTCCATCCTCAATCTCCCACTTCCCCATCCCCCTCTCTTTACCTCCCTCTCCCTCCCCCTCACTATCCCTACATCCTGCATCCTCCCCTCTGTCACTCACTCTCTCCCACGCCCTCTCTCCTTCCGGGGATCCCACAACTATCACTCTCAGTCCGCTCTCGTGCGGGGATCCCACTACCATCACTCTCAGTCCGCTCTCGTGCGGGGACCACAGCGCAAACCATTTGCTACTCAAGCCAGAAAGATGCTAAGGTCTGAAATGATAGTAAATGTTATATAATAACTACAAAACTACAATACTTATTCACAAGGTCGTCAATGGCTAAATAAGTAGCCAAGAACTACTACAGGAATAACTGAATGACGTAATGACACCAGATGCGATTTCGCGCAGTATTCGTTGGGTCCACGCAGCTTGCGCTAGTAAAAGGCACACAAATACCACTATTTTCAACAATATCAAGAACACTGCACACTTTTAAACTGCTTCATTTGTCAACATCACGACAATGTACATCCCCTAGTGCTGTACTCAAGAAAAATAAATCAGTAAATGCATTCCGTGCCTCATGTAAACAGGAATACAGTATACCTTGATTTACCATGGTAAACAATGGTATATCATACTTTGTCATATATTATGGTATACCATTTACCTGTTTCAAAACACCATAGTGTTTTACCACGGTATTTCATCAGGGTAGATCATCATACTTCATGAGCCTCAACCACGCCTTGCAGTTGTCCGTCCATATAGCTCTTGGTCTTCCTTCAGGGCCGCGGTAGCTGGGCAGATTGAGTACCGGAAAGGTCAACGGAAGTCACTTGGTTAGGTGTGCAACTACAGTAGTTTAAAAACAATGTCGTTAACACCACTTTGCCTGTGTCTTTCGGATGAGACACTAAAGGGCCGTTGGTTCTTTCCACATATATATATATATATATTTTATTATATATATATATATATATATATATATATATATATATATATATATATATATATATATATATATATATATATATATATATATATATATATATATATAACCTATGCAAGAGGAAGTAAAATACCCCACATGCATTCACAGAGCCGTAGGTCTCGATCAATAAAAACATACTGACGGGGCGATGCGTTTGCTGCTGTCAACAAAAATCGATGTTATATGGAGTAAGCAAATGAAATAGTGACATGACTGTGTATATGGATCTGGTTGACCCGTAAAACTAATTATGTTAATAAAAACCAACATACAAAGTATGGATTTTTGGACATTTTAATTAATCGAAAACTTCCACTGGTTGCGTATTAATTAACTAATGAAGATTGTCGAGATCTTCTCAGGCGTGAATCTCTCGGTCGTACCTTTATTTGAAACGGTAAGCAAAGTTCGTACACCAAAACGAGTGTTCATTGAAATCAGCATTGTATAAATTCGTTCATTACGAAGATGTCCCATGGTATACTATGACGTACCATGGTGTACAATGAAATATCATAGTAAACTGTGATAAACCATGGTACACTTTGGTATACCATGCTTTGTCATACATTGTCTATGGCAACGTATGGCATACAATGGTTTACCATGGTTTCAAAACATTATGGTATATTACCATAGTTTATCTGTTTCAAAGCACCATGGTACACCATGGCATACAATGGTGCTATGCAATAGTGTATGCTTCCATAAGGGCCTCTATGTGGGTTTCTACCTTGGCTAAGCAGTTGTCCCTCTCCATTGTACTGACACCGTACATCTCCATTGTGGTGACGGATACTGAAACCGTACATCTCCATTGTGGTGACGGATACTGACACCGTACCTCTCCATTATGGTGACGGATACTGACACCGTACATCTCCATTGTGGTGACGGATACTGACACCGTACATCTCCATTGTGGTGACGGATACTGACACCGTACATCTCCATTGTGGTGACGGATACTGACACGGTACATCTCCATTGTGGTGACGAGTATTGACACCGGACACCTCCATTGTGGAGACGGGTACTGACACCGTACATCTCCATTGTGGTGACGGGTACTGACACCGTACATCTCCATTGTGGTGACGGATACTGACAGCGTGCATCTCCATTGTGGTGACGGGTACTAACATCGTACATCTCCATTGTGGTGACGGATACTGACACCGTACATCTCCATTGTGGTGATGGATACTAGCACCGTACATCACCATTTTGGGGACGGATACTGACACCGTACATCTCCATTGTGGTGACTGGTACTGACACCGTACATCTCCATTGTGGTGACGGATACTGACACCGTACATCTTCAATTGTGACGGGTACTGACATCGTACATATCCATTGTGGTGACGGGTACTGACACCGTATATCTCCATTGTGGTGACGGGTACTGACACCGTACATCTCCATTGTGGTGACGGATACTGACACCGTACATCTCCATTGTGGTGACGGGTACTGACAACGTACATCTCCATTATTGTGACTGATACTGATACCGTACATCTCCATTGTGGTGACGGATACTGACACCGTACATCTCCATTGTGGTGACGGGTACTGACAACGTACATTTCCGTTATTGTGACTGATACTGATACTGTACATCTCCATTGTGGTGACGGAAACTGACACCGTACATTTCCATTATTGTGACTGATACTGATACCGTACATCTCCATTGTGGTGATTTGTATTGACACCGTACATCTCCATTGTGATGACGGATACTGACACCGTACATCTCCATTGTGGTGACGGATACTGACACCGTACATCTCCGTTATGGTGACGGATACTGACACCGTACATCTCCATTGTGGTGACGGGTACTGACACCGTACATCTCCATTGTGGTGACGGATACTGACACCGTACATCTCCATTGTGGTGACGGATACTGACACCGTACATCTCCGTTATGGTGACGGATACTGACACCGTACATATCCATTGTGGTGACGGGTACTGACACCGTATATCTCCATTGTGGTGACGGGTACTGACACCGTATATCTCCATTGTGGTGACGGATACTGACACCGTGCATCTCCATTGTGGTGACGGGTACTGACACCGTACATCTCCATTGTGGTGACGGATACTGACACCGTACATTTCCATTGTGGTGACGGATACTGACACCGTACACCTCCATTGTGGTGACGGATACTGACCCAGTACAGCAAGGAAGACGTTGACTCTGTTCTTGAAATGTGATCTGTTTTTACGCTAAATATTTCCTCTGGAATTCGTTCCAAAGGCGGTCGGCTGTCGGCAAGTTGATGCGCTGGTTGCTCTTCATACTACCAGAGGAGGATATAGCGTATAACTAATTGTAAACGGTGCTTTGCTAAACTCTTCAATTGGCCCAATGCCTGTATAAAAAAGAGGAGTTAGGGCAAAAAGAGATTGTCAGAGTATCATTAACACAGGAAGCCAAAACTCAGCCAAACGTGGAACAGGAAGAGTCTCCCTTGGAGATGACAGTGCATTGCAGTGAATACTTAGATGAAACTGCTTCGACAATGCCCCTCTTATCTTCCAAGAAAACCTCATACAATATTCAGACGGAGTATCAGAACCAAGCATTAAACAGAGAAGCCAGCCCATTTAGCGTCGGAATGACACAACTGTGACAGCACAGTCCTAGAACGAAGCTAGATTAGGTGAACGCAGTTACGACAATTTATGGAGAATACCAGAGAAACGGTACTGGAGAGATGGTGATGAAGAGGAAGACGCCACTCACACAGAAATAGTGGCATTTATACCACCATAAGAGGGTTAGGTCATCACATGGGAAACAGCACATATAAGAGTCATATAAGTCTAGTATAAGAGGGTTAGGTCGCCCTCATCACATGGGAGACAGCACAGGTAAGAGTCATATAGCCTAGTATAAGAGGGTTAGGTCGCCCTCATCACATGGGAGACAGCACAGGTAAGAGTCATATAGCCTAGTATAAGAGGGTTAGGTCGCCCTCATCACATGGGAGACCGCACAGGTAAGAGTCATATAGCCTAGTATAAGAGGGTTAGGTCGCCCTCATCACATGGGAGACAGCACAGGTAAGAGTCATATAGCCTAGTATAAGAGGGTTAGGTCGCCCTCATCACATGGGAGACAGCACAGGTAAGAGTCATATAGCCTAGTATAAGAGGGTTAGGTCGCCCTCATCACATGGGAGACAGCACAGGTAAGAGTCATATAGCCTAGTATAAGAGGGTTAGGTCGCCCTCATCACATGGGAGACAGCACAGGTAAGAGTCATATAGCCTAGTATAAGAGGGTTAGGTCGCCCTCATCACATGGGAGACTGCACAAGTAACAGTCATATAAGTCTAGTATAAGAGGGTTAGGTCGCCCTCATCACATGGGAGACTGCACAAGTAACAGTCATATAAGTCTAGTATAAGAGGGTTAGGTCGCCCTCATCACATGGGAGACTGCACAGGTAACAGTCATATTAGTCTAGTATAAGAGGGTTAGGTCGCCCTCATCACATGGGAAACAGCACAGGTAAGAGTCATATAAGTCTAGTATAAGAGGGTTAGGTCGCCCTCATCATATGGGAGACAGCACAGGTAAGAGCCATATAAGTCTAGTATAAGAGGGTTTGGTCGCCCTCATCACATGGGAGACAGCACAGGTAAGAGCAATATACGCCTAGTATAAGAGGGTTAAGTCGCCCTCATCACATGGGAGACAGCACAGGTAAGAGTCATGTACGCCTAGTATAAGAGGGTTAGGTCGCCCTCATCACATGGGAGACAGCACAGGTAAGAGCAATATTCGCCTAGTATAAGAGGTTTAGGTCGCCCTCATCACATGGGAGACAGCACAGGTAAGAGTCATATACGCCTAGTATAAGAGGGTTAGGTCGCCCTCATCACATGGGAGACAGCAGAGGTAAGAGTCATAAATTATCTAGTTCAAGACTAAGACGAAAAGATCAATCAATCACATCAGTGTTATGAAACGACAATGAGGGGAACTATATGGAATACGTATATAACAGTCTGCAGATAAACAAATTACAGTACAAAGACTTGACAATACTAATGGTAGATTTCAATGCCAAATCAGAACAAACCACAGTGAATGAAGAGGTGATGGGTAAAGACAGCCTCAGCAAGATGAACCAGAACGGTGAGATATTTACAGACATGTGCGCATTCAATAGACTTATCACTGGAGAAACCATAGTGTCCGCAGCGTAATGTCCGCACATGTCATCTGAATATAGAACGGAGAACCAGACCGACCATATCTTTGTAGGACATAAGATCACAGGTCGGAGCAAATGCCCGCTCTGACTAACGTACGGTCGACGTGCTTTCTCCGTGACGGCACCGCGGCTATAGACAGACTTACCGGACTATATTCGTGTCACATGTTCACTCGAACTGTTTCCTACTAAAAAAAATTTTTTCTCACTGGTATGTAACTTTTTAATTTTTTGTATATGTAATAACCTGGGTATACTATACTTTACACTCTGACTATTACCTGTTATGTAAGCATTACCATTGTATTGATTTGTTTTATTTTCTTATATTTATAATTGTTGTCAATGTTGCATTTTAAGCGCCTCTGAACATATTTTTTTCGGGATATCCGGCGGTATATTAATAAAGGTTATTATTCATTAATATTTAGCATTTAATGACTTTAATGCTAAAAAAGAGCTTTAAGGACGAGCACCAGCATAACGCATTCCCTTTAAGGCTCATTCTATTTTGACAGCCTATTAAATATTATGCACAGCACAAGACGTTAAATCAGTCTATATCATTCATTGGCGCATCGCTTAGTCCTGTGATATCCAAAGAATATGGATGTTTTGGGTATAACTACTGGCGTCAAGGTTATTGTTATGTCAAACCTACACATATCGCGGCCATATGCTACACCAAAGGGTGTTCACAGCTGCCTTTACGTAACCAGCTAGGTGGGTAACTAGTTGAGAATGTGCTGATGTCGTAAAATGTCTCTCCCTCTCCCTCCACCCCTTCACTTTTAATCTCTTCCATCCTCTATCTCCCCTTCTCGCCCTCATATTATCACTCGGTCATATAAGTGTAAATTTAGCCTGAATTATGAAAATGTGTAGGAATTAATACGCGCGCTGTATCGAAGTGGAGGCATTTATAGTACCCAACAGTACCAACAGTACCCAACAGTACCCCCCTAGGATTAGCGGAAGTCTTCGTCTTGTTGTGTCACTACACTTTCCCCCACCTGGCAGCACACATGCCCTGGCAGCACACAGGCCCTGGCAGCACACAGGCCCTGTCAGCACACAGGCCCTGGCAACACACAATCTCTGGCAGCAGACAGGCCCTGGCAGCACACAGGCCCTGGCAACACACAGGCCCTGGCAGCACACAGGCCCTGGCAGCACACATGCCCTGGCAGCACACAGGCCCTGGCAACACACAAGCTATGGCAGCACACAGGCCCTGGCAGCACACAGGCCTTGGCAGCACACAGGCTCTTGCAGCACACAGGCCCTGGCAGCACACAGGCCCTGGCAACACACAGGCCCTGGCAGCACACAAGCTCTGGCACTGGAGTTGTATACTGCCAAGCCGCCTGAGCTGCAAAGCTCTGGTAGAAGACGGCAATCTAGTTAGATGTTGAGTCGCTTGGGGAACCTCTCCAGAGTCACGTTCAGTGGACATCTTGGCTATACCCGTACTAATGCATCATATATTTGTAGCGTCCAACACCAGCCATGAGGCGGTTGAGACACCGCCAGTAACACAGGAGAATAACACGAGAAGAACACACCTGTATTTACTCTGGTGACAAGATACACAGAATACATGACGTAGGAATCACCGGCCCCGTGTTTGGTGACAAGACACACAGGTACATTTAACAAGATTTAACAAGATTTGCCATCCAAGCCAAAGGCTCAGATGGCAAGTGGACAAGGAAGCCATTGGCTTATCGAGAGTCCAACAATGTTCATCTACTTATAGCCCGCCCTCCTGAGATATGTGTCAACCTTGTTTTTAAACGTATTCACGCTGCTAGCAGTTACACAATCTGTTGACAATTTGTTCCATTCATTTATTGTCCTCTGTGAGAACGAGTGCTTCCTGATGTCCAATCTACATTGATCCTTTACTAATTTTACCTCATGTCCTCTAGTTCTGCTATCCTTCTTGAGTGAGAAAAACATATTTCTATCAATATTTTCATACCCATTCAATATCTTAAAAACTTCAATCTGATCTCCTCTTAACCTCCTTGTCTCTAGAGTTGTTAAACCACATTCTTTCAGGCGTTCTTCATAACTAAGGTCTCTCAGTTCTGGAATCATTTTAGTTGCTCTCCTTTGTATGCGTTCAAGCGTATCTATATCCTTCTTACGATATGGTCTCCATGCTTGTATACAGTATTCTAAATGAGGTCTAAGTATTGCTTTATAAATAGGTATAATTAACTTTTTCCCTTGTATGTTATGTTTCTTCTAATCAATCCAAGAATTTGATTACCCTTTGAAGCTGCAATACCACACTGCTCTGAAACTTTCATATCAGCGCTTATTGTAACTCCTAAGTCCTTTTCTTTTACAGTAGTACCCAGAACAGTATCTCCCATTCTATAGTTTACATTCAAGTTCCTATGTCCTGTATGTAGGCATTTACATTTCCCAAAATTGAACAACATCTGCCATTTCTCAGACCATTTCACTAATCTGTCTAGATCGTTTTGTAAATGTTGTTTATCACCATCAGTATTAACCTTTCTAAACAGTTTTGTGTCATCCGCAAATTTCAGTACGTTACTTGTTATACTGTCGTCCAAGTCATTGATATAAATTAAGAATAATATAGGTCCTAATACTGATCCTTGAGGTACCCCACTCAAAACCGATTTCCAATTTGAAACTTCTCCATCTACTACAACTCGTTGTCTTCTGTCAGTCAGCCATTGTTCTATCCAGTCAGTTATGCTATCCCCGATACCATGGGCTTTTAATTTAAGTAGTAATCTTTGATGTGGCACTTTGTCAAAAGCTTTCTGAAAATCTAAGTAGATAATATCTACTGGCGATCCCACGTCTATCCACTTAGTGATTTCTTCCAAAAAACATAACATATTTGTTAAGCATGACCTCGCTTTTAGGAATCCATGTTGAGATGAATTTAATAATTTATGCTTAACGAGGAAGTCCACCATATGGTCTTTAATTAACCTTTCTAATAATTTACAAATCACTGACGTTAAACTCACTGGTCTGTAATTCTCTGACTTATTTCTCGAACCCTTTTTAAATAATGGTATGATGTTTGCTTCTTTCCATTCAAACGGAACAACTCCCTCTTTTAATGACAAGTTGAATACTCTTGCAAGTGGTAGACTGATTTGTTCTACTGTTTCCATTAGTAATTTTGGAGGAATCCCATCCACTCCCGGTGATTTGTTATCCTTCATTGCCTTTATTTTCTTAGCTACCAATTCTGGAGTTACAACTAACGGACCTAAATAGTCAGATTTAGCCCCCTGAAATTTAGCATCAGCAACTGGTAATGAACTAATATCTTCTTTGGTAAACACTGAACTGAAGTAACCATTTAGGTCTTCCGCCATTAAAAACCCCTGTGATGTTATATTTCCAGCACTGTCTTCTAGATGTCCAACCTTGTCTTGTACGTTTGGTTTACTCCTGACATATGCATAAAAACTCTTGCTGTCATTTTTTTATGTTACATGCTAGTTTTTGCTCATAGCTTCTTTTAGATTGTCTGATTTCAGTTGTAGCTGCATTAAGTGCCTCTTTGTATTTTGCATAGTCTTCGTCCTTTCTGGTATGCCTATAAACCCTCCACATAGTTTGTTTTAGCATTATTTTTCTAATAGCCTCTTTTGACAAGTGTTTCTTTCTACACCGTTTTCCTTGTTTTTTTAAGGGAACAAATTTATCGATGATACTCTCAATTTCATATTTTAGAATATTCCAACATTCAATTGCGGTCTTATTCATCAGCATGTTATTCCAATCTAGCTTTGCAAAGTATTTTCTCATATCTTTGTAGTTACCTTTGTGGAAGTTTCTCTTGCACGTTTTCTTATTTTTACTTTCTGATTTTACATTGATGTCAAAATGTATTTGATTATGGTCACTATTACCCAATGGTTCAATTATTTTTACATTGTCCACTAATTCTTTTTGTGATGACAAAACTATATCTAATACATTTTCTCCCCTGGTTGGTTCTACTACGTGCTGAATAAGAAAGCTATCCTTGGATTAAAAATAGAAATTGTTGGTCCTCAATCCCTGTGCTCTCTAGAGAATTCCATTGTATGTGTCCATGGTTAAAATCTCCCATTATGATACATTCCCCTTTACTAACTTCCTTTATAGCGTTTTTATTTTTGTGTTGTCCTCTTCGTTTATGTTTGGACTTCGGTAAACTAATCCAATAGTTAATTTTGAATTTCCTGAAACAATTTTGCACCAAACAGCTTCATCGCAATCTGCTTCCCTTTCTAGTTTTATTTCATAAGCCTGAATAGATTCTTTAACATATAAAATAACTCCCCGCCCCTTCTTCCTATTCGATCTTTCCTAAACATTACATATCCTGTCAGTCCTAATTCAGCATCTGTTATATCTATGTTGGCCCATGGTTCAGTTATACCAATTATGTGAGGGTCAATATCTTCTACCATAATGTTTAATTCGTTTTTCTTATTTACTATGCTCCTTGCATTTAAACATACGCATCTATAACCTTTTTCAGTGATGTTTTTCGGATGATTTGATATTGGTTTATCTGTGCTAGTGGCCTCTTGTTCTGCTTGAGACACCTCTAGGTAACCCCCCTGCACTTCTAGTTTAAAGAATGTTTACTTCCAAAAATATTTGTCATTGTACCCAAGTCACTGTCTACTGCTGCTGAAAGTTTGTCCGCGAATACTGCTGCCCCCTTTCCACTTAAATGAAGCCCATCCTTCATGTACATATCAGCCCTCCCAACAAAACTTCCCCATAAATCCACAAATCCAACTTCCTCTTCCATACAGAACTTCTGGACTAACATGTTAATTGCCATCCCCCGACAATTTCGATATTTGTGACCCCTCCTGCCCATTACAGGTAAAATCCCTGACAGTATTACCTGCTCAACCCGCGTCTGTTTTAGTGTTCTGACCAACTGCCTATATTTCCTAACTATGGCAGTTGTACCCTCCCTCTCTACGTTATTTGTCCCTACGTGTATTAAAACAGATCCACCCTTTCCCGAGCCTACGATGTTTTTTACCCTCTGAGTTATCGCCTCTATTTTGGCTCCAGGCAAGCAGACCACCACATCATCTCCCTTGTTTAAGACTCTGTCGGTCTTCCTAACTATCGAATCCCCCACAAACACCCTCGCTCTCTTCCTCACCCCCTCTATCACTGCTGCAGAATAACTCTTCCGTTCGATCCCCTCCATCACATTCTGTCCTGACCCCTTCCCTCCTGTCTCCCCCACTTCCCGCTCCTTTGCTCTTGTCTCTCCCACTTCCCTCTCCTTCACTCCGGTTGTTTTCCTTCCCGTCTCCCCCACTTCCCTCTCCTTCACTCCGGTTGTTTTCCCTCCCGTCTCCCCCACTCCCTTCTCCTTCCCTCCTGTCTCCCCCACTCCCTTCTCCTTCCCTCCTGTCTCCCCCACTCCCTTCTCCTTCCCTCCTGTCTCCCCTACTCCCCTCTCCTTCGCTCCTGTTGTCTTCCCTCCCGTTCCTTTCTTTCCCGTCTCCTTACGTCCTGTCTCCCTACGACCTGTCACCTTCCCTCCCCTCAGCTTCCTCCCAGGCTGCGGTGAGCTCTCCCTAGCATCTCTTGTGTCTTTCCCCACTTTATCATCTACTGTTCCCCCACCGGAACTACTGGCACAACCACCCTGTTCCCTTCCCACCATTGCCACAACGAGCAGCCTCAGCTCTTCCAACTCCACCTCTAGTTCCTTCATCTTCGTACATCCCCTACACTCAAAACTAAAACTATCTGCCTGGACCTCAGCCCAGGACTTCTCGCACCCAGACTTAACGAAGTCCACCCAGTTGCTGCAACTGCCACAAATTAAGTGCCTTGTGGCCTTTAACTGCCGTTTGCACGGCGCCATCATGCAATTTAATTTTAATTAGTTTGCTACGTTAGCCTTGAATAAGGCTGTTTTTGTGATCAAAAGAACACTTTAGTCTAATATACTTGCTAACTGTGTCATCTATTAACCTCGCATGAGAAACAAAAAACCTGCCACCTAGCGAATACGGAGAACACTGTGTAACAAAACAACGAAGTCAGTGTGTACTAATTTACGCTAAAATCCTGCTGTTAATTCCTTCTTACCGAAAACGTTTACTACCACTATGTCAGATATTACCTTATGTATGTAATTTAAGTAAATAGATCACTGTATCTTATATATATATATATATATATTAGCCAATGTAAACTATTCACTATGCTATCTCAATTTTCGAATAGTAAACAACCCTATTATCGCTCGCTGAATTCCCCGACAAAATCCGAAACTAACTTACTCTAAAATATTCCCTCTGACTAATAATTAACAAAACCTGTTTCCTAATATATGTCTACAATACGTTTGTGTATAATATATATTCAATAGTAATACTTATTCTATTTGATATACCGCGTTTTTCTGTAAATTATCTACACCAAATTCAAGTCGCTGCACCAAGTCCAAGTAGCCGGAAGTATATACATGATTGATATTAACGCGTTTTACATAGTAAGTAGTTTTACATAGTTTTACATTGTCACCATTGCGTGCAGAGTAATAGCAGTATGTGTTGTACACACACTCTCTTCCACCAGTAGCGGTGCGTTTGGCGGGGTATCAATTATTTCTCAAACAAGTTATTCACGCTTTGTAGTTTCAATAATGCCGCCTAAAAGACGACTGACAGTCGAAGCCAAACGAAAGAAGGACGCAGCAGCAAAACACGGCGTATAGCTCAGAAGGAGAAAAATCCCTCTTGACAAAATGGGGAGACGGAAACAAGGAAGGTGACATGTTTGAAGTATTTTCCGCTAATTTTATTGCTCGACATAATATTGTTTTTCCTGTTTAATAATTTCAGAGATTTTAATTCATTCACGGCGATAACACATTTCTCTCATTTATGTCTTTTAGTTAACACTAAACATTAAAACATAAATGTTATTCCCAATCTTTTCATGCGCTTTATTTAAATACAGCGGTATCGTAAGGCCAATATGTCTGAAGAAGAAAGGAAGACATATAATCAGCGGAAGGCGTTAGACAACCGCCTTTGTCGAGCCAGGAAAGGTGAAACTCTGCATTTTATTTATAATTTATTTGTATATAATTATGTGCAATTTAGCATTTAATGTAGTATTAGTTGCAAACAGTACTGTACAGCATTTCAACAATTAGTACAACGCGAAATTAAATGCATTTGTGTTGAATTTATGCGAAACTCCATGAATGTATGCTTAATTGTATCGTTTGCAACATTCAGGGAGCTGCACTCAGAATGGAAAGACTCGGCAAAACGTAGAATATGTCTGTAAATGTTTCGGCAACACTTTTGTGGCGTAGAAAACAGACTGACGAGCACCTTGTGTCTTTGAGTCTACGGCGCAGGCGAACTGTTAATTTGGGCCTCCACCCTGGACACTCTTTACGAAAGGTACATGCTGCAAAATCCGGCAAGTTCAACTAGCAAGGCGCAGTTCTACAAGAATTGTCCCTTTGCAGGTGAAACTGACCCAGTTGACTCAACAGAGGCAATGCCTCTGTCAAAGGCACGCGAATATGGCTTTGCGCCTTATGGTGATCAAATCATTACCCAAATCACGTGACACTGTGCTATGAGCGATGGAGAAGTATACCGTGTCGTCCAGGAATTACCAGCCGTTGACACCACCTTTCGACAATGGATGAGAACTGACGGGTTCAGTGGAGAAACCATCAAGAAAGTGAAGTTCATCGAAGAGATCTCATCGGAAGATGTGTTCTCCCGGGAGTTCACTGGCGACCTCGCGAACCTTCGTGAACACTCAAGGCGTGATACGTAGACTCCGCACAGTAGTGAAGCTTCTACAAGAATGCACAATTCAAATGGACTATGCAGAGAACTATGCATGTTGTTATTCCAATGAACAACCAGGTTATCATTCAGCCCATGATTACACATTACAGGGATGGGAACGGAGCCCTTCAACATCAGAGCATAGTTGGCATCACAGAGCAAAAGGGACACACAATGGCGACGACCACGGCATTCCTGCAGACGCTTCAATCGCCGCTGAAGGCCATCCTTCCAGAATTCATTCACGTCCATTATATGACCGTTCACGCTATGCTCCCAAGTGGAGGCCATATCTACATGAGAGAAGCGCCTTGCTTCTCTGAATGTTGCTACTCTAACATTATGTTCCGGCAAACAGGGCTGGACAGCAACAAACCTCAAACTGTTCAACGTTCCTGCAACCATTGATGACACGACCACCACAGATGACACGACCACCACTGATGACACGACCACCACATATGACACGACCACCACTGATGACACGACCACAACTGATGACACGACCATAGCTGGTGACACAACCTCAACCGTCGACGCAACCACGGCTGATGTCACAACAGGTGATGTCGACGAAGATCACCAATGACGAAGCCTTGATGATGGGTCTTAGAGAAGGTAACGTCATTGCTGCCATGTGTGATCACAAGTGGTACGTCGGGAAGGTAATTGAAGCACCTACACACGAGAGAGAAGTGTTGGTCTCCCGTGTGTGATCACAAGTGGTACGTCGGGAAGGTAATTGAAGCACCTACACACGAGAGAGAAGTCTTGGTCTCCCATGTGTGATCACAAGTGGTACGTCGGGAAGGTAATTGAAGCACCTACACACGAGAGAGAAGTCTTGGTCTCCCGTGTGTGATCACAAGTGGTACGTCGGGAAAGTAATTGAAGCACCTCCACATGAGAGAGAAGTATTGGTCTCCCGTGTGTGATCACAAGTGGTACGTCGGGAAGGTAATTGAAGCACCTACACATGAGAGAGAAGTGTTGGTCTCCCGTGTGTGATCACAATGGTACGTCGGGAAGGTAATTGAAGCACCTACACACGAGAGAGAAGTGTTGGTCTCCCGTGTGTGATCACAAGTGGTACGTCGGGAATGTAATTGAAGCACCTACACACGAGAGAGAAGTGTTGGTCTCCCGTGTGTGATCACAAGTGGTACGTCGGGAAGGTAATTGAAGCACCTACACATGAGAGAGAAGTGTTGGTCTCCCATGTGTGATCACAAGTGGTACGTCGGGAAGGTAATTGAAGCACCTACACACGAGAGAGAAGTGTTGGTCTCCCATGTGTGATCACAAGTGGTACGTCGGGAAGGTAATTGAAGCACCTACACATAAGAGAGAAGTGTTGGTCTCCCATGTGTGATCACAAGTGGTACGTCGGGAAGGTAATTGAAGCACCTACACACGAGAGAGAAGTGTTGGTCTCCCGTGTGTGATCACAAGTGGTACGTCGGGAAGGTAATTGAAGCACCTACACACGAGAGAGAAGTGTTGGTCCCCCATGTGTGATTACAAGTGGTACGTCGGGAAGGTAATTGAAGCACCTACACACGAGAGAGAAGTGTTGGTCTCCCATGTGTGATCACAAGTGGTACAACATTCTCCCAGTGACAGAAACACGATGTGGGAGGCGTACGAGCATAACGCTTATCCCATTTCCTTCTTCTATTGCCGCCAGGTCTCTTAAATTTAAAATGTTTGTGTCAAAATTATGTGAATGGCATGGATTTATTATTAAATGGTTAATTATGAGTTAGTTACATTGTTAGGTGATATACTGACCACATCCGATGATATATTCTTTCATTTGTTAGACACGTTTGCACACATGCAGTGGTAGTCATGGGTTACACTGTGCTTAGTTAAGACCTAATTATAGTTAAATGTTAATATATGACATTTGAGAATACGTCATGTTTCGAGAACAGTGTATTTATGCATTATGTCAGGTTTAAATCCTTTGTAAAATGTGATACCGAGGGAACGCATCATACCAGACGAAACGCATATGTTTTTTTCGTAATTGTAATGACAATACTTATTTCAAAATGGTTCTTTTTGTGGCGTAGTTGCTACTACACGCACGACTTACTGTACACGTAAAACTAAGAAAGTATTGCGTTAATTTCTTATGTATGGTTATGACAGAACATAAATAAAATATTATTTTAAATCAAAATATGTTATTATATATGTTTGTCTACGTGGTCCCTGTCAAATCAGATATAACATGTTCTCCAATTTTCATTCTTTCGATAGGCACGCCATTACAAAATATAAGAGATACAGGCGATACACATTTTGCATACAAGAAATGATCCTACGCAAACAAATTCTGGATCATTGCAAAGCCAACTTCTTCTATTTAATGAAAAATAACAACACTGTTTTTACAGACCACATAAGTACAAGTTATGACAGTTGACATGATATCAAGTAAAAGACAAAAAATAAACCCTGCGTTAACAAATTGTGCATTGTCATTTCACATGAGCGCTAACATATCTTATGCATAAGAGAACCACCAAAAACACTTAATGATTAATATCATAGCGACATGAGATGTTGCAAAATGGACAGTCTATGGGCTTCGCTTGGCATCGCGAGAATGCGCCTTCAAACACCTCCCTCAGGCGCAAATAGCCATATTAAGCTGTCCCGTATCTTTTTGAATAACTTCAATATGTATGTTGTATTGTATTGAAAAATGAAACAATATCTGAAAGTCACCAAATCAAGTGTCCAGGTTTCGTGAGAATATATATAAATATAAATATATATATATATATATATATATATATATATATATATATATATATATATATATATATATATATATATATATATATATATATATATATATATTGCTAGCAATGAAAACTGTCATCATGCAAACCGGGTTGTGTGCTTGTATTTAATCCGATAATAGAGTAAATAATCGCAGAAAATATTTAGAATGGTAACTGAAATTTGAATTTTGTAATTAAGTAGTGTTTTATGTAAATATCCACATGTATTGTATGTGTTTGACTGGACTTAGTCCATTGTGCCTGGTATTACCCGTCTTTGATTTTTTTTCCAGCAGCACACTACTGGGCGATCATCAACCTAAAATGGAGAAATTCTATGAAGACGTTCTTCCCGCGTATTCAAACTTCAACAAAACGTTAACAAACCCTTTCCCCGACCAGCCTGACCGCTTAACTCACAAGTGTGACATTTTGTACCCGCATATCATGTGTCCTCTTGATCACTGATACTACACATGTTACAACATATCATGTGTCCTCTTGATCACTGATACTACACATGTTACAACATATCATGTGTCCTCTTGATCACTGATACTACACATGTTACAACATATCATGTGTCCTCTTGATCACTGATACTACACATGTTACAACATATCATGTGTCCTCTTGATCACTGATACTACACATGTTACAACATATCATGTGTCCTCTTGATCACTGATACTACACATGTTACAACATATCATGTGTCCTCTTGATCACTGATACTACACATGTTACAACATATCATGTGTCCTCTTGATCACTGATACTACACATGTTACAACATATCATGTGTCCTCTTGATCACTGATACTACACATGTTACAACATACGCTAGAAACTGTGAACAAGTAAATGTGACCCACCTTAACAAAATGAGTCGGATGTCGGTAAACATGAAACTTCTCAAATGCCGTTTTTATGAAGCACTGGCTAATATATATATATATATATATATATATATATATATATATATATATATATATATATATATATATATATATATAGTTAGTTAGTTAGTTAGTTAGTTAGCTAGTTAGTTAGGATGAGAATGCACAACGCCACATGACTTGCTGCCAACGGCGAGACCACCTTAATGAGGCTATGGTGACATTGGTGAAGAAAAAGGACAATACTCACACGCACAGCTACTAATGGTGGTAGACATCCAGGGTTTGTTTACTCATTGGTGACAGAATCGAAGTGTTAGTGATGAAACTAAGATGGAATTAATAATTGATGTCTATCCTAAGGTCACATACAAGGAAACCTTTCCAGGAAATCTTCATACACATAAGACAACAACATCATTGTCGAGACAGACAGCACAATGTTTGTGAAATTATAATGTAGCAGGTTGAATCTTTTATGAGAATACCGAGTGTAATATTCTGCTGTTCTAACGAACATTGTCACGATACTATCAAATATGTTGTCGGTTGTCATCTTTTGTCGTGTCGGGGTTTCGTTTCTGGCTTTATGCATTTGTAATATAAAAAAGGTCTGCAAAGCGTGAACTTTGCGGAAAAATTAAATCGTAAAAAAAATCAAGATTTAACAAGATTGCCAACCTAGGCAAAGACCCAGATGGCAAATGGACAAGGAAACCATTGGCTTATCGAGAGTCCAACATATTCATGATGTTTGCAATTACACAATATGTAGATAATTTGTTCCATTCATTGATTGTCCTCTGTGAGAACGAGTACTTCCTGATATCCAGTCTACGCCGATCCTTCAATAATGCTACCTCATGTCCGCTAGTTCTATTATCTTTCTCGAGTGAGAAAAATATTTCTATCAATATTTTCATACCCATTAAATATCTTTAAAATGTCAATTTTATCTCCTCTTAAACGCATCGTCTCTAGGGTTGTTAAACCACATTCTTTCCGTCGTTCATCATAACTAAGATATCTCAGTTCTGGAATAATTTTAGTTGGTCTCTTCTGTATTCTTTCAACAGTATCTATATCCTTCTTACGACGGGGTCTCCACAAGCTTGTATGCAGTAATCTAAATGAGGCCTAAATATTGTTTTATACAGAGGCATAGTTTGCTTTTTCTCCTCGTATGTTATATTTCTCCTAATCAACCCAAGAATTGGATTACCCTTTGAAGCTGCAATACCACTACCTGCTGTGAAAGTTTAATATCAGCGCCTATTGTAAGTCCTTTTCTCTTACAGTAGTGCCCAGAACAGTATCTCCCATGCTATGGTTTACATCCAAGTTCCCATTTCCTGTATGTGAGCATTTAGCATTTCCCAAAATTGAACATCTGTCATTTCTCAAACCATTTACCTAATATGCATACATCGTTTTATAAATGTTCTTTATCACCATCATTATTAACCTTTCTCAACAGCATCCAAGACATTGATATATATATATATATATATATATATATATATATATATATATATATATATATATATATATATATATATATATATTAAGAATAATAAAGGTCCTAATATTGATCCTTGTGGTACCCCACTCAAAACTTATTTCCTGTTTGAAACCTCCCCATTTATTACAACAAGCTGTCTTCTGTCAGTCAGCCATTGTTCTATCCAGTCGATAATGCCATAACGATACCATGGGCTTTTAATTTAACAAATATTCTTTGATGTGGCACTTTTTCAAAAAGTTTCTGATAATCTAAGTATATAATATCTACTGGTGATCCCTCGTCTAGCCACTTAGTGATTTCTTCCAAAACACATAACATATTTGTTAAGTATGACCTCGCTTTTAGGAACCCATGTTGAGATAGATGTGATAACTTATGCCTAACAAGGAAGTCCAAGATATGGTCTTTGATTACAGATGTTAAACTCACTGGTCTGTAAGCACTTTCATCTAAACAACCAGCATATTTACATTCAATGCTCGCTCCTGCAAGACTGCCTAGACAGCTTCGGTCATCTAATTCCAATCTACTTTTAGTTGCCAGTGTTAAGTTAAATGTCAGAACTGGAGCTTTTTCAGTTGCTTCACCGACTCTTTGGAACGCACTCCCTGTTAGTGCTAAGTGTGTGGGAAATATAGCAACATTTCGCCGTAAACTGAAAACCCACATGTTTAAACTTGTTTATCCTCCATAGTTCCCCAGCGTAACAATCCAACGGTTTATAACCGGAACTGCTTAACGATTGTGAACTGCGTAACTACTTTTGTTATGGTGCGTCGCCGAGCTTGGGTCTCCCGAGGATTTTAGCGCAATATAAGTATTTGATATATTATGTTATTGTTATTATATTTCTTAGCCTACCTTGCGTGGCTGGACGTCTGACAAAATGAAAAAGTCTGACAAAATGAAGAAGTTTGACAAAATGAAGAAGTCTGACAAAAGTTTATCTATACGTGCAGACAAAAGTAAATGGCGAAGACGCTTGAAATTATTGACCAGTAAACAACATGTGGCTGGAATAAAAGAAACGAGACTCTGTCAAAAGTATAAACACGTCATCGCATCGATTTGTCAATACGTCCCTCGTCCAACAGCCATCATATTCGCCGGTGGTGGTAGAGAGGGTACTTATAACGATCATGATGATGGTGACGATGATCATGGTGATGGTGATGATGATCATGGTGATGGTGACGATGATCATGGTGATGGTGATGATGATCATGGTGATGGTGACGATGATCATGGTGATGGTGGTGATGATCATGGTGATGGTGATGATGATCATGGTGATGGCGATGATGATCATGATAATGTGGTTGGTGATTACTAGGAGGGTACGAATGTCCAAACATCTCCAGTCCATCCGTGATTTAAGGAATTACATAACATCAGTACAATCTGTGACGTTCTGTGGTGTCTTATTTTGCCAAATACGTGTGAAATGGAGGTGCTCGACTCCTACAACGGACATGACACATGGTGAAGAGGCTAACTGTGTTGATAATTGCTTGTCGCTTCCAGCCGCTTGTCATCGTGCAATTGAATAGCATGGTGCCGTAAGCGTGTGACAACCAGTGACATGATGCGTGTCGTTATCAGTCAATGGTGTTTTTCTTATTGTAATCCAATAACTGTCGCAGATACGACTGGATACGACGGACCCATTACGTGATTTAAGTACTTACATAAAGTCAGTGCAGTCTGTGACGTGTTGTATGCATTGTGTTGATTAGTCAATTACATGTGAAATGGTTGGTCATGATTGCCTACTCCTGCTACAGACACGGCACCTGGTGAGGATGTTGACTGTGTATATAATTGCTTGTCTCTTCCAAACGCATTATTTGGAGTCGTGCAATGTAGTGGCACACAACGTCAAAAGACAAACAGTGATAGGATGCATGCATTTGTGAACAAGTGGTTACTGTCGTAACTACGGCTAGTTACGGACCCATTACGGACGAACACACATCTTTGGAGACCACACCGAATGACACAATGAGTTTGTCAGACAGCGAGACAGCGTTCATTGCCTTTATCTCGACGTTTCTCATTCTTAGTTTCCTCAGCAACGTGAGCGTTGTGGTCGTCATGTTGAAGATCAAGACGTTGCGAACAGTGACGAATATCTTTCTGTCGAACCTTGCCATCAGTGACATGATCCTCGCCTCCCTCGTTCTGCCGCAACAAGTCCATGACGTTTCACACACCGATGAGTATTTCGAACGTAAGTTACATGTTGCGTTTTCCTGGCTATTGTATAGGGTCCGAAAAAACAATTAAACAGAAATGACCAAAACAGAAACAGAAACCAGTTCCATACCGAAACGGACATTAAGTAAAAAAGCCCGAAAATAATAACAGCAATAATTATACCTGTTACTATAAAATCTGATATTAATCCATGGTGAGTATGTATGCTTGTAGGCTATGCTACTCCTCCTAGATGTATACTTGTAGGCTATGCTACTCCTCCTAGATGTATACTTGTAGGCTATGCTACTCCTCCTAGATGTATACTTGTAGGCTATGCTACTCCTCCTAGATGTATACTTGTAGGCTATGCTACTCATCCTAGATGTATGCTTGTAGGCTATGCTACTCATCCTAGATGTATGCTTGTAGGCTATGCTACTCCTCCTAGATGTATACTTGTAGTCTATGCTACTCCTCCTAGATGTATACTTGTAGTCTATGCTACTCCTCCTAGATGTATACTTGTAGGCTATGCTACTCCTCCTAGATGTATACTTGTAGGCTATGCTACTCCTCCTAGATGTATACTTGTAGGCTATGCTACTCCTCCTAGATGTATACTTGTAAGCTATGCTACTCCTCCTAGATGTTTTGCATCTCGGGCGCACCACTTTCAGGGATTCATTTACGACCCACGGTCGGGTCGTTTAAATTTTTGTTTTATAGAAATTCACCCCGCTATTAACATGTTAACGAAGAATCGAATTACACCTTTTCGTTTTTACTTACATCTGTTCGCAACGCTATCTGAACAATTGTGTACAATTGTTGACAACGCGATGCGCCTTTTTCCGATTGTCCAGAGTTACGTAATACAAGGCAAGACGTCGTTGCACGTTACCATAACTGCCAGCATCACGTCGTAATTTCGATAGATATTGACTGACAGCACCAAATACCAAGGCAAGGATGGCTATTTCATTGATAACGTTTTAAAATATTATTATCGTAAGTGTCACTTACGAACTACGCAGCTATTCCATTATTTTTGTTAGTATGATGAATAGATGTTTACGTTCACGAGAAACTTTGAGCTCAGAGCCGATGTAAATTAATTTCATAGTGAAATTGCATTTTGTTCAATTCAATAAATTTTATTTCGACAAGAATATCGTAGTACATAATAAATACATCACAGTTTGTTTATTTCAAATTCAATCACAATATGTTGTGAAAATGGAGAAAGCAGAAGTTTCATACTTATTTAATACTTTCCCCATTCATGACAATAATATAATAGCAGTTATCTAATCAAGCAAGTAAACAACTGATATAATGAATAAGGCGCTAGCTAAAATGTTGTTTTTTTGGTGTGATAAAATAAAAGAATAGGCAACATTATTTATAGTTAAAATTAGAACTTTAATGCGTCTAACTGGCAACGCGAGCGTAAAACAATTCGAAGTTAATGAGATGAGCGATCACGTGGTTTTGTGACGACAATGATGATATGGGTTTACATTCAGTCAGTGATTTCTATGCAATGTATAGTTTCACTCGCATTACTGCAGCGAGTGATGCAATGTCAATTTTATTGAATAAGACGTATAATGTAACGATTTCGTACAGCTAGCGGCTATTGGTACCGCAGAATCATATTCGAATTCGGCTCTTTTGGAGCAGATTAGCGAAGCCAGTAGCCTTTGAGTTTGACTTCGAACTTGTTTACTTTCTGAGTAAACCACGAAAACGACCACATATATTTGTCAAACTTCTCCTCATATATCTACCACACACACGTGTGACGTGCTCAACTATTACATTCACACGTGACGTGGTCAACTATTACATACACATGTGACGTGGTCAACTATTACATAAACATGTGGCGTGGTCAACTATTACATACACACGTGACGTGGTCAACTATTACTTAAACATGTGACGTGGTCAACTATTACATAAACATGTGACGTGGTCAACTATTACATACACATGTGACGTGGTCAACTATTACATACACATGTGACGTGGTCAACTATTACATAAACATGTGACGTGGTCAACTATTACATACACATGTGACGTGGTCAACTATTATTCTTACTTCCAAATAAAGATCAAAGTAAACGAAAACTTGTCATCGCCTAAGCCTAGCTTCGCGAAGTTAGGCGAAGAAGATACAGCTAACTTTTGGTTTTGTAATGTTGTATCGTTACATGGAAGTAAGAGTAATGTTTGACCACGTGAAATGTATATATATATATATATATATATATATATATATATATATATATATATATATATATATATATATATATATATATATATATATATATATATATATATATATATATGGTAAATATATGAGAAGTTTGGCGGCCCCTGGTGGTCGTTTTTATGGTTAGGTAAAGTAAAGTAAACATCGCAATAGCAGGAGTAGCACTGACGGGTGATGGTGATATCGGCCCTCGAAGAATTCGGCCCAACTGCCGTGTTGTTTCAGCTTGGTGATTTCGATGACTGATTTGACACGCTAGATATTTTCAGTGCTAGCTAGTAATGGATTAACCTTCACCTTAAGGGTTTGTTATTCCTGTACTTGTCATCAAAGGGATGCTACGTGTAACAAGATACTATTCAAGTACACTGCTTTGTCTGTTTCGTACAGTGAGCAGGTATACATAAAAGACAATGCTTCACATTCAAAATGATCTGACGAAAACTACTGTATAGATCAAATACCATATGCAGGTGGCTCCGTTGTATTCACAATACAATAATCGCTTATTGCCCCAGAGGCAATACGGCCTCCTAGCGACAATAATCGGGTTACCGGTACATCTAATGCAATGACCACTCAGAAAGTGACATATTGTAACAATGACGCTCTTTCAACTAAGGAAGAATACAATGCCGTGATTTCATATTTAAGCACAATATAATTTGTTTTATAACTGCTGTTTCTTATATGGAACTTTATAAATTATTTAATATATGTATATGTTTGTGGATCTTGAGTCCGAACAAAGATGGCAATAATACCTATTCACTTAAAAAACTTCAATTCTATCTCTTCTTGACCTCCGTGTCTCTGGAATTGTTAAATCACATTCTATTAGGCGCATTTCGTAAATTAGGATTTCCAATTAGTCGTCAACTTTTACCTTTTACCGCCACTGTCGGACATCACAGATGTCACATCTGGTGTCCTACAGGGTTCAGTTCTAGGACCTGTCCTCTTCTTTCTCTACATAAATGACATAAATGGGAACATCAAATCTCCTATACGCCTTTTTGCAGATGATAGTATTATATATCGTAAAATTTCTTCCAAAAACGACCACGAAATTCTCCAAACTGACCTAAACCAACTCCAAACATGGTCAGACAAATGGCAAATGGAATTTAATGTATCTAAATGTGTCCACCTTCCAATAACAAACAAAACTAAACCCAGCACACACAAGTACTCGCTTTCTGGCCAGCCATTATCCACCGTATCCAGCCACTCATACCTCGGAGTAAAATTGGATTCCAAATTAACCTGGACAAATCACGTCACTGACATAACTTCAAAATCTTCGAAATGTTTAGGCATGATTAAACGAACTCTTGGCCCATGTAAACCCGAAGTTAAACAAACAGCCTACAACATGCTAATCCGGCCAAAACTTGAGTACTCTTCACCCATATGGAATCCCCACACCTTTTCACAAATTAAAAGCCTTGAAAGAGTGCAACACTCTGCTGCCAGATTTGTTAAAAATGACTACAGACGAAACACAAATCCAGCAGATCTAATTACTGCCCTTGGATGGCCAACCCTCGAACGAAGGCGCATTATCAAACAAGCCACTACCTTCTACAAAATTCTAAACAACATTATTGAGATCACCCCCCTTCAGGTCTACTAACTCGCTCTCGAACCCGTGGACAATACATAGCCCCCATGTGTCGTATAAATGCAATGGTATTTTCATTTTATCCCAGAGCCATTCGCATATGGAATATGATTCCATCAAAAATTACCAACATAAAAAACCCAAAATCATTTCAAGAAGCTATTATGGAACTCCCTTTCACCACACCTCCTCACCTAAACTGCCTTTAAAACACAGTGCTCAGCGTAAACTTATCCAGGGTGTGGGTATGGAGACTGTCTATGTGTGCATGTGGCAAGGCAGCGACAGTGTCCATACACACAACCAACCTATTAAAAAATTTCGTTAAACATCCTATACATAAAATAAATAAAACTATCAAATAAAAACCATTTCAGCAACATTAATGATACTAGTCTTTTAATCGAATGTACCACCCACAGCGCATGCGCACAGTCCAACACAAACTCCTGCGTTAGCCCAAGTTTGGGCTGTTTGGAGTAAACCACTTGAGACTTGAGACTTGACATTGATTGTTTCAGCCGAGATCCTTTGCAAGCTGGTCAACTGTCTGCCCGTCTTCAGCATCACGTGCTCCATCTACAGCATGGTGGCCCTGGCAGAGGAACGGTACCGGTAGGGGGCGCACATATCATTTAATATATTAATTTATACAGAGTAAGTGCACAGGAATGTCTTGTATATTATGATAATGTTATAGCAATGAAAATAGTCCATAGCTAATTATGACATTGTTCAATGTAAATAAGCTAAGATAAATAAAAAACAGAACATGTCGGTGTTGTCGTTCGTGTCGCAGTGTCATTCGTAGATCAGGAAAAGGTATCAGTTAATTTAACTGGATAAATTTACAAATAAAATTTACTTAACTAGTTAACTGTTAACATTCTAGTTAACTTACTTGCCAATGTTTTAAAACAAATGAAATATTAAGTTAATTTAACTACTTAAGTTAATTGCCCCTTTCCATGATTTTGCAAGACACGAAAACATGTTGTTCATATTTTTGAAGGAGGTTTTTTGTTATATTCCATAACGTTTTCAAGATAGATAATAAGTATGAAGTAAAAAAGAACGCGAGCGTCAGCAAAGTCGTTGTTTCAGAACAATCGTGTTGGGTCCGACACATACTATCTACCGCAAGAGGGCGTTGCAGATTATTGGTGGAATATGGATATTGTCAGCTGTGGTGGCCACGCCGACATTCCTGAACTATTCCGTCCACCTCGAACCGATGACGTCACAATATGTCGGCAACACCACAGCGGTGACGTCACATATGGTATGCAGACCCAAGTCTAACGTGTTTGACAAGGTGAACGGTGTCTTTATCCTATTCGCATCATACATGACACCTCAGGTGTTCATCTTCAGTCGCTACTACAGTCTTGTCAATTTCATCAAACGGCAAGCACATCAGACGCCAGGGGGTCTGACGTCATCATTCGTGTCGCACAATCGGAAGAGGATTATAAAGATGTTGGTCATCATCGCAGTTCTCTTCTCCTTCGCCTGGCTGCCCTACTTCGTCCTCCTTGTCGGTGCTGTAAGTTCTTGTTTGTCTGTTATTGTTTTTTGGCTAGATGTGTTGTGGCGGATGATTTTTGTGTTATGACAAAAGTGAATAGTTTAACTACAACCACGCGGACAATGACAATTAGTGTTATCAATAGCTTGGTGCAAGTACACATCAACAGTGGCACTCCATATAAGGTTGTCAATAGCTTGGTGCAAGTACACATCAACAGTGGCACTACATATAACATTATCAATAGCTTGGTGCAAGTACACATCAACAGTGGCACTCCATATAACATTATCAATAGCTTGGTGCAAGTACACATCAACAGTAGCACTCCATTCATAATTCAGTGTTGTTTCATTGGAACGGTTCACGCTGGTGTGTGTGTGTGTGTGTGTGTGTGTGTGTGTGTGTGTGTGTGTGTGTGTGTGTGTGTGTGTGTGTGTGTGTGTGTGTGTGTGTGTGTGTGTGTGTGTGTGTGTGTGTGTGTGTGTGTGCGTTCGTTAGTGTATGCTTGTGTGTGTGTGTGCGTGCGTGCGTGCATGCATACATGCACGCGTGCAAGTGTTAAGACTGAACGTTACTAAAATCAATTGAAAACATATCTGTTTTGTTCCTGTAGAAACTGACCGGCCAGTCCAGCAGTGCCGAAGGGGCCAGTGGGTTCGTCTTGGTGCAGCTGACACTGGCCGTCTTCAGCACGTCCTACAACATCGTTATCTACCTCATCTACAACGCTGAGTTCCGCAAATCGTTTCTCAACATCTTCTGCTGCGCCCAGCCATCGGCCGTGCATCCGTCTCTCCCGCTGGACCTCCCAGTAACACCGGCCCCACCAACTCTCCATCAACAACATACGACACTCGTTCCGCGTTGATTGCACAGTCTCAACAGCTGCCGTGACAACGTCGCACAACGAACGTACAACAAGTGACACGAACAATTTAAACAAAATGCAAAATGGAGTCCCAGCAAATGCAGTGAGAATGTCACTCGAATAAGGTGAAGTTCCGTGTGGTTTCAACAACTGTCAAAGCAGTGTGGCAAGAACAACGTATTGATAAGAGAGGTGTCAGTATCTGCCGCAATAGCGTGAAACGACAAATGTCTGACTGTGGTCTCAGTAGCTGTCTCGACAGGGAAACGCGTTCAACCTCTCTCTCTACCGCGGTGTTTCAGTGATTGTTGTGTCGTCACCAACGTGAAGCTCCGCGATGTATCCTTGATTATCGCGTAAGCGTGACGTCACCAACGTATAGCTCTGCGATGTATCTTTGAATATCGCGTAAGCGTGACGTCACCAACGTATAGCTCCGCGATGTATCTTTGAATATCGCGTAAGCGTGACGTTATCAAAGTTTAGGTCGGCGACGTATCAGTGATCGTCGTGTCAGCATGACGTCACTAACGTATAGTGCATGAACAATTGACATATCCATCTCGTGACGTTTTGCTTAACATCCACAGCAGGTCCGTCAAACTATCAACAAACATGGTCAGAAATGTAAAACTGCCAAACATTCCGCTGTGTTTATCGTTGAACTTATGTTTTTTTGTGTGCTGAAGTGTGTCCGAAAGTCTATGAAAAACTGCTGGCAAATGAATGTCGCCACAGTTATTAAGTTAACGCTAAACATATTATGTGGTGTGTATTGTCACCGTGTCTATGTTGAGCTGATCACGGCACGGGGCGACCACATAGCTATATATTTTTTAACATTTCTGTCGATTACGGAACTGTTTCAGAAAAGTCATACTTACATTTAATGTGCACATTCTGCACATCTTTATTTCATTTGTTTCATTCCTATTTAATTTTTTTAATCTATGAATTTCAATTCCATAAAATTGTGGATAGTATTGAAAATGTACCTATCGTATGTTTTTGCACAGTTGCAATGACGCAATAAGTCATTTTTTTTATCAGACAGATATCAAAGTATTAACATATCTGGCACATTATCTAGCCCACAACATCTACCATTTGGAGTGCCACAAGGATCCGTCCTTGGCCCTGTTCTGTTCAGCTTATATACTACATCGCTCAGCCAAGTTATTGCTAATCGTAATCTCAGTCATCACCTTTATGCTGATGACACACAGGTTTACATATCACTTTCACAATCAAATGTACAAGAATCTCTTTCGACTTTTAGTGATTGCCTTACTGATATCTTGTCGTGGATGGAATCAAGTAAGCTAAAGCTTAATCCAGATAAAACAGACCTTATTATTATTGGCACTAAACAACAACGAAATAAAGTCATCAACCATTTTCCTGTTAAACTGCTTGGCAGTGATACATTCCCATCAGATACTGTTCGTAATCTAGGTGTTATCTTTGACAGTGACTTCAACTTTCGCCAGCATATCTCTCAAGTATGTAAATCCTGTTTCTATCATATTCGTGATCTTCGTCGAATTCGGCGTCACATATCTATATCTACTGCTAAAACAATATCAACGGCACTAATTAGCAGCCGTCTTGACTATTGCAATTCACTACTAAACAACATTGCTAAAAGAGACTTGGCTAAACTCCAACGAGTACAAAATTGTCTGGCACGTGTGGTTCTCAGGGCGCCTCGGTTTTCACCGTCACTACCACTACTTAAACAGTTACACTGGCTTCCAGTTTCTTATCGAATTAATTTTAAGCTGTCCACTCTTGTATATCGTGCTCTATCTACACAACAACCATTCTACTTGGCTAGTCTCCTGCATCTTTCAAATATCCCTAGGCAGCTAAGATCATCAGTTTCACAACAACTTATTGTACCTAAAACAAAACTTGGGTAAACGTGCTTTCTCTGTCGCTGCTCCTAGGGTCTGGAATGAACTCCCTATCGCTTTGAAAACATCCGAAACTATTGCTATTTTCCGAAAAAACTCAAGACATATCTATTCCAAATTGCATTCCCACCATAAATGTTCGGTTGTCCCAAGTTCTGATACTGACTTTTGCGCGTCCTTGTTTACGATTACGCCTACTGATTCTGTTTTGTTGCGCCTCTGAGCTCAGGTTCCTGAGGATATAGGCGCCATAGAAGTCAATTATTATTATTATTATTATAAACAATTTGGCCAACCAGGCGTTTATGTCATTCCGCACCTGTCTGTCTTGGAGGTATTCTCAAGGGTCGGCAGGGTTTTATATGCTGGGTGGCGCCATTGTTGGGGACTATGAGACGGTACCCGGAATGTTAACCGCCAGGTGGCGAGTACGTTGAATGTCGACAGCTGTTCCACTATAGGCATGTGTGATGTTCTAGAAACTATGATAGAACGAAGTTTTACCATAATGTAAACAAGGGTCGTCAAGAAAGATTACGTATCGTGAAATACCTAAATCAACAAGTGGTCGATACCATTTGTATAAAATTAACAATACAAATTGGTGAGATTATATTAACAGCTGAAGCCATCGCGTTCGTAGTTATTCAAACGTCAGATCAGCAGACTTCCGTTCCGATGTTAGCGGTGCGATTGCTGTTTAATATAAGTAATCGTTATTTTTTGTGCGATGTATTCTTTAATGAAACAATAATCCTTTAATAGTCGCGTTCTTTTCGCTGTGGTGGACATATCATTGTTCTCACTTTATCATTTAAAGTACAGCATCACGTGTCGTACTTGTGTCGACTTTATCATTTAAAGTACAACATCACGTGTCGTACTTGTGTCGACTTTATCATTTAAAGTACAACATCACGTGTCGTACTTGTGTCGACTTTATCATTTAAAGTACAACATCACGTGTCGTACTTGTGTCGACTTTATCATTTAAAGTACAGCATCACGTGCCGTACTTGTGTCGACTTTATCATTTAAAGTACAGCATCACGTGTCGTACTTGTGTCGACTTTATAATTTAAAGTACAGCATCACATGCCGTACTTGTGTCGACTTTATCATTTAAAGTACAACATCACGTGCCGTACTTGTGTTGACGTTATCATTTAAAGTTCAGCATCACGTGTCGTACTTGTGTCGACTTTATCATTTAAAGTGCAGCATCACGTGCCGTACTTGCGTCGACTTTATCATTTAAAGTACAACATCACCTGTCGTACTTCTGTCGACTTTATCATTTAAAGTACAGCATCACGTATCGTACTTATGTCGACTTTATCATTTAAAATGCAGCATCACGTGTCTTACTTCGGTCGACTTTATCGTTTAAAGTACAGCATCACGTGTCGTACTTATGTCGACTTTATCATTTAAAATACAGCATCACGTGTCTTACTTCGGTCGACTTTATCGTTTAAAGTACATTATCACGTGCTGTACTTATGTCGACTTTATCATTTAAAGTACAGCGTCACGTACCGTACTTCTGTCGACTTTATCATTTAAAGTACAACATCACGTGCCGTACTTGTGTCGACTTTATCATTTAAAGTACAACATCACGTGCCGTACTTGTGTCGACTTTATCATTTAAAGTACAACATCACGTGCCGTACTTGTGTCGACTTTATCATTTAAAGTACAACATCACGTGCCGTACTTGTGTCGACTTTATCATTTAAAGTTCAACATCACGTGCCGTACTTGTGTCGACTTTATCATTTAAAGTACAACATCACGTGCCGTACTTGTGTCGACTTTATAATTTAAAGTACATAAATCATGTGCCGTATTTGTGTCGACTTTATCATTTAAAGTACGTCACGTACCGTACTTCTGTCGACTTTATCATTTAAAGTACAACATCACGTGCCGTACTTGTGTCGACTTTATCATTTAAAGTACAACGTCACGTACCGTACTTCTGTCGACTTTATCATTTAAAGTACAACATCACGTACCGTACTTCTGTCGACTTTATCATTTAAAGTACAACATCACGTACCGTACTTCTGTCGACTTTATCATTTAAAGTACAACATCACGTGCCGTACTTGTGTCGACTTTATCATTTAAAGTACAACGTCACGTACCGTACTTCTGTCGACTTTATCATTTAAAGTACAACATCACGTGCCGTACTTGTGTCGACTTTATCATTTAAAGTACAACGTCACGTGCCGTACTTCTGTCTACTTTATCATTTAAAGTACAACATCACGTGCCGTATTGTGTCGACTCGGGATCGCGTCTTCACATTTCTATTAGTGTTATAGCATGCACTACGGCTTATTTCTGGTGGCCTCTATTGTCGAGTCAGTGTTACACTTATTTCTGGTGGCCTCTATTGTCGAGTCAGTGTTACACTTATTTCTGGTAGCCTCTATTGTAGAGTCAGCGTTACACTTATTTCTGGTAGCCTCTATTGTCGAGTCAGTGTTACACTTATTTCTGGTAGCCTCTATTGTCGAGTCAGCGTTACACTTATTTCTGGTAGCCTCTATTGTCGAGTCAGTGTTACACTTATTTCTGGTAGCCTCTATTGTCGAGTCAGCGTTACACTTATTTATGGTAGCCTCTATTGTCGAGTCAGCGTTACACTTATTTCTGGTAGCCTCTATTGTCGAGTCAGCGTTACACTTATTTCTGGTAGCCTCTATTGTCGAGTCAGTGTTACACTTATTTCTGGTAGCCTCTATTGTCGAGTCAGCGTTACACTTATTTATGGTAGCCTCTATTGTCGTGTCAGTGTTACACTTATTTCTGGTAGCCTCTATTGTCGAGTCAGCGTTACACTTATTTCTGGTAGCCTCTATTGTCGAGTCAGTGTTACACTTATTTCTGGTAGCCTCTATTGTCGAGTCAGTGTTACACTTATTTCTGGTAGCCTCTATTGTCGAGTCAGTGTTACACTTATTTCTGGTAGCCTCTATTGTCGAGTCAGCGTTACACTTATTTCTGGTAGCCTCTATTGTCGAGTCAGCGTTACACTTATTTCTGGTAGCCTCTATTGTCGAGTCAGCGTTACACTTATTTCTGGTAGCCTCTATTGTCGAGTCAGTGTTACACTTATTTCTGGTAGCATCTATTGTCGAGTCAGCGTTACACTTATTTCTGGTAGCCTCTATTGTCGAGTCAGCGTTACACTTATTTCTGGTAGCCTCTATTGTCGAGTCAGTGTTACACTTATTTCTGGTAGCCTCTATTGTCGAGTCAGCGTTACACTTGTTTCTGGTAGCCTCTATTGTCGAGTCAGCGTTACACTTATTTCTGGTGGCCTCTATTGTCGAGTCAGCGTTACACTTATTTCTGGTAGCCTCTATTGTCGAGTCAGCGTTACACTTATTTCTGGTAGCCTCTATTGTCGAGTCAGTGTTACACTTATTTCTGGTAGCCTCTATTGTCGAGTCAGCGTTACACTTATTTCTGGTAGCCTCTATTGTCGAGTCAGCGTTACACTTGTTTCTGGTAGCCTCTATTGTCGAGTCAGTGTTACACTTATTTCTGGTAGCCTCTATTGTCGAGTCAGCGTTACACTTGTTTCTGGTAGCCTCTATTGTCGAGTCAGTGTTACACTTATTTCTGGTAGCCTCTATTGTCGAGTCAGCGTTACACTTATTTCTGGTGGCCTCTATTGTCGAGTCAGCGTTACACTTATTTCTGGTGGCCTCTATTGTCGAGTCAGCGTTACACTTATTTCTGGTAGCCTCTATTGTCGAGTCAGCGTTACACTTATTTCTGGTAGCCTCTATTGTCGAGTCAGCGTTACACTTATTTCTGGTAGCCTCTATTGTCGAGTCAGCGTTACACTTGTTTCTGGTGGCCTCTATTGTCATGTCAGTGTTACACTTATTTCTGGTAGCCTCTATTGTCGAATCAGTGTTACACTTATTTCTGGTCGCCTCTATTGTCGAGTCAGCGTTACATTTATTTATGGTAGCCTCTATTGTCATGTCAGTGTTACACTTATTTCTGGTAGCCTCTATTGTCGAGTCAGCGTTACACTTATTTCTGGTGGCCTCTATTGTCGAGTCAGCGTTACACTTATTTCTGGTAGCCTCTATTGTCGAGTCAGCGTTACACTTGTTTCTGGTAGCCTCTATTGTCGAGTCAGCGTTACACTTGTTTCTGGTAGCCTCTATTGTCGAGTCAGCGTTACACTTATTTCTGGTAGCCTCTATTGTCGAGTCAGCGTTACACTTATTTCTGGTAGCCTCTATTGTCGAGTCAGCGTTACACTTATTTCTGGTAGCCTCTATTGTCGAGTCAGCGTTACACTTGTTTCTGGTGGCCTCTATTGTCAAGTCAGCGTTACACTTACTTCTGGTGGCCTCTATTGTCGAGTCAGCGTTACACTTATTTCTGGTAGCCTCTATTGTCGAGTCAGCGTTACACTTATTTCTGGTGGCCTCTATTGTCAAGTCAGCGTTACACTATCACCAACTAAATCACTTTGTACCAGTTATATTATATATATTCCTAGAATATATCAATAAATATGTTGGTGATGTTATAATGTTGAAATTATATAGTTAATCTGCTTTATTAATGTGTGACATGTTTCGTCGGTGTACATTGGATGTAATGCACGGTGTGTTGTTGACTTAACCAATTTGTTCTCACTAACTGGCATTTAGCCGGAATTGCGGGACAAATAGGCAGGAAGATTAATACGCGTAAAATAATGGTGAACTTGTATAATTAATAGTATTCATCTGCTTAATTCATTTGTGAGATGCTACATTTCTATACATTGTACCTACTTCGCTGTATGCTATTTACTGGTGTCTGACTGGAATAATCGTTGACATTGATTTTATTGTAAACGTAACAACGCATTCGACATTATCACAGTTTTCACTTTGTTCTCTACTACTAACTCTCACATTTGGCTGGGATTGAGCGAAGTGTAGGCACGGGGATTAATACGCGCGCCTCATTCGACACAGCACAAAGTAGTTCCCCAATCACTCACTCACTAACCCCTCCCCTGTCCAACGGGAGCATTAGGCGCCAACAATTCTCTCCCAGTCAACACGGTCTTGGGCGAGCAATTTGAGTTAATTCCAGGCCGTCCCATCCAGTTTAAATTCTTCTTCCACATGTCTTCTCCATGTTCCCAGTGGTCTGCCTCTTCTCCTGTTCCAGATTGTCTCCATTACAAAGTTGCATATGAAACACTCTTATAACGATTCACATTTTTGGGTCTCATTATACGCATATTCTCATAATTGTTAATGGTTAGCATAATAGACAAAAATCTTCGGCGCCGTTGTTGCTGCTTCAATGTTAATTCTTAACCCGACGTGGAATACAAATGTTTGTTGGTTTACATTCGAGGCCACAACATAACAGTTTCTGCGTTGGACTTAGTGTTGTACCTAGTCTCGTTAGTTTGTCCGGAACTGGTTCTCGCCTACGCGGGTGTGGAAATGTTCCTCGATGTCGTCCGAGCTCAAAGACAAGTCTCGGCGCAGGTGACTCTAAAGGCGATTCGCTATGCCACAAACGTCCTTGGCATTTGCTTTGTAGCTTTGGCTCTTTGTAGCTCTGGCTCTTTGTAGCTCTGGCTGTTTGTAGCTTTGGCTCTTTGTAGTTCTGGCTCTTTGTAGCTCTGGCTCTTTGTAGCTCTGGCTCTTTGTAGCTCTGGCTCTTTGTAGCTCTGGCTCTTTGTAGCTCTGGCTCTTTGTAGCTCTGGCTCTTTGTAGCTCTGGCTCTTTGTAGCTCTGGCTCTTTGTAGCTCTGGCTCTTTGTAGTTCTGGCTCTTTGTAGCTCTGGCTCTTTGTAGCTCTGGCTCTTTGTAGCTCTGGCTCTTTGTAGCTCTGGCTCTTTGTAGCTCTGGCTCTTTGTAGCTCTGGCTCTTTGTAGCTCTGGCTCTTTGTAGCTCTGGCTCTTTGTAGCTCTGGCTCTTTGTAGCTCTGGCTCTTTGTAGTTCTGGCTCTTTGTAGCTCTGGCTCTTTGTAGCTCTGGCTCATTTAGCTCTGGCTCTTTGTAGCTCTAGCACTTTGTAGTTCTGGCTCTTTGTAGTTCTGGCTGTTCGTAGCTCTGGCTCTTTGTAGCTTTGGCTCTTTGTAGCTCTGGTTTTTGTAGCTCTGGCTCTTTGTAGCTCTGGCTCTTTGTAGCTCTGGCTCTTTGTAGCTCTAGCACTTTATAGCTCTGGCTCTTTGTAGCTCTAGCACTTTGTAGCTCTGGCTCTTTGTAGTTCTGGCTCTTCGTAGCTCTGGCTCTTTGTAGCTTTGGCTCTTTGTAGCTCTGGCTCTTTGTAGTTCTGGCTCTTTGTAGCTCTGGCTCTTTGCAGCTCTGGCTCATTTAGCTCTGGCTCTTTGTAGCTCTAGCACTTTGTAGCTCTGGCTCATTGTAGCTTTGGCTCTTTGTAGTTCTGGCTCTTTGTAGTTCTGGCTCTTTGTAGCTCTGGCTCTTTGTAGCTCTGGCTCTTTGTAGCTCTAGCACTTTATAGCTCTGGCTCTTTGTAGCTCTGGCACTTTGTAGTTCGGGCTCTTTGTAGCTCTAGCTCTTTATAGCTCTGGCTCTTTCATTAACCTTTTGGGTGCATATGATTATTCTTTACATCTTACGCGAGGAACAAGTTGTGTTTTTTCGCGTTTTTTTGGCGTTTTGGTTGGTCCGCTGTAATTCGTTCATGAACAGTTTTCTGTACAAGGTTCTTCACGGCTCGATTCGACAAAAACTGAAGGTCGTGTTCACCGGTGTGTACGAGTTATCGTATCCTGATATCTTGTGTCGAGTTCAACTGCTCGTTTAATTAACTATTAATTAACTGTGTTACTGCCTGAACGATCACGATTTATTATCGACCTTATTCATGATGGGTTAAATTAATCGAAGAAAGGGTTGTATGAGTAGAAACTCTCATGACTGTGGACGTGAATCTGATGTCGTGAATGTGATAACGCGAATCTGATTACGTGAATGAAGAGGCACCATCTTAAGAGTATTGGTCAAGCATCTTAAGAGTATTGGTCAATTGTCTTAAGAGTATTGGTCAAGTACGATCCATCTATAAACACTATATAGCCACCGCAAAAACAGCGTATGCATACGATATGTTTATCTAAGCGAAGCTACGCTACAAGAAAAAAAACAGTATTTATGTTTTTTATTACCAGACGACAGCTGAATTACTGGCACACGCCCGTAATAACATTTAACAAGATTTACCATCCAAGCCAATGGCCAAGATGGCAAGTGGACAAGGAAGCCATTGGTTTATCGATAGTCCAACAGTGTTCGTCTACGTGTAATCCGCCCTTCTGAGATATGTGTCAACCTTATTTTTAAACATATTCACGCTGCTAACAGTTATACAATCTGTAGATAATTTGTTCCATGTAAGTAGGCCCTTTGACGTTTGTGCTTTCTTTGTTCTTTTTGTTGTTCACATACGCTGGTGTCTACACCCGCATCTGTCTGCCCCGTCTGTAACTGGTGTCTACACCCGCACCTGTCTGCCCCGTTTGTAACTGGTGTCTACACCCGCATCTGTCTGCCCAGTTTGTAACTGGTGTCTACACCCGCATCTGTCTGCCCCGTCTGTAACTGGTGTCTACACCCGCATCTGTCTGCCCCGTTTGTAACTGGTGTCTACACCCGCATCTGTCTGCCCCGTCTGTAACTGGTGTCTACACCCGCATCTGTCTGCCCCGTCTGTAACTGGTGACTACACCCGCATCTGTCTGCCCCGTCTGTAACTGGTGTCTACACCCGCATCTGTCTGCCCCGTCTGTAACTGTTGACTACACCCGCATCTGTCTGCCCCGTATGTAACTGGTGACTACACCCGCATCTGTCTGCGCCGTCTGTAACTGGTGACTACACCCGCATCTGTCTGCCCCGTCTGTAACTGTTGTCTACACCCGCATCTGTCTGCCCCGTATGTAACTGGTGACTACACCCGCATCTGTCTGCCCCGTTTGTAACTGGTGTCTACACCCGCATCTGTCTGCCCCGTCTGTAACTGATGTCTACACCCGCATCTGTCTGCCCCGTCTGTAACTGGTGACTACACCCGCATCTGTCTGCCCCGTCTGTAACTGGTGTCTACACCCGCATCTGTCTGCCCCGTCTGTAACTGTTGACTACACCCGCATCTGTCTGCCCCGTATGTAACTGGTGACTACACCCGCATCTGTCTGCGCCGTCTGTAACTGGTGACTACACCCGCATCTGTCTGCCCCGTCTGTAACTGTTGTCTACACCCGCATCTGTCTGCCCCGTCTGTAACTGCGTCGCACTCGTGACTCATTGTTTCTCTGCCTTGTTTCTTTGCAGTTGTCTTCTGGTAAGAAAAAACCCAGAAAGACGACACAGACGAAATACCGTTTTTTCTTGTAGCTAGCGAATTCGCTTAAATAAACATATCATATACATACATGGTGTTTTTGTGGTGGTTATATAGTGGTTATCGATGGATCATGTTTGACTGTGAGCTCGGACGACACAAGACGTTTGACAAATACTCTTAAGGCGGTGCCAGACGCCTCGTCGAATGAGGGGAAGACTTGTCAATATACTTCTGAAGTATTTTATATATCATTTTATTATTATTATTATTATTATTTACAAATGCTTTTACGTTTTTCTATGTCATTCACATTCCCGTCAACATATTCCCGTCATCATGGGACGCGATGGCATGCCGGTTAGAATGTTTAAAATCCCACTGCGGTCGCTTCGAACCTTTAGCAAGTTTGATCACCCCACGTTGCCACAGTTCACTCAGGTGTATAAATGAGTACCTGGCAATACAGACAGTGGATATGTGAACGAATAGTCTTCGCGCAGTAATTGCAGCGTGGCTGAATGCTTCCCAGAGAAGTTTAAATGGCCTTGGAATGAACAGTTCTGCCAGCGGGTGAAGTGTAAAGCGCTTTGAGCAGTCCTAGGGACTGGATTCCGCGCTATATAAGAACTTACCTTTACTTACCTTTTTCATAGTCACGTCATCACATTCACATCATCACA
>BSQZ01000158.1:80000-97500 GCA_033239005.1 Lamellibrachia satsuma | reverse complement strand
TTTTGTGTTTGTTGACTTTAGATTTTGCTTTTGTTGATACCACTAAAGAGAAGCCGAACCACTTCATTTTGATGCAGCTACGTGATCGGATTTCTGTGGATTTAGACATGATAGGAGTTGTTGAATATTATTATTATTAAATAAGCATCAAGTAGAAACTACTGGCCGAAGAGAGACTGACCTGGAAGATTGATGAAGAGGCCCTCATCAATCCGATGGATTGATATAGGCTGAATAGATCAGAATTGAACAGAACTATGTGAGATGTCAGAACTTATGTGCCGCACTGTTGACCCGTATTCGTGAACGTGTTCGTCAAGTTGGTAGGGAATAGTGAAGTAACGATTTTCTTCTAATCACAAATATTGAGAAGCATTTACTCCACGTTTCGGCTACCGTCGGTAGGATGATTCGATATGGTCAACGTGTGCTGACCTGCTTCGTTTCGACAGACGGAATACGTGATTTCAAAACGAAATTGGCCGTTACATATTCTCTCTTTGAGCGAGGTCTGTTTTACCTAGAAGTAGAGAATGCGATGACATGACTAAATCAACATAAAGAAGTAGAGAGTGCGATGACATGACTAAATCAACATAAGGATCATTAGACAGTCAGGAGCTTTTGCCAAGACACATGTGTTGCTGCTCGGGTGAGTTCTCACAGACAACATATTAGCACTAGTCTTGTGTACACGTGAACGAAAAGCCGCACCTATGTTGGGCCGGAACATACAAAGGTCAACATGTTAACTGGCCACATTCACGGAGATATTGTATTATCAAAACACTACGAAAAGCGCTTTTTCCGCAGGAAATTCCCGATAAACTTGATTCACTAACTACACAAGTTGAACAGTTTAAACAAGTCATATAAAGAAAATACGATCGAATAACTAGAAAAAAGAATCGACTCAGCGAAATCTGCCAATGATTAACTAGAACAATACAGTCGTAGACCTAACCTTAGGTTTGAAGGAATGTCAGAGGCGGTGGGGGCTGCGGAGATTGAAAATGAACTGATCTGCATCATGATGACAAAATGAAAATGACACCCAGGAGGCTCATGAAATTGAGCGCGCGCATCGAATCGACCGCTAAGTTCCCGAGGGACGCCCCCTCCCCGACCCCCGAACCCCCCCGTGAAAGACCAAAATATAAAAATTCGTCAAATCCACATTAAGCTAGACCTGTGCTTCTAGGTCTCGGCGGCCCGCGCTTGCTGGCGGCCCGCGCTTGAATAATGGCAGAGGTGAGACATGTGTGGTCTGCCGGCCGTCGTCTACTGCGTTGTGTTAACCAAAACTGTCATCGTCACTCTCGCAATGGGATTGGTAAGAAACGTTATCAAACTACAAACTTTGATTCACAAATGCCGAATTATCTCTTGCCTACTGTTATGCTAAGTAGCATAATTTAACACTGCCTCCAAGCGGATTCGTTACACTCACAAGGGGATTAACTTGTTACGATATCGAACTACGAATGTTTTAATTTGTTTTGATGGCACTGAACAGGACTGGAACATAGACGTACAAATGCTGCTATGCGGTCATAAAATGTATCTATTTGTTGTGGTAAACTACATTGTAAGACCGTGACAATGTAAATGTAATTTGAACATCGCTTTATTGCTTTATTACGAATATCATTATTGCATGTATTGTGTTTGAAAACAAACCTAATTTATTATCATGAATTACTATTTTTGTACCATACCATTTAATTATACTGGCTGCACTTATGATGTGCACATGTTAAGTTACAATTTCTACAACTTAGTTTCCTAATTAAAATGGTGATAATGTTAGTATTATATAAGTCAAAGAAACAAGCAGAGTTTGTCATATCATAGTATTAAATCAAAGTCGTTAAATATAACTTAGTTAATTAATGTTCTCCTTTTTAATGCAAACGTTAGTAAGAATAGAGTAATATGTAGTTCGTTTAAGTTCCCTACGCAGCCAACTTTGCTAAAGAAATAGCTCGTGGAAATAAAGCTTTCAAACTTCAGGCTGCCGAAGCACAAACCTGTTCCGACCGCCACCCGCAGAAGGTGGCAGCCTTGGGTTATCCTGATGCTAAAACATCTTTGACAGAGAATGATGTGCCAACAGTATTCCCAGTAGTTGACCGTGCCGCGCACAGACAGGCACCTGCGGCGAAAGAACCTTTGCCAAACAACTAGCAGCACACGTATGTAGCAGTCTACCAGTCAGCCTCAGGGACATTGATAACACTACCACCTTCAATCGATCTCTTTGCTACAGTTCACTCAGCTGTGAATGAGTACCTTGCTACAGACAGTGGTGGATATGTGAATGAATAGTCTTCGCGCAGTTATTGCAGCATGGCTGAATGCTTCCCTTACAAGTCGAGATGGCGTTGGATTGAACAGGTCTGGCAAGGGGTGGAGTGTAAAGCACTTCCGTGCATCTAGTACCTGTCCTAAGGACTGGGTACCGTGCTACCGTAATATAAACATGCACGTACAAATGCATCATACATCCATCTATACAAGCATACACACGTACGGACGCACGCACGCACGCACGCACGCACTCGCACGCAAGCATTTCATATGCGCAGTGTCAAGATTACTATTACGCCAAAGAGATGGCATTTAGTGCGGTTTGCGGCAAGAGCTCGTGCCCTGAAAGAACTTGCTACCGTTCACTCGCGGCTGTCAATCATCCGTCACGTGAAAAAACTCGCTACCGTTCACTCGCGGCTGTCAATCATCGGTCACGTGAAAGAACTCGCTACCGTTCACTCGCGGCTGTCAATCATCCGTCACGTGAAAGAACTCGCTACCGTTCACTCGCGACTGTCAATCATCCATCCGTCACATGAACAGAGCAAAACAGGAAAACCCAAATACACCCATCATAAACTGAATCTGGGCCAATACAATGAAGCAATATTTTGAAACACTGTTATCAGTTATTGAGTACATGTAATAATTAGTGCATATCCAGTTAGCCAGACAAAGGGTTATTCGTCTGTACTACAGGTTGGCAGGCCCGTGGTCATGCGCAGTAGATGTCTACATGTTAAACTCCGCCTACTTGGTAAGATATACAGGCTCTTGTGTAACTGCTGCATGCTATGAATTTCTAATATTATGAATTTATAACAAACTATCACAATCGTCATAATTGTCACGATCCGTGGGATTAGTTGTCGTAAGTTGAACTTAAAGTAAAAGCCCAATCATTTTTAAGTCACGGTTTTACCGCATAGAATAAATCATTTATATATCAATAACCATTTTTGACAGTCTGTCACATTACCTCCTCATTCTATCATTAACAAGACGGTAATTAAGATCACAGCTTGAGATGCGCCGAACACACAGCAAACCATTCGGCAAGCTTCGGGTGTTTCCGGTCGCGTGACGTAGCAGCAGGAACTCATCGTAGACTGCCGCATTGTAAACATTGTTGAGCGCACTGATAGTTGATTCAAAACATGCCTAGAATCTGTATTGCGGGTGGATGTTCCGATCAAACATCGGAGACAGTAAGTCTACATAAATTTCCTATAAAGGATAGCAAAACATTAGCTTTGGAATCGTTTCGTTCGCGTGAAACGAGCTGACTAGACCGGGCCGTCGGCGCACTCGATATTGTGTTCCGCCCACTTTCTTCGATCTGATTTTGACCGCTCTCTTCAGTTGGGGTTTAGCAAAAAAACCTGTACTGAATGACGATGCGGTGCCATCAGTCTATGCCAGCACTCACAGGAAGGTAGCCACAGACGCAATTAGAACATTCTTGTTGCTATATGTCTATGACATATAGCAACATGAGGTTACCTAGAGGTGTCTCAAGTAGAACAAGAGGCCACTAGCACAGATAAACCAATATCAAATCATCCGAAAAACATCTCTGAAAAAGGTTGTAGATGCGTATGTTTAAATGCAAGGAGTATAGTAAATAAGAAAAACGAATTAAACATTATGGTAGATGATATTGACCCTCACATAATTGGTATAACTGAATCATAGGCCAACATAGATATAACAGATGCTGAATTATGACTGACAGGATATGTAATGTTTAGGAAAGATCGAATAGGAAGAAGTGGCGGGGGAGTTATTTTATATGTTAAAAAATCCATTCAGGCTTATGAAATAAAACTAGAAAGGGAAGCAGATTGCGATGAAGCTGTTTGGTGCAAAATTGTTTCAGGAAATTCAAAATTAACTACTGGATTAGTTTACCGAAGTCCAAACATAAACGAAGAGGACAACACAAAAATAAAAAATGCTATAAAGGAAGTTAGTAAAGGGGAATGTACTATAATGGGAAATTTTAACCATGGACACATACAATGGAATTCTCTAGAGAGCACATGGATTGAGGACCAACAATTTGTATTTTTAATCCAGGATAGCTTTCTTACTCAGCACGTACTAGAACCAACCAGGGAAGAAAATGTATTCGATATAGTTTTGTCATCACAAAAAGAATTAGTGGACAATGTAAAAATATTTGAACCATTGGGTAATAGTGACCATAATCAAATACATTTTGACATCAATGTAAAATCAGAAAGTAAAAATAAGAAAACGTACAAGAGAAACTTCCACAAAGGTAACTTCAAAGATATGATAAAATACTTAGCAAAGCTAGATTGGAATAACATGCTGATGAATAAGACCGCAATTGAATGTAGGAATATTCTAAAATATGAAATTGAGAGTATCATCGATACATTTGTTCCCTTCCAAAAACAAGGAAAACGGTGTAGAAAGAAACACTTGTCAAAAGAGGCTATTAGAAAAATAATGCTAAAACAAACTACGTGGAGGCTTTATAGGCGTACCAGGAAGGAAGAAGACTATGCAAAATATAAAGAGGCACTTAATGCAGCTACAACTGAAATTAGACAGTCTAAAAGAAGCTATGAGCAAAAACTAGCATGTAACATAAAAAATGACAGCAAGAGTTTTTATGCATATGTCAGGAGTAAACAAAACGTACAAGAAAAGGATGGACCTCTAGAAGACAGTGCTGGAAATATAATATCACAGGGTTTTTCAATGGCGGAAGACATAAATGGTTACTTCAGTTCAGTGTTTACCAAAGAAGATATTAGTTCATTACCAGTTGCTGATGCTAAATTTCAGGGGGCTAAATCTGACTATTTAGGTCCCTTAATTGTAACTCCAGAATTGGTAGCTAAGAAAATAAAGGCAATGAAGGATAACAAATCACCGGGAGTGGATGGGATTCCTCCAAAATTACTAATGGAAACAGTAGAACAAATCAGTATACCACTTGCAAGAGTATTCAACTTGTCATTAAAAGAGGGAGTTGTTCCGTTTGAATGGAAAGAAGCAAACATCATACCATTATTTAAAAAGGGTTCGAGAAATAAGTCAGAGAATTACAGACCAGTGAGTTTAACGTCAGTGATTTGTAAATTATTAGAAAGGTTGATTAAAGACCATATGGTGGACTTCCTCGTTAAGCACAAATTATTAAATTCATCTCAACATGGATTCCTTAAAGCGAGGTCATGCTTAACAAATATGTTCTGTTTTTTTGGAAGAAATCACTAAGTGGATAGACGTGGGATCGCCAGTAGATATTATCTACTTAGATTCTCAGAAAGCTTTTGACAAAGTGCCACATCAAAGATTACAACTTAAATTAAAAGCCCATGATATCGGGGATAGCATAACTGACTGGATAGAACAATGGCTGACTGACAGAAGACAACGAGTTGTAGTAGATGGAGAAGTTTCAAATTGGAAATCGGTTTTGAGTGGGGTACCTCAAGGATCAGTATTAGGACCTATATTATTCTTAATTTATATCAATGACTTGGACGACAGTATAACAAGTAACGTACTGAAATTTGCGGATGACACAAAACTGTTTAGAAAGGTTAATACTGATGGTGATAAACAACATTTACAAAACGATCTAGACAGATTAGTGAAATGGTCTGAGAAATGGCAGATGCTGTTCAATTTTGGGAAATGTAAATGCCTACATACAGGACATGGGAACTTGAATGTAAACTATAAAATGGGAGATACTGCTCTGGGTACTACTGTAAAAGAAAAGGTCTTAGGAGTTACAATGAGCGCTGATATGAAAGTTTCAGAGCAGTTTGGTATTGCAGCTTCAAATGGTAATCAAATTCTTGGATTGATTAGAAGAAACATAACATACAAGGGGAAAAAGTTAATTATACCTCTTTATAAAGCAATAGTTAGACCTCATTTAGAATACTGTATACAAGCATGGAGACCATATCGTAAGAAGGATATAGATACGCTTGAACGCATACAAAGGAGAGCAACTAAAATGATTCCAGAACTGAGATACCTTAGTTATGAAGAACGCCTGAAAGAATATGGTTTAACAACTCTACAGACAAGGAGGTTAAGAGGAGATCAGATTGAAGTTTTTAAGATATTGAATGGGTATGCAAATATTGATAGATATATGTTTTTCTCACTCAAGAAGGATAGCAGAACTAGAGGACATGAGGTAAAATGAGTAAAGGATCAATGTAGATTGGACATCAGGAAGCACTCCTTCTCACAGAGGACAATAAATTAATGGAACAAATTGTCTACAGATTGTGTAACTGCTAGCAGCGTGAATATGTTTAAAAACAAGGTTGACACATATCTCAGGAGGGCGGGTTATATGTAGATGAACATTGTTGGAATCTCGATAAGCCAATGGCTTCCTTGTCCACTTTCCATCTGGGCCTTTGGCTTGGATGGCAAATCTTGTTAAATCTTGTTAAATGACATGACAGTTATAGCCATAGTCATACATATTTAGTCCTGCGCCAATATATAGGCCCTAGCCTAGCCTGTCAGTGTCAGTACTCAGACTCAGTAGGTCAAGAAGACCATTATCCGTGTCCAGCACATGTTTACCAATTAGATGTTGGCATGTGGCTGTGAGATGTCTGTCTAAATGAGTATCTACAGTCTCCAACTAAGCTTGTCTGACTGGTATTCATTTCATAATTTTGGTAGATTGCTGTTGCATTCCAGAATGCTTATAGTGTGCATATGTTCGAAATAAAATGTACAATCCCAATGTTGTAATTTTTTAACACATTTAAACATTCGCATTGTTACGTTGTCCAGAGACTTGAAGACAAAAATCTGCAAACCACTATCAGTACAATAACCAGTCTCGAGTCAACAGACCACCACCAGTACAATAACCAGTCTCGAATCAACAGACCACCACCAGTACAATAACCAGTATCGAGTCAACAGACCACCACCAGTACAATAACCAGTCTCGAGTCAACAGACCACCACCAGTACAATAACCAGTCTCGAGTCAACAGACCACCACCAGTACAATAACCAGTCTCGAGTCAACATACCACCACAAGTGCAATAACCAGTCTCGAGTCAACAGACCAACACCAATACAATAACCAGTATCGAGTCAACAGACCACCACCAGTACAGTAACCAGTCTCGAGTCAACAGACCACCACCAGTACAATAACCAGTATCGAGTCAACAGACCACCACCAGTACAATAACCAGTCTCGAGTCAACAGACCACCACAAGTACAATAACCAGTCTCGAGTCAACAGACCACCACCAATACAATAACCAGTCTCGAGTCAACAGACCACAACCATTACAATAACCAGTCTCGAGTCAACAGACCACCACCAGTACAATAACCAGTATCGAGTCAACAGACCACCACCAGTACAATAACCAGTCTCGAGTCAACAGACCACCACTAGTACAATAACCAGTCTCGAGTCAACAGACCAACAGCAGTACAATAACCAGTCTCGAGTCAACAGACCACCACCAGTACAATAACCAGTCTCGAGTCAAAAGACCACCACCAATACAATAACCAGTATCGAGTCAACAGACCACCACCAGTACAATAACCAGTCTCGAGTCAACAGACCACCACAAGTACAATAACCAGTCTCGAGTCAACAGACCACCACCAATACAATAACCAGTCTCGATTCAACAGACCACCACCAGTACAATAACCAGTATCGAGTCAACAGACCACCACCAGTACAATAACCAGTCTCGAGTCAACAGACCACCACCAGTACAATAACCAGTCTCGAGTCAACAGACCAACAGCAGTACAATAACCAGTCTCGAGTCAACAGACCACCACCAGTACAATAACCAGTCTCGAGTCAAAAGACCACCACCAATACAATAACCAGTATCGAGTCAACAGACCACCACCAGTACAATAACCAGTGTCGAGTCAACAGACCACCACCAGCACAATAACCAGTATCGAGTCAACAGACCACCACCAGTACAATAACCAGTCTCGAGTGAACAGAACACCACCAATACAATACCAGTCTCGAGTCAACAGACCACCACCAATACAATGACCAGTCTCGAGTCAACAGACCACTACCAGTACAATAGCCAGTCTCGAGTCAACAGACCACCACCAGTACAATAACCAGTCTCGAGTCAACAGACCACCACCAATACAATAACCAGTCTCGAGTCAACAGACCACCACCAATACAATAACCAGTCTCGAGTCAACAGACCACCACCAGTACAATAACCAGTATCGAGTCAACAGACTACCACCAATACAATAACCAGTCTCGAGTCAACAGATAGAGGCGAGGAGAGTTAGCCTGAGGAGGAATCGCCAGATGTTGGAACTTCTGGTTGCACATGTACCTGTGTCATACACCAGTCTCCTCCTAAACACACCATGCCTCGTGCTGTTCAGACTCGACAAAGCATGCATAGCAAAGGTGATTATAAGACATCTAAATCATTTTAGTAACTTGTAATAAAACTTGTGATGGCAAATTACTTATTTTAGTGAATTATAACACAATAGTATTTGTTATTTCTACCATAATAGGTTCAAATAATCAATGAGAAAATACATGAATAAGAACAACCTGTGAATATAATCTGAGTCACGATTGATATGTCTCTGTTGTGTAATGCAGGGTGTACAGCGAAGCTGAAAACAAGGTCTGCCAGCACACAGACCAAGGAAAGTCTTTCTGATGATGCTCCTATGGTTCTACTCGATGAAAATATGGAAGGGTAAATATCAAATACAATATGATAATATATATATATATATATATATATATATATATATATATATATATATATATATATATATATATATATATATATATATATGGGTAAATATCAAATACAATATGATAATATTGTCACCGATAGACACCGAAGCATCGCCAAGTGGCTCAGAGATGAGAAGAAATCCATCAAGCACTACTATGATATTTGGCACATCGCTAAAGGTTTTAACACCCTTTTATGAGGTTTTATATAATAAATTCCACAACACAAATTATGCATTTTATCCTTAACAAATTTATATATTGGCTTCATGTAAAAAAGTGAGGAATTGTGATAATAATGTACTTAATACTGGGCATTGATTACTTGTTTCATTATTGCATACATGCTGTGTAGGTCTACGGAAAAAGCTGGACAAGTTGGCTTTGCAGAGAGACTGTGGCATCATTATGGAGTGGAAGAAATCCATCATCAACCACCTCGACTGGTGCACTGCCTCCACACCGGATGGGGATGGTGCAGTGATGCTGGCAAAGTGGAACTCGCTATCGAATGATCTGCTGAACAGACATACATGTCATGCCGATGTCTTGTTTCCTGAATGCCTGCACGACAACATCCCAACACCAGGAAGAAAAAAGAAATGGTTGACACCAGGTATTGCCAAATTGAGTGTACTATAGTTTTAGTGTATCATGTTTTCAGACAATGCATATTGTCTATTGTATGTATTTATTACTTGTGTACGCGTATCCTCTTTAACAATGCAAATGCTCTCATATCATTTGTGAATATAATGCTAATACGTGTATTGTGCTTGCTAGGTTCAAAGGCAGAGGTGCTACTACAAAAGATCCTCCAGGATACATGGCTACTGTAAGACGTCCAGCACCTGTCACCCATGGAACAGACATCTTCTGTGGAAGGATTCCACAGCATCATCCTGCATTTCGCCCCGAAACACATCGCCTTCCAGTATATGGCAATGCAGTGCAGGTAATTGGAACTATAAATCATAGTTTCACTTATGATCTATTCTATGTAATTTGCTTAATCATTTGTTTCAATTCAATTCTTAATCACTGTAGTCAACTACATTTGGTAGAATAATTATACATGTGAATGTAGAATTGTAGATGCTAAACTGTTCACGAGGGCATTAGTACCACATGATTAATATCACATGCTGAATCCCCCCTATTCATTGTAATCTTTCAATTAGCACTTCCGTCATTTTATGCACTTGTTTAGTATATGGCTTGTATATATTTTGATAACATTTTCTGCAGAGTGATGCTGGCAGCCATGCACATGAATGAGAGTGATGCTGGCAGCCATGCACATGAATGAGAGTGCCAACAGGAGGAGGGCATACCGAGAGGATGGCGAGAAGAGACTGACAGTCTACGTCTCCAAAGCCAAGAAGGGAGCCTTCCGTTAGGTGGGAAAAGACTCCTGCTACTCATGGAAAGAATGTGTAGCACTGTGTTCGTCAACCAGTGTTGTCTGTTTTTGTAAAGTACATATTACACAGGCAAGATTTTTCAATGTTATTTAAGAATTGTTTTTATTTTCAGTGTATGGGCACGACATGATTTCTGCTGTGCTGAGGCAAATTGCAGAAAACAAGGCAGCTCTCGTAGAATCGTTACGTGGCCATGCGGTGCTACCACCGTTGTCTGCAGCAATGATGGATGTGGACAGAGCTGCTGCGCGAGAACAGTTTGGTAACAATACTAGACATGCTCCAGGTGTAGGTGCTAGTACCAGCACCTCGTAACTCTGTGCGCTCTGCTTTGTGGTGATGGGTGTCTTGTTAGTATTCCTACCGATATGATTTCTGTGGAGATGGGCTCTTCTGTTTACTCTATGTATTGCATTCGACGTCAACCCAATACATAACTGGTCACGTGGTGCTCTCATGCTATTGCTTCTTGCATGTTTAAAATTAATATCTTATTACTTCGCTAAACTTTGTAGCATGTAGTGTTGAAAAGGCAGTAACCTTACATATATCATTGGTCGCTGGGTGTAGTGTCGCTGGGTGTAGTGTTGCTGGGTGTAGTGTTGCTGGGTGTAGTGTTGCTAGGTGTAGTGTTGTTGGGTGTAGCGTTGCTGGGTGTAGTGTTGCTGGGTGTAGTGTTGCTGGGTGTAGTGTTGCTGGGTGTAGTGTCGCTGGGTGTTGTGTTGCTGGGTGTAGTGTTGCTGGGTGTAGTGTTGCTGGGTGTAGTGTCGCTGGGTGTAGTGTCGCTGGGTGTAGTGTTGCTGGGTGTAGTGCTGTCTTGTAATGTTGCTTATTGCATGTCTTAATATTTTGAATATGCTATGTTGAAATATTTATATTTCCAGTAAATAACTTTCCTGGCTATAACTATATGATTAACATAGGTTTTGTTCTGTTACTTCTGTTTTCACTTGGTATCTTTGTAAAGAAGCTAGTTGAAGACACGTGAACAGTGTTTTATTTCTAAAAACAAACATGACTAAACTGGAAAGGTTTTCATGCATGCATACTTTCTACATTACAGCCTATCCCTGTATCCAACTCGTTGTTGGCCAGGGGCAAGTGGAAGTATGTGATGAATAAACGGTTTTTATATTACTCAAATGCAACTATTTTAGCCTCTTCTTTGTCGAGCAGTTATTAAATAAGCAATATCTAAAATAATATATCAGGTGTTTTTCATCTTAAAAAAGTTTAGTATACTTGTGGTATACTTATGTGCCTTGAATATTTCTCATAACCTCATCACGTTTGGATAAATGCATACTACTCACTCATTGTTGGCTAAATTCAGAGGCCCATACTGCTGCCTATAGTTGAAGTAGGCAGTCTGGAGGACGTTGACGTCCAACACTACTGGCAGGAAACCTTCGTTCTGGGTGATGCACTGCACCTCAGCCGCAGACTCCTGTATGGTGCTCACCACATGGTCAATTTCTCGGCAACACAAACATTTTTCTCTGTGTCCAGTGATTGGCACTGGCCACACTGACACCTGCAAAGAAATCATTGTTTGGGGTCAAATTGGGCCTGTCAAACCATATGTACTGACACTGGCGGATAAACGCAAAAATGCCAACAGAAATGCATTACAATAACTAACTAACAAGTGCAGTTTGTCATTTATGATTATGCAGTGCGTATTCCAAAGGTATTACTCTGAATAGCTTACACCGAGTGAATGCATGCCAACGGTTATAAACAAATGTAACAGTAGCACCACTAAACATGATCAAATCTGAACTTTCTGAAGTGCTCTATACGTGTATTAGCTAATGACTGCAAGTGTTCAAAATCTCATTAAGCCCTGTTGAACATTCTTCTCTAAGGTCCCACAAATATAATTTTCCCATCTTCCAACTCATTCCCCAGCTGCTCCATCACAGCCATTTCCACCTGCAGATCATGATCTTTCTCGAATGTTATCTGGCCAACTTGCCCAAGGACACGCCTCATGCAAAGAAATGTGCTCTCTCATTTAAGCTGTCAATTGTTTTAGTAGGCAACCTTTCACATGGTTTGTCAAACAAGTGCATATAATGCAATGAATGTTGCAATGTGCACATAATGAGTTATATGATAGTGGTTTATACAACGATGAAAAGGCAAACGACGACCAAAAAGGGAGAGCCTCATTAAATGCAGATGACTTAATAAAGAACAAAAATCTTATTAATGAGCTGACATCTAGTAGAATTTAAAAAAAAAAATTTTAATATGCATACACGCACGCACACATTATTTATAAAACTGAATCCTACCCCTATAACATTTTATGTTGCACCCAATCAATGTGACTACTGGGAAACACTTAATGTACGCTACCCCCAAGAAAAACAAACGTATCTGTAATTATATTGATGTTTCAGAACATTTTCGAAACTGTTACATTCGTTCACATATACACTAACACAGCACAAACATTTGCGACATAAATTACCTGAAAATAACGAGATGTTAGATCCTGTCTTCTGTCGATTCGTACAGCTGTAAGCCACACAGGAAATAACCCTATTCGTTGTCCCACAACTGTTTCCAGCAAGCCTCCAAAATGTTTGTCTTGGAGAGTTTAACACTAATACACGATGCTCGCTCCAGTATGAACAACCCAACTGCCCAGACTTATAACACAACTGCTGGGACCACCCTCATGCAAATTATTAATCAGTCTGGTGGCCATGCTCCATTAAGAACAAATGGCAATGACAAATCTTCAAGTTAATTGGTTCCTGGTGTCATCGTCACCGGCTACTAGCCCGATAAGTTTATACTTCTCTGGTAGCCACCTCATCTTCATTGCTTTTGTTTGCCTTAGGCTTATATTGTACATGATGATGGCGAGGAGGAAATAAATTAACTTACTTACTCACTTACTTATTTACTTACTTACTTACTTACATATGTTAGACAACCATTTGTAACATGCTATGTTCACACTATAAACAGTACTACCCTGTGTCATGCAGTAGATACAACTGTTTCTGCCGTGCAATGAAATGCCGGCCAGTTGTCCACGCCCGCTTCACTGCAGTGAGCTGGCTTATCGCTCTTGTTTATAGGGGGATGATTAATTATGTAACTCTATGGTCACGGGTCAAATGTTACCCGAGGAACATTCTCACTGCGGGCAAAGTCCATTGCTGGGGCGAGTTACAAATTAATCGGTTTTCTCTGTTAATTAGGCAGTGTTGGTGGGTAGGGTTATCAGCTATAGTTTAGTACTGCTATCACTGGTAATTTCGCGAAAAACTGTCGTGAGGTTGGGCTTTTACTTTAAGCAGTGACGTGTTTATGGGGGGGGGGGGCACTGTCCCCCTTGGCTGAAATGTTTTGATTGTTACCGTATTTTTCCTATAATATAGGTTTATGAGAGCTTGGGTGACTAGGCTTGCTCTCTCTTGGTATATTGCAGTCCACCTTTCTTGTAGGGAGAGCACCAACAATACCCTGCGATTACTTGATTGTGCAGCTCGACAACTGATAAGATCTTGACATGTTCCCTCGATGTGGTGACGTTGTTGGACGCGGGCGGTCTGTCGCATCGCCAACAGATAATGGATGTGACATTGACTCCGGCAAGATAAGGGGCCATCCTTAAAATACTATTATGTAAACATCAAATATTTAATTTTGGCCTGTACACCGCTCAAACTACGTTCGTTTTGAGATATACATACTATTTTTCACCGTTTATATTCATCATATATTTTTGACATTGTTCACCTTTTCGCGCCTTTACAGACTTCATTGATGCACGGTACAGCCGGCTTTTCTTTCCTTTTGAATTATGTTGAAATATACCCCAAAACTGACATAGCAATCAATGCCATCAGTCTGAAATCACCAGCTGGACGAGCAAAAAAGTGTCTTAATAACGAAAGTAGCGATCGCCAAGACACCCCCAGCCATGTAATGCTCCGTAACGCTTACCCTGTCACCCCACCCACCGAGCGTGACGTACTATCTGCGGCTGAGAGCGTCTTCGAAACAACTACCTCGGCCTATGACGGACGTTGACGCCCTCTGACGGCCACTGCTCAGTGGTCGAGGCGACACGCGCAGGCAACGGAGGATCGAATTATTCGAAACGAGTTGCAACTAGAATGCGACATATATGTTTGTAAACAAGAATCAATAAATCCCAAAAGACACACATCGCTATATTGACATGTCATCTTAATGAAGGACGTTTTTCTATGTTGCTTAAATTTGCTCACGGATTTATCCGATCCAGCAAATACTTGCAAATGTGTCGCCACTCGTCACTTCATGTCACCAAACATCACTTCATGTCACCAAACGTCACTTCATGTCACCAAACGTCGCACATTGACACCATTCACACGTTCAATGGTCCCTCCTCCCAACACATGTTCTTCCTATTCCCCACCTTCACTGTCACGCGTGACATTCGTAGACGTTGTACTCAAACAGTGTGACATTCGTAGACGTAATGAAACTGTGACATTCGTAGACGTTGTATTCAAACAGTGTGACATTCGTAGACGTTGTATTCAAACAGTGTGACATTCGTAGACGTTGTACTCAAACAGCGTGACATTCGTAGACGTTGTACTGAAACAGTGTGACATTCGTAGACGTAATGAAACAGTGTGACATTCGTAGACGTAATGAAACAGTGTGACATTCGTAGACGTTGTATGCAAACAGTGTGACATTCGTAGACGTTGTATTCAAACAGTGTGACATTCGTAGACGTTGTACTCAAACAGCGTGACATTCGTAGACGTTGTACTCAAACAGTGTGACATTCGTAGACGTTGTACTCAAACAGCGTGACATTCGTAGACGTTGTACTCAAACAGTTTGACATTCGTAGACGTTGTACTCAAACAGCGTGACATTCGTAGACGTTGTATTCAGACAGCGTGACATTCGTAGACGTTGTACTCAAACAGCGTGACATTCGTAGACGTTGTATTCAAACAGCGTGACATTCGTAGACGTTGTACTCAAACAGAGTAGATTTTGGCTGGTATTTGCGTACACAATGGTGTGATTTTGTATTGATACGAATCACCAAACGATAATGCTGACATCTGGCGAGTAGTGGGATAACAACAAATAATTGACCACACAACAGAATAGCTGCTGTTCATCTGCTGTAGTTGTACATCAATAACAAGGACAGGAAGACAAAGGTGGGAGATACTGAGACAGCGAATTGTGCGTACGTGCGTGCCACTCAGCATGCATATGTGCATACGTGCGTGCGACCTTGCGAGCGTGAGTGTATGGATGCGCGCGAGCTTGCGACAGTGCCTGCGTGCGAGTGTACGTGGTTGCGTGCGTGGATGTGAGCGTTCGTGCGTGCGTGAGAGCGAGCGTGTGTGAGTTCGTGCGTGCGACCGTGGGTGCATGGATACGTACGTGCGTATGTGCGTGCGTGCGTGCGTGCGTGCGTGCGATCGAGCGTGCGGGCATGTGTTCGAGTCATCGTACGTGCGTGGATACGTAAGTGCTTGCGTGCGCGCGAGCGTGCGCACAAATGCGCATCATGGGGGAAGGCAGACAGACACATACACTGCGTGGTGCCAGCCAGCGTGGGTGCGTGGATACGTACGTGCTTCTGTGCGTGCGTGGGTGCGTGCGAGAGGACGAGAGAGCGAACGAACGTGTGTGCTTGTGTTCTTGCGTGCTTGCATGCATGCGTGCGTGCGAATGAGCGAGTGTGAGTGCATGCGTGTGAGCGTGCGTTGGTGCGTAGATGCGTGCGTGCCTGCGTTGGTGTGTGGATTCGTACGTGTTAGCGAGCGTGGCAACATGGTGAGGCAGACAGACACAACTTGGAATTTGAGCGCACACTTTCAACAACTGTATAATTGTCAACTCTTAAGTAATTCGTAACATAAGCAAAATATATCCGTCCGAGAGATTGAAATCTTCGCCATTTCATGTTCAACAGACAACCAATTTACGATGAAGCTTGTCTGTTATATTTCGTTTTATCATTTACATATCATGCTTATCCGTAAAATCCATGAATGACGCAATGATCCAGATACCAGGAACAGACAGTTAGTTTGGTGAAATGTCGATGATTAGTTACGTAATCGATCGCCTGATCCAGGAATCTCAGCAAAGACAAAACGATTGTACAAGTCGCTTGACAGCTGGACGAAAATGATAGTTGGAAGAAAGGAAGATAGTTGGATGAAAGTCACACAGGCGATACACGTAGGCACTTGTAGGCTTTGACGTAGCGTTTTTGGAATTAGCTAAGTAGCCAGTTTGGTTGCTTTCATAGCACACGTAAGGTCAACACGTAATGTTTTACAAATATGCTGGTAGTCAAGAGAAGTGTCTGAAGGACGGCCATATCGGGGGGGGGTTGGTGGTGGGGGGGGGTGGCAAGCTTAGTCACCCATTAGTTTACCCTGCTTTCAAGTAGTGACCCAACAGGGTGTATTGGAAAACATCTTTGAGCCAAAGGGTGTCATACCCCCAATATGCCAATCCGAGTAACGCTGACAGTCATATCCTTAAATAAACAAATTCTATAAAATGTTAATTCTATGTTTTGACGTGTGTCCCAATTAGTCGGGCGTGTGTGTGTGTGTGTGTGTGTGTGCGTGTGCGTGTGCGTGTGTGTGCGTGTGCGTGTGCGTGTGTGTGCGCGTGTGCGTGTGTGTGTGTGTGTGCACAATCTCAGTACGCAACTGGGAAGATTGAATTAATTGAGAACTGTCAACAGTGTTCGCAATATACGCTGTCCTTCTAAAGTTTACGATCGGCGTTTTGGGCCAGTTTTTTAAACGTTATGCTCTGTTCACGTGACCGATGTTTGACAGCCGCGAGTTCTTTCAGGACACGCAGTGTGACACTGTCGCGCAATGGTCGTGTATAATATAATACAATTGAAGCCACAATAGCCAGTTAACCAGTATATATTAGTT
>BSQZ01000158.1:70000-75000 GCA_033239005.1 Lamellibrachia satsuma | reverse complement strand
CATTCGTTCAACAGTCCTCCTCACAATTTATCTCCATCTCCTCCATATTCACTCTTTCATCCACATATTATCTCATCCTCCACTTAGTACAATTGCTCTCGCTCATCGCCAAATTCGTCCCTCTTCCATCCCAACATTTGGTCTCCCCTTCACACATTCTCATCCCTCCTTCCCATATTCCCTCGTTCCACCTCTCAACTCCTGCTCTCCCGTCGTCCCGACATTCGTTAATCCTTCCTCCCTCAGTCCCATATTCGCTCGTCCACATTCCCTAAAAGAACGTATTCAGTGCGGACAAATATTATCAAGACGGTATATACCCAACACGTGCTGACATCTAGCGAGTACTGAGATAACAACGAATAATTGACTTCACAACAGAATTGCTGCAGTGGATCTACGGAAGTGCGTGCGTGCATGCATGCGTGCGTGCGTGCATGAATACGCATGCATACGCAATATAGGGAGACAGACGGCCAGACTTTGCGAGGACAGTTTCCCACAACTGGGAAGACTGAATTGATGTTAATTCACATATTAATGAGTCAACCATCTCCTACCTCCTGTCCAACGAGATTATTGGCAGGTGTCGGGGCATCCAATTCGACCACATGAAAGATGTCAACAATTCCATAAGTAAGTAAATGTATCTGGAATAACAATACGAATACATAACTATCTCAGAGTGCATGGATGTAGCCTTATTGAGTATCGTGGCATGTTCACCTTGGAAGTTGTGAGAGATAAGATAGACAATGGTTGTTGTGTTGGAATTGTCTGGACGTAGTTTATGTCCACATCCAAAATAAGCCTACGTGGAACAGCCGCGTGTTTTGGTGCAGAAAGAGATGTGACGTTAGTTGTAGTGCAAGTTTAATATTATCGTTTTTAATATGTGACCGACTGGTTCCATGAATGCGTTGTTTTGTGGGCCGTGTTATCGATGCCTGGGTTAATGTGCAGAACACTACATTTGTTAGTTGTAGTGCAAGTTTAATATTATAGCTTTTAATATCTGAAGTTGACTGACTGGTTTCATGAATGTGTTGTTTTCTGGGCCCTTTTACCTCATAAAAACTTGATTCCCTTTTACCTCATAAAAACTAGATTCCCTTTTACCTCATAAAAACTTGATTCCCTTTTACCTCATAAAAACTTGATTCCCTTTTACCTCATAAAAACTAGATTCCTTTTACCTCATAAAAACTTGATTGACATCTCTGAATATTTATGCCGTTCCTCGCGGCCTTCATCAGCGGACCGATTTCGCTACGGGCGTGTCACGTGACCTCTGCAACGAGCACATATCGTCCTATTCCCGTCACCCGGAAGAATAAACCACCTGTACAGCATTAGTTTACTCAACATTATTGCAGGCACAATTTACGCATGCGACATATAATGTTAAATTCGCTACGCCTGGCTCTGCGAATAAGAGTCATTTCCTTACTATTTCACGTGGCAAGAAGCAGATACGGCCTGTTTGATAATCGCAGCAACCAAAAACGTGCTCTAAGCTGCACCATGAAACTGATATCTACTTGGAATGCCTGTTTGATCATCGCAGCAACCAAAAACGTGCTCTAAGTTGCGCCATGAAACTGATATCTACTTGGAATGCTGCCATTGAACAGTGTTAGCATTAGTCAGAAAACAATTACAAGTTGGAATTAATCGGTCAGATATAAGGTAATAATCACGGAAAATGTAGCGACAATTTTTTTTGTGTGAAAGTTATAAACTACATTTCGCCTGCGCTACATTTAATGTCATCAAAATAGCATTGCGGAAACTTTTGGCTGTTTCTGTAACATACCGACGCATTGTTACTGGAATATTCACCACACACACTTCTAGCACTGATTTGTCGCACAGATTATCTCTTATGCTTCTATATTGTGTGTTATAAATTACATTTATAATCAATAATAATAATAATAGATAAAATACTTCTATTGCACATCTTCGGGAGACCCAAGCTCGGCAGCGCGCCAAAACAAAAGGGGTTAAGCCATTCATAATCGATAAGTAGTTCCAATTGTAAACAGTTGGATTGGTACGCCTGGGAGCTCTGGAGGGTAAGCACATTTAAACAGGTGGGTTTTAGTTTCAGGTGAAACGTTGTTATATTTCCTACAGACTTAACACTAACAGGGATTCAGAGAGTGAGTTCCACATAGTCGGTGCAGCAACTAAAAAAAGCTATAGTTCCTACATTTGTCTTAACACTGGGAAGAAAAAGTAGATTAGAATGAGATGATCGCTGCTGCCTGCCTAATTCGTTGTTATCTCACTACTCGCCAGATGTCAGCACACATTGGGGGATATCGTCACGATGATATTTGTTCGCACTAAATACGCACTTTTTGGAACTGTGGACGAGACAATATGGGATTGAGGATGTTCAGAGGAAGGATATGCGAATGTTGGGAATTCAGAGGATGGACATGGGAATGTGCGGAGGAGGGGATGAAAATATGGGCGGACCTACGAGACTGTGTGGAGAAGGGAGACCAAGTGTTGGGATGGGGGACTCACGAATTTGGGGAAGAGAAAGAGCAATTGTATATATATATATATATATATATATATATATATATATATATATATATATATATATATATATATATATATATATATATATATATATATATAAATATATATATATAGAACTGTGATCCAGGTCTGATGTAATGATGTCGGGTATGCTCCACCTGGCGATCAATTGACGCACCAACACGTTTGTACGTGCGTTTGCTTTAGAAATACTTCTGGCAGCCGTCTTGAAAGAAGTCCATGCTGAAACTGGGATGAACGACGTCGGTCACGATGATGTCGTGAGAGCACTTCCGGTCACAGAGTCTGAAACTAACCACGCGTCGGCCGAGTGTGCGGAGGCGTTGTCCGTTTGCAGAAGACAAGATGTGTTCAGTAGGTTACTACCAAGTAACCGGCCGCGAAGAGGCGAGTCAGACAAGATATTGATGACTGACTGCCCTTTGCGTTCTCCAACACCGTTCGTCGATATTTTAAAAAGTTCGAACATACCGCCGGCAGGGCAGGGGGTCCGCTGTAGCACAGAGAGGCGTCGCTGAATGTATCGTGGTACCAACAAACCTGCCCCTTATTCTGCATCTTGCCAGTGCCGCTTTTTCCTGTATATTTCTTGAAAATGGCGTTGACGGCCGGACGGTCTCCCGTGATGAGTGCGGAAGCAAGCTCGGTCGGCACTTCTGTGATGGTTGCTGTTGTCCTGACGCACAGCCTTCCGCAGGAGTTCCTCCATAGAGCGTTGCGGCGTGGGAAGCTCGTACGCTGTGACGGCGGCAGGCGGCGGAGAAGAACCCAGCATTCGGTGTCTTCTCTGTCCCAGGTAGCCTCAATTTGCCGGAATCCCGCCATCCCTTCCTGGAGATAGTTTCTCTTCCGTGGCGATGCCGCCCATGGCCTGTGCCCGCGCCGGTGCACGGTTATAGCTTCTTGTGAACGGTCAGTTCATAGCGGTCAGTGAACAGTTTCTTCGTCGTGTCGACAACGTTTGGCGGACGGTCCTCTCACATTCCCGTCAGATCGTGGACCACGTACGCTTCATCTTCCGTCAACAGGGTAGACAGTGCCGCAAACTCGTTGACCTGCGACGTTAACCCTTGAGCCGTAAAGATCTAACTGTTGAAACGACAACCGGCAGTCGTCGTATGGCATCGAACGAAAAGAGATGTTGTACCCCTTCGAGTCGGCCGACAATGGCGACTGTCGGTGGCGAAGGAGGAGCGGAGAGAGGCTCGAGGCAGCGAACTGTTTCAAAAATAGCCATCCCGACATTTTAACATGGCGGACACTGGCGACACAGCTGGATTCGTGCTGAGTTCGTGGGCGATGAAGCGGGTCGCCCCTGTGCAACCAAGCGTAACGCCACCGGCGAAGCAGGAGAGCCCGTGTGCGTTCAAGCGTAACGAGATCGAACAAAAGCCCGTGGTTGAGCTAACTTGTGTCTGCTGTTGTTGTCTTGCGTCTGTGTCTCTGTCCAATGTATACATATATACGCACGCACGCACGCACGCACGCACGCACGCACGCACGCACACATAATCGGGGGTGATGTTCCATCTATGTATTGATATAGACCCATGTAGGGAGGAAGCCACGGCACACGGCCTCCTCGACGCCTCACATGGTCCAGACCGGGAACAGCTCCGGTCGAGGCCCACTGCCGTCGGTACCTAATGCCATGAGAAGTGGCAGGACAGCAGTACCAGTGGGCTCTGTGAGTCCATGACAGACTACACATTTTCCTTTTCTCCTCTTCCTCTGCCCCTCTCCACCTTCTTCTCTATCTCTCTACCTCTTTGTCCTCCCTTTTTCTCCATCTCCACTCGCTCTCTCCTTCTCTTTTTACCCCTCTCTTCCCCTGTCTCTCATCTTCTCTTACTATCTTTCTCCATGTTCTTCTCTCTCCTATAATACCATGTCACATAAACTTATTTAAGGAATGTACCTGAAATATACAACTTTCTAAATAGATTCCCACTGTAGTACCCCACTGTAGTGCCCACCTGGGAGAAACCCTGGGCTGGTTTCTGACAAAGAAAATACACTTCTTGTTTCTTCTTCAATATCATAAGCCTTTAAAAGAATTTCAATGTACCATTTTGGTCAATGGAAAGACGAGTGATCTCCTTTGTTGTGATAGATAACATTCAGTGGGTGTAAAATTGGCAATGTAGGTTATGTCAATTATTCCTTTAACTCTGTAATTTCATTTATAAATGTTGTTGGTGAACAAAGAAAACATCACGTTGCAAGCTTTCTGCACAGCCCATAATTTTAATATGCATGTTTGTGGGTATGTATGTATAGTTTCATACAATATAGCACGCGCGTGTCCTGTATCACTGTAAGATGGATAACATAGTTAATCATTGAATGGATAATAAAGTGTATGATCAGTTTGATAATAAAATTAATAATGAAATTGATTATCAAAATGATGATCATCGGAA
>BSQZ01000158.1:0-65000 GCA_033239005.1 Lamellibrachia satsuma | reverse complement strand
ATGCAGACATGAAGGAACTGGACATGGATCTATATATATATATATATATATATATATATATATATATATATATATATATATATATATATATATATATATATATATATATATATATATATATATATATATATGTAGCACTCACACTTGACATGATGACCCTTTGAACAATGTTATTAATAACTGTGTGGGAGGGCGAAGGTGGGGTGAGAGGTAGGGGAGGGTTGAGGGTTTGGAGGGGGAGAGGTGGGGGAAGGGTGAGAAGTAGGGGAGGGTGAGAGGTGGGGGTGAGAGGTAGGGGAGGGGTGGGGGAAAGGTGAGAGGTAGGGGAGGGTGGGAAGTGGGGGGATGGGGAGGGAGACAGACAGGGAGGGGGAGCATAGGAGGAGGGGGTGAGGGAGACACAGACAGGGAGGAGGAGGTTATGTTCTGGTTCATACACACATGCACACACGTACACTCGCATGCACGCACACAAACTGAGACTTAGAAGAGATCAATCATGTGGCGCCACCTGGTACTGAGACATGGCATAATGGTTGACAGCTCGTGACAGATGCAGGAGATGGGAGCGTGTCATGTGTGGTCCTTTGATGATCCACCTCCCATGTTGGTTACATCTGTCGGATGGGCATGTATCACCTGCGTCGATCTGGGAATGATGAAATCCTTTTGTCTTAGGTAGTTCTTCGATCTGAAACCATGGCAAAGATGACATCGTTATTATCTTGAGTAGTTCTTCAATCTGAAAGCAGGGCAACGATGACATCATTATTATCTTGAGTAGCTCTTCAATCTGAAACCACAGCATGTGTATACACTGTTACTGCTATTAGACTTGATAACTATGATGATGGTGATGAACACATTTGACATTAAAAAACATAGCCAAGATAATCCGTCTAGGGGTCTGCAAGTGGCATATAATATCCAGCACGCTGATGCAGCTATGGTCAAACAATACAAAGTAATATCCCAACTCTGGTGTTCCAAATACTAATCTGATGATTCGCATGGTGACTATCATTTAACCAGTTATAAAAAGAGACGCTGGTGAGTGAAACACTGAACAACTACTGTCTTCTTTTACAAACTTTACAATAATAACCGTATCATTGGCTACACATGTAGCAGAACTGATACATATGATTATGATGAGCACACAGCTCTACTGCGGAGTGAATGACATCACAGACATGGTAGGGGAAGGAGGCCGAGATTTGCTGAGCTCAGCTACAGGCACAATGCAGCAAGGACCATATCTTATGGCAGCCAGCACATGGCACATATGGGGTTAAATACATTTGTATTTGAAAGGATTTAAATATTTAAAAAAAGTATTTGTACTTGTATTTGCACTTAAATAAATAAATGTATTTAAATATTTGCATAAATTATTTGAAATGTATCAATAAATAGCAAGTTAGATTTTGTTTAGCTTCTGAAGACTAAAGAATGTATACTCTTCCATTTCTGACTGGCTTCTTTTTCCAGTCAGAAACCCCTGATTTTATTTGCACTGCCTTATCTACACAGACCCCTGTTAGGGCACTTCATCGTATTTAGCACCAGCAGCCTCTGTCCCACTGTCCTGTCTTTTGATGAGGGTTTACATGCCCCAGACACCCACGCTAGCTAGCTGCTCAACCCTGCCATTGTTTCAATGTTTGTGTGAACTTCACAAGTCAAATAAGACACATGGACTGAGGGGAAGGTGGGGGCTTCACAAGTCAAATGTCATCATCAACTATACATAAAATGTCTTTGTTACTTTTACTAGGGACAGTGCCAAGAACTGCTACTCTGAGTCTTCACCCTTACCCCTGACCAGTTTCAGGCCACATTTAAAATGTTAATTTTTTTAATTCAGTAGAACCCTCCATGTGGCCACCCGTTGGAAAGAGCCACCCCTTGAAAACGACCACTCGATGACAGTGTGTTTTTGTCAGATCTACTCATCATCTCACCAACCTCTGTAATCAAACCACTTTTTCTTGGTCACATGGGACTCTACTGTGAATGTATTACAAAAATAACTCAAATTAGGACAAGTAGTTTTTATTTTTATTTACTTGTCTGGCTGTTTAACAAGATTTTTTTAATAAGATTTAACAAGATTGCCATCCCAAACTACAAGTTCCAGATAGCAACTTGACAAGGAAGCCATTGGCTTATCGAGAGTATATCTGTAAATTCTATTTTTAAACATATTCACACTACTAGAATTAACACAATCATATGACAGTTTGTTCCATTCATTTATCACCCTCTGTGAGAATGAGTACTTCCTCGTGTCCAACCTGGGGACCATCCTACACTGTTCCTTAACTAGTGCTGCTTTGTGTCCTCTGGTTCTACTGCCTTCCTTAGGTTTTCATAATTAATGTCTCTCAATTCTGTAATGATCTTAATTGCTCTTCATTGTATTATTTCCAGCTTGTCTATGTCCTTCCAATATTTTGACCTCCATGCTTGTATACAATATTCCAAATGCGGTCTAACCATGGCTTTGTACAGGAGTACAATTAGCTGTTTCTCCCAAAATGTGATAGTTCTCCTAATTAGCCCTAGAATTTGATTACCTTTTGAAGCAGCATTCCCACTTTGCTCTGACATGTTCATGTCAGCATTAAAATGTTACTCCTAAGCCCTTTTCTTTTGTGGTTCTACCTAGTACAGCATCCCCCATTATATATTCTTTGTCCGCGTTTCTATGTCAAATGTGTACACATTTATACTTCCCAAAATTTAGTAGCATTTACCATTGTTCTGATCATTTAACCAATTGATCTAGATCATCCTGTAAACTTTATTTATCTGTATCATTTGTAACCTTTCTGAATACGTTTGTGTTATCTGCAAATTTCAGTACTTTGCTAGATATGTCATCTTCCAAATCATTTATATATTATATTAAAAATAGCATAGGGCCTAATACTGATCCCTGTGGTACCCCACTCAAAACAGATTTGTAGCTTTTTTCTGTGTGTAAGCCACTTTTCTATCAAGTTGATTACATCATTACCATGGGCTTTAAGTTTAAGTAACAACCTTTGATTTGGCACTTTACCGAAAGCTTTCTGAAAATCTAAGTAGACAACATTTCAGGAGTTACAAATAACTGCCCTAAATGATCTATTTATTGCTCTAAAATTTAGTAACTGGAACTGAGTTTGTGTAGTCTTCTACATTTCCAGTGTGTTTATGTTCCTCCCACAGCATCTTTTTTGGAGCTATTTTTCTAATAGCCTCTTTTGACAGGTGTTTCTTCCTGAACCTTTCCCCTTGTTTTCTTAATGGAACAAATCTCTCAGTAATGCCCTCAATCTCATCTTTTAAACAAGTCCAGTATTGTGTTGCTGTCTTATTCTTCAGCAAGTTATTCCATTCTATATTTGCTAGATATGTTCTCATCTTTTTATATTTGCCTTTGGTGAAGTTCATCCTCCATTGTTTTTATATGTATTAAATGTTTTTACTTTTATATCAAAATGGATCTGGTTATGATCACTGAAACCCAAAGGTTTGTGTATTTTAACATATTCATGTTGAGAAGACACAATTAAATCCAACACATTACCACCTCTGGTTGGTTTCAAGACATGTTGAGTAAGGAAACAATCCTGTGTTAGAAGTAGAAACTGATGGTTGTCACCTCCAGCACTCTCTAATGATTTACATTGTATATGGCCTTGGTTAAAATCACCCATTATAACACATTCCCCCTTACTCAACTCCCTAAAGTCTTCCTTACAGCATTTTAAGTTTTAAATCTTCCTCCTGTCCTACGCTTGGACTATGATAAACTTCTCCTATTGTTAATGTTCTTGGCAACTATGTTACACCAAATTGCTTCCTCACAATCTGTTTAACTTTTCAGTGTTATTTCATATGCTTGGATAGATTCTTTTATACATGTAAAACAACTCCACCTCCCTTCTCTCTTGCCTGTCCTTCCTAAACATTACATAGCCAGTCAATGCTAACTCAGCATCTACTATATCTTTATTTGCCCATGATTCTGTGATACATATTACTTGACGGTCAACACATTTAATTTCATTTAAAGTTGCTGCAGTCAGTTGCTGCAACGTATTTATTACATCTAAATTACATTATCAATGTGAGATACTGTAGGGTCCATTGGATGACCACAAAAGAACTGCCAAGTTTACGGAACAACCATGTCAGTATAACTGAGGTGGCACTTGAAATGACACATTAATGAGTTGACAGTATTATGAAGTTGATGACATTACCAAGTTACACAGTCCTACCTGAAGAATTCGCTTCTGGTCCTGCACCAGACAGAGCAGACGGAAGACACAAGCACTCACTGCCAATGCCTTGCTGTGACTTCACCCGCCTGGTGGCGTACTCTGTGCTCACGGTCAGGCATCCTGTCACCTTGGGATCCAGCATTTGATTATCTCCTGTCGTCATGGGCCAAAACATATATGATAATGCATGATTAACTTTACAATGTAACAAACACCGTGGGGTGATTAACTATGTGGCAGAGTGTCAGACTGTTGGTCGAGGGGACCGGGGTTCAGAACTACCAGCTGCCATTTGAAAACTTTGTTCACCCCACTTTACATGTGTCTTTGTTCACCCCACTTTACATGTGTCTTTGTTCACCCCACTTTACATGTGTCTTTGTTCACCCCACTTTACATGTGTCTTTGTTCACCCCACTTTACATGTGTCTTTGTTCACCCCACTTTACATGTGTCTTTGTTCACCCCACTTTACATGTGTCTTTGTTCACCCCACTTTCAGAAGAGCCTAAAAGCTGTTGGTGCCTTCTTCCTGGCAGGGACAGGGGAAGTAAACTAAAAGATCCTACACAGGGAAATTGAAAAAACCTGTCATGGACTCACATATAAAGGGATTTCAATTACACATCCTCAAAACATAACAGTTTTACTTATTGTTGTACTGTTCGTATGGCTGATGTCATAGTTGTGTCATAAGTTAAAGTCTGTTTAACTTCCACGTGACTGCAAACATCAATCTTACCAACATACGTACATATTCAAGTCTGCCATTTTTATACCTGATGAGTTTTATCTGCTTTTCCACTTGTCGTACACCTGGTGGAAAGACCTGTCGCTTTGTCACCTATTGCCGCTGCCATGGTCCTTTGACGATCTGCTTCCCATGGTGGCGACATCTGTTGGATGGACATGTATCACATCAACTGCGTCGCTCTGGCAACGATGAAATACTTTTGTCTTAGGTAGCTCTTCGATCTGAAACCATGGCAATGATGACTTCATTATTATCTTAAGTAGTTCTTCAATCTGAAAGCAGGGCAACAAAGACTTCAATATTGTCATCAGTAGCTCTTCAATCTGAAACCATGGAATGATGACATAACTATTTTCTTAAGTAGCTCTTCAATCGAAAACCATGGCATGAATATACACTGATATTGCTATTAGACTTGGTAACTATGATGATGTGATGATGATGATGAACATGTAGACAACAACATTTGACATTAAGAAACACAGCTAAGATAATCCGTCCTGGAATCTGCAAGTGACATATAATGTCCAGCACGTTGATGGAGCTATGGTCAAACACTCAAGTATCCATATAGGTCTTCGCCATTAAAAAACCTTGTGATATCATATTTAAATGCTTTAAATTCCATTACATGTCTCAGCATGTATACCTTACATTGCTACCCACCCCAGCTAGCTGCTCAACCCTGCCATTGTTTCAATGTCTGTGTGAGCTGATAAGACATGTGGACTGAGGGGAAGGTGGGGGGGGGCTTCACAAGGCAAACGTCATCATCAACTATACATAAAATGTCTTTGTTACTTTTACTAGGGACAGTGCCAAGAGCTGCAAGTCTGAATCTTCCCTCTTACCCAGACCAGTTTCCATAAAAGGCCACATTTAAAAAATACAGTAGAACTCCATGTGGCCACCTGTTGGAAACAGCCACCCCTCGAAAACGACCACTCTGACAGTGTGTTCTTGTCATATTTACACCTCTGTAATCTGACCACTTTTTCTTGGTCACATGGGTGGTCTATTTAGAGGGACTCTACTGTGAATGTATTGCACAAATAACTTGAATGAGGAAAAGTAGTTTTTATTTTTATGTATTTGTCTGGTAGTCGCTGCAACATTTCTATTAAAACTAATTTACATTATCGATATGAAGTTACAGAAGGGTCCACTGTATTGACCACAAAAGAAATGCCAAGTTTACTGGACAACCATGTCAGTTTAACTGAGGTGGCACTTGAAATGACATATTAGTGACTTGAAAGTATTACAAAGTTGATGACATTACCAAGTCACACAGTCCTACCTGAAGAATTCCATTATCCTGGTCCTGACTGTGCAGTCGGAAGATACAAACACTCCTTGCCAGCGGTGTGCTGTGACGTGACCAGCCTGGTGACGCACTCTATGAACACGATCAGACATCCTGTCAGCTTGGCATCCAGCGTGTCACTATGTCCTGTCTTCTCAACATGAATGATTCTCATGTTCCAGGCGACTTCATCATGTGGCGATGGATTGACAGGTTTATCCAGGTTAATGCAGCCACTCCTATGGATTACAATGAATAGAGCTGAGAGATTGTCACAGAGGAACAAAACTTCCAAGTTCCTAGCATAGCGCTGCAGTTATATGATATTGTTGAATACCCTCATTATTCATTACACACAAGTTTGGTACACATTAACATTTCTAACATAAACCAATAAACACTTTGAAACTTTATGTTCCACAATGACAGGACATTTTGTCAGGACACATGACCATAAATTCACCATGTACAGGGCTGCCTCAAAGTGAATGTCTTACAAATTATGTTGAAACCCCAAAAAGCAGGTTCTTCAGTAGAAGTTGTTAAGAAACCACAGAAGTTTCCCAACAGGCCACAAAAGTGATGAGCTGTCAGCAGGTGTCACTATATGTGGAGTTTTTCTGTAATCAAGTATGGAGTCTAATGCACTTGGTCAAACACAGAGTTTGTGGAATGCACACGAAATATGCACACAGAAGTTTACATTCCCACTGTGACACATATAAACAGATAGACTGGGCAGCTACTCACTATAACATCCAAACTTTCCACGTCTTCTCTTTCTTGTTCTTCTTCACACTTTCTGGAAGAAACATCAAAGTTTGTATTTAGCCTTGAAAGCATAAACTAACTCACTGTGATCATGTGTGACTGGGAGGTTAATGTTGTTTTTAAAGGAAAACACACTGACATGTATTGATGAAATGTGTCTGAGCTATATATGGCATTTCTTTCTACTATATTGTATATATTAGTTTCTTATAGCATATTTATGGTCATTCTTTTAGTTTCACTTATATTACTGAACTAATTTAAAGTTTAGTTCTTAAGAATTGTTTTTTAAATATAATTGTATTAACAGTTTTTATGGTTATATTCTTTATCTTACTTGCATAAATGAATATATTTAAAGTAATTTTTAGAATGTTTTAGCATATTTAATTTTTTTTTAGCAGTTTTATGATCGTTTTCTTACTTTTACTTGTATACTTATGGCCTGTAAAATACTAATATGAATGAAAAGCGCCTGAGAGCAATCTCGACTGATCGGGCACTATATAAGTACTTTTATTATTTATTATTACTAATACATTAATAGCACAGATCATGTTACTCCAGTGCTCTTGGCTTAAGCCTTTTCATTCCATGGCAGAGCTTAGACCATGAAGACAAGTAGTTTTTATTTTTGTGTGTGGTAGTTGCTGCAACATTTCTACTAAATCGACGAGAAGCTACAGAAGGGTCCACTGTGTTGACCATTAAAGAACTGCCAAGTTTACTGGACAACCATGTCAGTATAACTGAGGCAGTATTCAAAGTTAAGGCCTTTTTATCGGCAGTAGCCAGTTCAAAATGCTTCCCATCGATTCAGTTAGCCAAAATGCTCAAGTTATTGATCCCACCCCGTCAATTCATACCGGAGGTCACAGCTGGGTCGGACTGTATTAGTGATACACATTACAGTATTTACTAATCTACGCTAATTTTTATATAAAATACACTTGTGACAAACTACGTCTTCCTTGCCAGTTACAGATCGCTGCCAAGGCAAAGTCCACACATTCCAGGGAAACCCCTGGCATTTGTAACATGGATGTACTTAATACTAGTGATACCAAGGAGCCTGAAGGAGGCAGACAATCCGTCTAACAATATAATATGCCATCACATTAAGACACCTGGTGTGTGAAATTCGTGAAAATGACATACCTCCTTTTCGTACAAATTGCTTCAATGCATGACACCCCTGCATTTATGCTATGAAATTCCCCGGTTCCAAAATATGAGTACATCCTGCCTAACAGCCACTGTGTCCTTACGCAACTGGTATACCAACTGAACTGACAAATGGCATTTCAAAACACAGATGCTACTGTGCACAAAACATCACTTACACTCACTCAGTCACACAATTTCTGCTCTCACTAATACACCCAAACTGCACAATTAATTTGTTCTAGGGACTCTTTATCGTTGTAATGGCGGATGCATTCTCACTGTGGTCCGTGCCCATGAGGCATGACCATGTGCCAGTGGCAGAGGTGGCAAGTGTGCGGGCGATAATACGGCCACTATGATTTCATTGCCTGCGCAAAGTTAAATAAATAATTACAACCATGACTTCAGTTCTGCCATCTCGTAACATCTGAAATAACCGTTACAAAGACAATGTCGCACCTTGTCACCATGTTGATTTCATCGATCAGTGTTAGCGACTGATGTTTTGTACTGGGAGCCGCCATAATCGGCGCGGGTCATCTCATTGGTTGGTTCATAATCCACAGTGTGGCGCCACTATTAATGCCTGAAGCTGTCATATAGGAATTTTAGCTCCATTGTTTAGCTCCATTGTTTTATTTTGTTAGCTTCATAGCTGTATTGAGCTGTATTATTTTATACAAAATATACAGTACCGCCAATGCTTTATTTTGTTAGCTTTATAGCTGTCTTGAGCTGTATTATTCTATATAAGATATGCAGTACAGCCACTGCTTTATTTTGTTAACTTTATATAGCTGTATTGAGCTGTATTATTCTATTTAAGATACACAGTACAGCCACTGCTTTATTTTGTTAACTTTATATAGCTGTATTGAGGTGTATTATTCTATTTAAGATACACAGTACTGCCACTGCTTTATTTTGTTAGCTTTATGAATAATGGTAGGTTCTACTCTGTTTTCAGGTCACTGTTGATACAAAGGTGTGTTTGCTACACTTTCTACCAAGTGAGGAGGTGACAGACACACAGTCAGTCGCAAGAGTGCGTGTGCACGTTGAGCGTACTATACACAGAGTGAAGTGCTTCCACTTCTTCGATGGAGTGGCGCCACTCACATTTGTAGGGTCCATGAACCAGATGTGATCTGTGTACTCTGTTGACACATTTCTGTGGAAGTAATGGGGATTGAAAATGAGCTTTTCAGAGCCACCCTCAACCACGCCTGGGATCTGTTACACTGCATTGTAATCTATTATTTATTACTTACTTTTCTTTCTATTACTATTACATGCTGAAGGCAATGTAATTTATTACAATTACATTTCAAGTTATTACAATCACTATTACATGTTTCTCAGCATTTATTGTCTTTACCAGGTGTTGGAGCTGACACAAAAGAAGCCGGCATTAATTCCAACTGTAGACTTCTTTGATGTCTGCTATGTGCAGGTGGCTTATGTAAAGAATAGCTCAACTCAAACACACACGTTTATATTTATAACTAAAAACCTCAATTACTATTACATTAGTTTCTATTACATTGTGCTATGTTTCATCTATTATTTGAGTATTTGTAACAGTTACTATTACATATTACCATTATCCCAAATTTGCCCCCAACAACGGATCTTTTCTTGCGTGTTGACAAAAACTTATGTAATTCAATTTGCTGGATTGCATATATGGTTTAATAAAAAATCAATCAGCACATTTGGAAAGAGAAAATGTGCTATACCGTGGTGAAGTTTTAATGTGATTAAAGTGTTTGAATGAGAAATGGTGTTGCTTTCCAATTTCTGAACAAAAAGACATTACTGTTTTGGATCATGTCACCTATTTTGCTAGGCCACCACACATATTGCTATATTTAATGCTAAGACAATTTTTTATAAGAGTATGGTTTATTTTATACTCAACACACTGACAAGCACATTCCGAGAGCAAAGTGTCCTGTTGTGTAAGTATTACAAACATGTAATGTCTACAGAAACCAAACTGTTGTAACCATTTAGCCACCCATAATGCTACTACCTCTGAATACTTACTGAGTCCTTCATCACACATTTAACTTCCAACAGGCCCATTGAATCAACTGGTGAGTTTGATAGCATAGAGCACAGACACCATGATCTCACTGCAAGGTGAAACATTTAATTATTAAGCATGACTTAACTTATCACATTTTATGCAGTTATATACCAAACAGCCCTGTCTATTTAAAACATATTTTACATATTGTTGATATGATAACTAATGCATCTTTAAAAAATGTATTTCAATGACAATATTCTACCTAAATTGTACATTTAGTTAAATAGGCTTAATGTAGTGATTTGAATTCAGTAGATGTGTACACAACCAGTAGTGTTTGTATGCATACTGCAAACACCAGCAGGGATTGAACCTGCCACACACAACACTGAAACATGTCTACAAATCAATGAACAGTTCAGCAAAACATTTACACAAACACTCAAATGTTTACATTACATTTACCCCGTGTGTGATATTTATGTCCCCTGACAAAGACACCAGATAGAACTGACCAACAGCTTTTGGTAGCAATTTGATTGAAACTCTGGTCATCTCAATTAACAGTCTGGCCTCTGACCGCCCAGTCACAGTGTCTCCAAGTCACTGGTGTATCTAGGATGTCACAAAGGGGGGCAAAGTTTAGTCACCCATTAGTTCACCGTGCTACCAGGTTATATACAAAAAATTAAGTTACAGGAGGCCATAAGCCACAGGAAGCCATAAGCCACAGGGGGCCATAAGCCACATGGGGGCCATAAGCCACAGGGGGCCATAAGCCACATGGGGCCATAAGCCACAGGGGGCCATAAGCCACAGGAGGCCATAATCCACAAGGGACCATAAGCCACAGGATAGTCGATATTATATAGGTTTTTTTTTTAATGAATATCGAACGAGATGAGTAAAAAACATAAATGAGGAGGAATTTGTATAACAAAAACAACACATTAAAACATTAAGAAGTACTAAAATAATTTATTTGAGAACAAGTCCAAGTATTTAGCCTCATTCCTAACATAAACAGGAATCATAACTGGGCAATGTCTTTATTCAGCAAGCAGACAACATAGTCGAACTGGAACCTACCTGTGCAATGTCTTTATTCAGCAAGTAGATAGCACAGTTGAACTGGAACCTACTTGGGCAATGTCTTTATTCAGCAAGTAAACAACTTAGTTGAACTGGAACCTACCTAGGCAATATCTTTATTCAGCAAGTAGATAGCACAGTTGAACTGGAACCTACCTGGGCAATGTCTTTATTCAGCAAGTAGACAACTTAGTTGAACTGGAACCTAGCTGGGCAACGTCTTTATTCAGCAAGTAGACAACTTATCTGAACTGGAACCTACCTGGACAATGTCTTTATTCAGCAAGTAGACAGCGTAGTTGAACTGGAACCTACCTGGGCAATGTCTTTATTCAGCAAGTAGAAAACTTAGTTGAACTGGAACCTACCTGGACAATGTCTTTATTCAGCAAGTAGACAGCGTAGTTGAACTGGAACCTACCTGGACAATGTCTTTATTCAGCAAGTAGACAGCATAGTTGAACTGGAACCTACCTGGGCAATGTCTTTATTCAGCAAGTAGACAACTTAGTTGAACTGGAACCTACCTGGGCAATGTCTTTATTCAGCAAATAGATAGCACAGTTGAACTGGAACCTACCTGGGCAATGTCTTTATTCAGCAAGTAGACAACATAGTTGAACTGGAACCTACCTGGGCAAAGTCTTTATTCAGCAAGTAGATAGCACAGTTGAACTGGAACCTACCTGGGCAATGTCTTTATTCAGCAAGTAGATAGCATAGTTGAACTGGAACCTACCTGGGCAATGTCTTTATTCAGCAAGTAGACAACTTAGTTGAACTGGAACCTACCTAGGCAATATCTTTATTCAGCAAATAAATAGCACAGTTGAACTGGAACCTACCTGGGCAATGTCTTTATTCAGCAAATAGATAGCACAGTTGAACTGGAACCTACCTGGGCAATGTCTTTATTCAGCAAGTAGACAACTTAGTTGAACTGGAACCTACCTGGGCAATGTCTTTATTCAGCAAGTAGACACCATAGTTGAACTGGAACCTACCTGGGCAATGTCTTTATTCAGCAAGTAGACAGCACAGTTGAACTGGAACCTATCTGGGCAATGTCTTTATTCAGCAAGTAGACACCATAGTTGAACTGGAACGTACCTGGGCAATGTCTTTATTAAGCAAGTAGACACCATAGTTGAACTGGAGCCTACCTGGGCAATGTCCTTATTCAGCAAGTAGACACCATAGTTGAACTGGAACCTACCTGGGCAATGTCTTTATTCAGCAAGTAGACAACTTAGTTGAACTGGAACCTACCTAGGCAATATCTTTATTCAGCAAATAGATAGCACAGTTGAACTGGAACCTATCTGGGCAATGTCTTTATTCAGCAAGTAGACACCATAGTTGAACTGGAACGTACCTGAGCAATGTCTTTATTCAGCAAGTAGACAGCACTGTTGAACTGGAACCTATCTGGGCAATGTCTTTATTCAGCAAGTAGACACCATAGTTGAACTGGAACGTACCTGAGCAATGTCTTTATTCAGCAAGTAGACACCATAGTTGAACTGGAACCTTCCTGGGCAATGTCTTTATTCAGCAAGTAGACAACTTAGTTGAACTGGAACCTACTTAGGCAATGTCTTTATTCAGCAAGTAGACAACATAGTTGAACTGGAACCTACCTGGAAAATGTCTTTATTCAGCAAGTAGATAGCACAGTTGAACTGGAACCTACCTGGGCAATGTCCTTATTCAGCAAGTAAACAGCATAGTTGAATTGTAACCTACCTGGGCAATGTCTTTATTCAGCAAGTAGACAACATAGTTGAACTGGAACCTACCTGGGCAATGTCTTTATTCAGCAAGTAAACAGCATAGTTGAATTGGAACCTACCTGGGCAATGTCTTTATTCAGCAAGTAGACACCATAGTTGAATTGGAACCTACCTAGGCAATGTCCTTATTCAGCAAGTAGACACCATAGTTGAACTGGAACCTACCTGGGCAATGTCTTTATTCAGCAAGTAGACAGCACAGTTGAACTGGAACCTATCTGGGCAATGTCTTTATTCAGCAAGTAGATAGCACAGTTGAACTGGAACCTATCTGGGCAATGTCTTTATTCAGCAAGTAGATAGCACAGTTGAACTGGAACCTACCTGGGCAATGTCTTTATTCAGCAAGTAGACAACATAGTTGAACTGGAACCTACCTGGGCAATGTCTTTATTCAGCAAGTAAACAGCATAGTTGAATTGGAACCTACCTGGGCAATGTCTTTATTCAGTAAGTAGACAACATAGTTGAACTGGAACCTACCTGGGCAATGTCTTTATTCAGCAAGTAGACAATATAGTTGAACTGGAACCTACCTGGGCAATGTCTTTATTCAGCAAGTAAACAGCATAGTTGAATTGGAACCTACCTGGGCAATGTCTTTATTCAGCAAGTAGACACCATAGTTGAACTGGAATCTACCTGGGCAATGTCTTTATTCAGCAAGTAGACACCATAGTTGAACTGAAACCTACCTGGGCAATGTCTTTATTCAGCAAGTAGACAGCACAGTTAACTGGAACCTACTTGGGCAATGTCTTTATTCAACATTGGATACCGCAGCGGCACATCGAGGAACTTTGTAATCATGGCCACCAGGTGGCTCGTGTAAAACCAAGGGCAACAGAGATCATTGTCGCATCTTGACCTGTAACCAAGGACAACAGAGATCATAGTTTGAGAATGTGAATGAAGTTTCAGAATATGATTTGACAGTCTGAGAATGTTTGATAATTTATTTTTATCTGTACATGTTCTAGCATCATTAGCCAGGGTTGACAGTATTACTACTATATATGTACATGTTCCAGCATCATTAACCAGGGCTGAGAGTATTACTACTATATATGTACATGTTCCAGCATCATTAGCCAGGGCTGACAGTATTACTACTATATCTGTACATGTTCCAGCATCATTAACCAGGGCTGACAGTATTACTACTATATATGTACATGTTCCAGCATCATTAGCCAGGGCTGACATTATTACTACTATATCTGTACATGTTCTAGCATCATTAACCAGGGCTGACAGTATTACTACTATATCTGTACATGTTCTAGCATCATTAACCAGGGCTGACAGTATTACTACTATATCTGTACATGTTCTAGCATCATTAACCAGGGCTGACAGTATTACTACTATATCTGTACATGTTCTAGCATCATTAACCAGGGCTGACAGTATTACTACTATATATGTACATGTTCCAGCATCATTAGCCAGGGCTGACAGTATTACTACTATATCTGTACATGTTCTAGTATCATTAGCCAGGGCTGACAGTATTACTACTATATCTGTACATGTTCCAGCATCATTAACCAGGGCTGACAGTATTACTACTATATATGTAAATGTTCCAGCATCATTAACCAGGGCTGACAGTATTACTACTATATCTGTACATGTTCCAGCATCATTAACCAGGGCTGACAGTATTACTACTATATATGTAAATGTTCCAGCATCATTAACCAGGGCTGACAGTATTACTACTATATATGTACATGTTCTAGCATCATTAACCAGGGCTGACAGTATTACTAATATATCTGTACATGTTCCAGCATCATTAGCCAGGGCTGACAGTATGACTACTATATCTGTACATATTACAGCATCATTACCAGGGCTGACAGTATTACTAATATATCTGTACATGTTCTACCATCATTAGCCAGGGCTGACAGTATTACTAATATATCTGTACATGTTCCACCATCATTAGCCAGGGCTGACAGTATTATTACTATACCTGTACATGTTCCAGCATCATTAGCCAGGGCTGACAGTATAAAGACTATATCTGTACTTGTTCTAGCATCATTAGCCAGGGCTGACAGTATTAGTACTATATATGTACATGTTCCAGCATCATTAGCCAGGGCTGACAGTATTAGTACTATATATGTACATGTTCCAGCATCATTAGCCAGGGCTGACAGTATTAGTACTATATCTGTACATGTTCCAGCATCATTAGCCAGGGCTGACAGTATTACTACTATATATGTACATGTTCCAGCATCATTAGAGTAATGTTGGATAGAAAAATAAAAAAAGCTGAAAGGGAAAGTCTCGAGAGCATGTGTTACACTGGCATGTCTGTATGGTCTGGAGACAATTTTAGCACCCCTCTACAAACATGGTGTTGTATGACTGTGGTGCACCATTTAGAAACATGGTGCCCATGACAGTAACATGATTCTCCTCAGAGCCCTTTTCTCCTCACATACCTATCTCACTGACTCACCTATCTCACGCGTGATGAGGCCGTCATCATTGCTGACCATGATGCTCCACAACTGGATGGTGGAGTGGAATGCGGCGGCAACCATCCTGTTACAGTTCTCCTGGCCAGTGTTGAGCACCTTGGCATTGAGGACCACCTACACACACACGCACGCACGCACGCACGCACGCACGCACGCACGCACACACACACACACACACTTTGCCATTCTGCTGAGGAAAATTACAGAATCAACCAATCGTATGTATCTCCGTTTGAGCAATATGCATTTTTTGCCAGATGGCTGTACTCATATAAATGACGTACTCTTCCTGACTACAGCATGCTTATCAAAATAAAAAATCTCTTGACAAGAAGGATGCACCAGGAAAGGATAAACAACATTAATAAAATCAAGTGGGTTACCAAAACAAAAGCAAATACCATTCAGCACCAATACTGATTTATTAGAACACCTGTAAAAGTTAGTTTTCCAATGTGACTCCCCCCCACCCACCATTCATCATTACAGTTTTTGCAATGTCTGTTCCAGTAATAAATGCAATATATTTCCAAGAGGACCATGACTGGTTTGCTTGCAAGGTGGTTATGTCTAGTTATGACACCTACCTGTACAAACACACAAAGTGGGGATAGGCAGCTGCGATCCAATTGAAGTGACCCTTGATGTTGATCACTCTTGATCCACCAAAATTGTTCCTGGCTACCACAGCACCTGTAGGAAGACCTCAAGTAAAGGTATGTTCTGATACAGCACGGTATCCAGTCACTGTTCAACTTGCTTAACACTTCACCCCCTGGCAGACCTGTTCATACCAACACCATCTCAACTTTTCTGGGAAGCATTCAGCCACGCTGCAAGTACTGTGCAAATACTATTCGTTCACATTTCCACCCGTCTGTACCTGGGTACTCATTTACAGCTGAGTGAACTGTGGTAATGTGGGCGAACAAAATTACCAAAGCTTTGAATCAGCAGTAAGAGGGTTTGGACCTGGGTCCTCTCAACTGAGAGTCTGTCGTTCTAACATTGTGTGGTAGGAAGATCATGAATAAACCCATTTTTTTATCTCTAAGGCATAGGCATATTGAAAGTTATGACACAGTCAAATGTATTAAGTTTGCATGTAACTTCTCATGAGTACACACCCAGAGAAATTCACAACAGATGTTTGTATAGTGTACACAGCCATTGCCATAACCAAAGCATTTACTTACATATACTGATTTGCATCTTTAACAAAGAACAACACAGTTGCCTTGCTAATCTTTCATGGCCGACACTTGTCGAGGGAAATCTTCAGTCGATGAACTGTGGGAACATCCTGGCTCTTGCTGCGCATTATTCCTTTAAGGCAAAGACACTAGTGAAGAATAGTTGCATAGTAGTAAATTAAGAAAGTGGCACTGAAACTTAGACTGAATACTACGATGAAAACAGTAGATTTTAGTATTGTTGCGGTGTGAAGTTTGTAAAACTCAAATGCTGAGGGTCTATAGCACAACAATGCTATACATAACGGTGAACTTACTTAGCAAAATAACGAACATTCTTTGAACAATGTTACCAAATACTACCTTACTAACCATATATATTAAATATGTAGTTATGGCAACATTTGGCTATGTCTACAGCATAGGCCCATGCTTAGAAGTGGTCCAATCTCTGTCTCTGATGACAGCCCACCCCTCTTTCACGAACACCCCTTTTGATTGAGTAAGCGATGTTGAAAACATTTTTCCAATGTGTGACAGACAGGCTACGCAATGTGCAGTGATAACAGATTGTGATGGCACAAAGAATTATATTTCTTACATGACTGACCTACTGCAGGAACAAGCATTGCAGAGGTATACTGCAGCAAACAGTGAACTGTGTGTGTGTGTTTAGAAAAACCTTTTAAAATGGCATTCAGCCATTTGATTTGTACTTTCTGCTGCAACACCTCTCCTGGATTTTTGCTAACCAAACATTTTGGGCAGCCCTGGAGAGTTGGGTCGTTAATCTGAGTTTTGAACAGTTCCCCCTGTTTATATCAGTTGTGGTATCATTGATATAAAATTTACTGTAAAGTTTTCAGTTTTCAACATCCTAATCACCAACATGTATTCTCCATGGGGAAATACACTTTGTCCACCGAGAAAGAAAATGAGATAAGGCCTGAATGGTCTGACTTTGGTTTTACTGTCTGTTACAGTAACTTAGTATTTGTTTTTGATGGAAATGCTTGATGATATTATTCTTGTTCACAATGTTTAAATAACAGAGTAGACAGTGTATATGCTATAATGTTGACAGCTTCCTGGCTGTTACAAAATTCAGGGTGCCATACTAACAGCAGACAAATATGATTTTAATAGTAAATTTAAGGGGTAAAGATTAACAATATCAAGTGAATAACTCCAACAAAATCAATTCCAATTAAAAAAAATCAATTCCAATTGACTTTTGAAAATCTTTCCATTCCGGAATTGACCCCATGTCTGGTATTGACTGTCATATCGGATATATCAATTATTTAAATTGATGCAGTCAGCACATACACAATGATATGTGTGCTGACAATATAACTATCGTTTACACCATAATGTACAAAATGGCAGGCGAACATTTCAATTATCTTAAAATCCAATGTCAATGACAACTGACTCCGACGACTGTGAACATAGTCCCCAACTTAGAATTTGTTCAAATCATTCTAGCAGTGTGAAATCAATATAATACGATACATTTGTGATCTGCATCCCCTGTAATCGTCCCTGACGGCTGGCGCAAATAATCGAGAGAAATGCCAATGCCATGACCAGGTCCAGGGGCAGGCCCATGCCATGGATGATGGGAATGAGACGTGGGCGATATTAAGGGATTGTTAATACACAAACAAAAACATAATAGTTTTACATATTGTTGTATTTTTTGAACGGCTGAAGTCTTAGTTGCATTATCAGCTGATCTGTCTAACTTGCATAAGATTAGAAATATCAATCTTACCAATATACACATTCAAGCCTGACGACTTCCACGCTATTCCACAAAGTGCCGAGCCTAGCGGAAAAATTGAGCCTTATCTGGACAACGCTATATACACAGACAGGGCCAGTAAATAACGCTTATTCGCATAGCCAGGCTCTGGAAATGCAATGTGGGTTATAAATAGTGGTGGTAGATCGTATATATATATATATATATATATATATATATATATATATATATATATATATATATATATATATATATATATATATATATATATATATATATATATATATATATATATATATATATATATACGATCTACCACCAAGAAAACTGCCCCGCTGAAGAGCAAAACACGAGAAACCATCACATATCCGAACAAGCAGACGGAGAGAGCTCAGTGACGCCATAGACCGCCTGGCTCACGGGAAAGCCGCGGTGATCGCGGTGACTGTAGCAACTACTACAGTATCTCTCTGCTCAGTATTGTAGGCAAAACCTTTGTGCGAGTCATCCTGACCAGACTGCAGATGCTGGCTGAGCTTGTGTTCCCCGATACTCAGTGTGGCTTCCACAGAGCCAGGTGCACCACCGACATGCTTGTCTCCTTGCGCCAGCTGCAGAAGAAATGCCGCGAACATTAAGTGCCCCTCCACATTGCCTTCATCGATCTGATCAAGGCCTTCGACCTTGTCAGTAAGAGAGGTCTGTTCAAACTTCTGGAAAAGATCGAATGTCCACTAAAGCTGTTGAGCATGATCACAGCCTATATAACTGTCCCAGCAGACTTGACATTGCGAATGCGTTGCTCCATCGACTGCGCTGCAATCAACTACAATGGCTGCAGAGAGCACAGAACTGGGCGGACCACATTGTGGACGGTGCCACAACATTCTGCTACGCGACACGTGACACGGCTGTGCACCGAAGTAAAACACCAATGTTGTCACACTATGCCTTGACACTAAGCTTTTGTAACCAATGGCCCGGCGGGCCAGTAGAAATTTACTTGAAAATTTACTTGCCCCCCGCAAAAGTTACTGACCCAGATTTTTCCTCGGACATAAAACATATAATATGTGCAATGTATCGCGGTAGTTTTGTGTACGTAGGCCCTATATGTAAATTTAGCTAAATATTCCGGCAGAAAGACAGCTTTAGGCTTATGGTCACCGATGAAGACTACTGACTGATTAGTTAGGGCAGGAATAATACGCCCGTATTCCTGTGTATCACAATACCCAGCCAGCACGCCGTCATCGGCCCGAGGGCGGATATCAGCGGCTGGCAGGCGGCAGTGCTCGGCACGCGCTTGCCGATCACAGCCCGCTTCCCAGCCGCAGATGCGGCGCTAGCACTCGCGGGAGGTGATTTATCAGTACTCGGACCGAGGGAGGCCCGAGCACTGATTTCTGACGCGCGCCGCATACCTATGATTTATTACTTGTATTAAATTTCGCATGTGGTGTAGGGGAATGTTTCCCGCGCGATGACGCACCATGCTAGAAGCGAAATAAAATTAAGAGAAACTAAAATTTGTATGAACCATGTTATTATTCTTACACAAAATTAACAATTACGTTTGTAAGCTCCAGATGCTTACACTATTCACTGAACATTATTATTGTTAAAAATAATCTTTACTGCGAGTCTACCCGGGCCCATGCCGCCATATTTGAAGTCCGCTGTTTTACCGTTATAATTTTATATGCGACTGACGCGCCGCGCCGCGCCGCAAGACAAGGTACGTGTTTACAAATTCCTTTGAATCTTTTGCTGTATTTTGTACTATCAAATACATTGATTTTTAGCATTATATAAATTATTTTTGTTCGCAAAGCATACGAAAGTAGAACTATGCACATCGTAATTTTAGCCGCCAAACTCAAACGGCAAAGCCAAACAAAGGTAAAGGCCGTGAACTGACATAGCCATGCCCATGGACATAGGCATAGCCTAGCCTTATCCTTAATTAGGTCAATAATAGGTTAAGTCTGAAGATTTATTTATACTGGCTCAGTATGTACTGTCTGTTTGTGTTTATTTCTTGCGAGTACTTTATATAATAATAATTAGAGCACTTTTAGAGCGCCATGGACATGGTCATAATCCAGGTGACCCTGTTCAAAGGCACTTTATAAGAACAGAAACACATAATTATATACATGTATGCATGCATGCATGCATACATATAATTATACCTTACGCTTATGTCATGATACCTTATGACGATTCTGATCGCAGGATCCAGTTGATTCCTCCATGATCAGATCTTCAGAATCAAATATTTTTATATCATAATTTCCAGTTCCATTTGTTATTGTTTAAGGAGATTCATAGTCGTATATTATTGCCTGGGGTAGACCAGAATTTGTCTAGTTTGTTTTTAAATGAGTTAATTGATCTAGCTTGTATTACAGAGTTTGGGAGACTATTCCATGGTTCAGCCACTCTAAGAGGGAATGCATTTTTTCTTAAATTAATTTTTACTCTTTGGGTAAATATTTTAAGGGAGTGTCCTCTATTTCCTGATCTTAGTGTCACATCCTCCCATTTCAGGAGGTTTGGTGCAGATTCATTATCATATAGTTCGTGCATTATTTTATAGACTTCTATCATGTCTCCTCTTAGCCTTCGGTATGCTAATGTGGGTAGCTTCAGTAATTTTAGTCTATATATGACAAATCCCGCATACCAGGAAGTTGTTTTGTGGCCCTTCTCTGGACGTTTTCTATTGCTATTTTATGTTTTATCTTATATGGATACCATACTGCTACGGCATATTCTAGGTGAGATCTAACCATTGTCTTATATAGTGGCAAGAAAGTGTGTGTGTCTAGGAATTGGAAGGTTCTTCGGATTATTTTTGTCATTTTGGTTGCTTTATTTACCACTTGGTTTATGTGATCATCAAATGACAATTTTGAATCGATAATTACACGTAAGTCAGTTTGCTTATCTGTGGTGGCTAGTGAATGTTTAACATTATTACTTGTCATGAAATATTCATTTTCACCTTTATTATTTTTTCCAATTTCCATGTGTTTACATTTGTCTGGGTGGAATTTTAATAACCATTTGTCACTCCATTGTTCTAGGATACTTAAATCTTGTTGTAGTATATCCTGATCATTTGTATTTGTTATGGCTCTAAATATCTTAATGTCATGATGACATTGTCATCAGTGAACAGAAATGTATTGGATTTAGTTAACTCTGGCAGGTCGTTTATGTATGGAACAAACAATAAAGGTCCTAGGACAGATCCCTGCAGTATCCCTGATGTTACTTTGTGCCAGTTTGATTCTTTTCCATTTACTGCTACCTTTTGTTGTCTATTTGTGATGAATGCCTCAATCCGGTTAACTAAATCATTCCTAATGTTAAAACTTTTTAATTTACTTATTAGTCTCGTATGTGGCACGGTATCAAAAGCCTTTTGAAAATCCATATTATAAATAACATCTGTGTAATTACCCTTATCCATTTCTGAGGTCCATTCATCTAGTATTTTAATTAGTTGGAGAACTGTTGATCTGCCAGAGATAAAACCATATTGTTTTTGACTGAACAGACCATTGACTTTCATGTAACTGATGTGATTTCTAATAATTTTTTCCATGCATTTACAAACTACGCTTGTTAGGCTTATTGGACGGTAATTGCAAGCTAATTTCTTATTTCCTTTTTTATGTATTGCTGATATTTTGGCATCCTTCAATTCATCAGGAATACTTGATGTTTTTATCGATGTTTCAAATATTTTTTGTAATGGAAGACAGATATTTTCTGACAACTCAGTTAGTAATCTGGCACCTATTTCATCAGGGCCAGGCGGTTTGCTTATATTTAGTTCTTTTAATGTTAGTAATATTATGTTTTCAGTTACTTTTAGCTCATCCATCGCCAATTTATTGTTTACTTTGGGTGTAGTTGGGATAGACCCTGTCTGTTCAGTAGTGAATACACTGGAGAAGTAGTTGGCAAGAATATTTGCTTTTTCTTCATCTTCAGTTGTTTGGGATTTCGGATTTGTGTGGTCTATATTCAGTTCCCCAATTCCTTGTTTAACTGTATTTTTTTATTTATAGTAGTTCCAGAAGACTTTAGGGTTTTTCTTGGTTTGAGTGGCTAAATTTCGTTCAAACCCCTTTCGGAGCTTTCTGGTTAAAGCTCGGATTTTATTCCTGCTTTTACAATACAATATTTTGTCCTATCCCTTGTTTCAATGTATCTTGTCCATAGTCTATTTTTACATCTTATTAGTTTTCTCGTGTTTGCATTCAGGGGGAAATTTCCCTTTCTGTAATTTGAAACTTCTTTTTGAGGTACGTATTTATCTTCTAATAATTTTAGTACTGTTTTAAGGATTTCCCATTGGTCGTTAACGTTGTCTTTAAATTTCTCTTCCCAATCTATATCTGAAAACTCTTTCCTCATTCCTTCATAATTTGCCTTATTTAAATAGCTTCCGTTTTTAGTGTATATATTTTTATAACTGCACAAAATATTGAATGTAATGACACAGTGGTCACTTTTACCTAGAGGGCTGAGATACTCTATTTCCCCTATGTTGTCTTCTTTGTTTGATAAAATCAGATCTAAAAGGTTTGTGTTAGTTGTGTCTCGTCCTCTAGTGGGATTTAAGACATGTTGAAACATGAATGTGTCTCTAAGGCATTCTACAAATTTAAAATTTAGGTTGCTGGGTTTAACTGATTTGGTCGTCCAATGTTTCCAGTTCTGGGAGATTGAAATCTCCTGTAATTACAACGTGTGAATATTTAAGTCCTGATGTGGATCTAATCATATTTAGAAGTTCTGCGTTATTTTCTTCTGATCCCCCATCGCTCCTGTATATGCATCCAAAGAGAAGTTTGGTTTTATTTTTAAGTTTAATTTCTATAAATAAGCATTGCTTGAAGGTTGAGACCAGGTTTATATTTTCTGTGTATGGGGAATTTAAGACGTATATCATAATACCCCTACCTTCATTATTTTATTTTCTTGAAGAACAATGTATTGCCTTCTAAGGAAAATTCTGGTATGGTTACAGTGCATTTGGGGTTTTTTGGTTTTACCTCATTAATTGCTATTATGTGGGGTTTTAATTCTTTGTTCAAATTCATTTTGCTTGTTCCTTAGTTGGTCAGCATTGGTATAAAAACACAGAATGTTGCCTATGTCATTAAGATTATTTTTATTAACATTTGTTTTACCATCCGTCACTCTAGGTGGATGTGTAGTCTTTACTGGCTTTTCCTTATCTTTCTTATTTTTCTCTCCCATGGTGGACTTCTGCCTTCCTGCCTCTTTGCTTCTTCATAGAGCTTTTTTGATTCCTTCCTTTCTTGTTTAGTTTTGTCATGATAATTTTTTATGTTTTTGAACTTGTCATTTTCTCTGATGAAGAAGGGTTAGTTTTTTGTCAATATGTGTTAATGTGATTAGAACTGGTCTGGGACTGGTTGAATTTTCCTTGGCTTCCCCAAGCCTCCTCGTTTCTGTGACATCAGTGTCTGTGAAGTGATTGTTTATTTCTGTACAAATTTCTAAAACTTTTTCTTTGTCATGTTGTTGTCTCATAGTTTTTAATTGTGATGTAGATTCTGGTAAGTTGAAAATGATTACATTGTTGAGTTTTTTTTCTCTTTCTTTTGATTCCATGTTCTGTTCTTTTACCTGAATTTGTACGACTTCCTTAACTTAATTTGGGCTGATGACTTTGCTTGGGTTTTTTCCAACTGAGCTTCTTTGATCATTTCGATGACTCTTGTTTCGTCCACTTTGGTTCTGATTTCTTTCTCTAGTTCAATGATTCTCTCTTCCACTTTCTTAAGGAACTTCTGGCACCTTTCTTAGCAGCTTTTCTCATTTTTAAAGTTTTTCATTACTTTTGATCAAGGCAGTGCTGGGAGAAAGAGATTGAGTCTGGGGGGTAGATCGGAGACTCAGTGGTTTATTTACAGAAACGAAGAGTGATACCCAGGGCGACTCTGGGTATATTGAGTTGCCTTGATGAAAGGGCCAAATTAGTATAAGGTCAAGAATTTGTGCAGGATGGTTGAAGAAGTGTATTTATGTCTAACTAATTTCTAGTGTTTTGTCTAACTAATGTTTATGTCTAATTTCCTATGTCTAAGTTTTGTATGTCGAGCGCTGTTTGGGATTCTTTTGTCCTTGGTTTACTTTAATATGGCGGGAAAAATTCGATTTCAAAGTTAAAGTTATTTTGGGAATCCTAGAAGGTAGAAGTTATTTAATTGTTGGTACTTTTAACAGTATCTAGTTTGACTTGTGCTATAAGTTTAACTATTAGTTAAAGAACTTTGAATGGTTAGTTAAGATTAAGATTTTGAGCAGCTGTTGCTACGTACGCTTGTGAACCGGAACCGGAAATCATCTTTATATTCTGTGAAATTTTTATTTCATTCTGCCCTGTATCGGTTGCTTAATTCGTTCTCGATCAAAATACTTGTTTTATAGTAGTAAAATGTTGTATACATTGTAAACTGTGGTATACCATGGTTTACCTGTTTCAAAACAACATGGTATTTTACCATGGCTTCCCTGTTTCAAAGCACCATGGTTTCTATGGTATATCATGGTATTTTACCATGGTTTACCTGTTTCAAAACACCATGGCATTTACCATGGTATATTTTCACAAAACACCATGGCATTTACCATGGTATATTTTCACAATTCCATGGGCCGTGGACACTTGGTATTGTTAACTTAATTGTTATGTTAATATTTCAGATGCTGTCCAAAACAATGACGTGACAACAGATGGCACAACCATGAGCATGACATAAAGCGAGTCATCCAGGAATGGTTCCGAACTGCCTCCGTCTCTGATCGGGATGGTGGTAGGAAGCACCGAATGGACCGAACATAGGCTAAGCAGGATGTGGCAGGAGTAAACAATTGAAGTGAATGTTTTTGAGTACATTCATTTAAGTACAAGTAAGAGATGGTCAACGCTTATTTATTAAGTATTATCGTATAATAAATTACACAAATCTACATACGATTACATGTATCAACCTCAAAACATTTGTGATAAAATGTTAACAATATAATGTATAAGATAATATGCTTGTATTGAAAGTAATGACATGGTGCTTTGGTGGCGTTGCATTGATCAGTTTAAAATAAATTCCAAGAGCATTGTTTATTTAAAAGAGAACCTGGAAAAATCATAGTAAAGTTATACTGTATAATCTGTATTCATAAATATACATTTGAACGGTTAACTGGCAGTTTAAGTTTGAATGTGCACATATATTTTATAGCAATGTCTAGGAAGGTTGCACAGTACATTGAAATTATATAGGTCGTTGTGTGCATACTGAAGCCTTTAAAGAGAGTGAGTGGATTTTTACTGTGATTGGATTAGGGGTGTTATTGAATATTCTAGTGATCCTATCTGTAATGCATTTGTTTGTCAGTTCAGTGTTTGTACTTGTGAATATTCCCTTGACTTGTGCCATGTGCATACCAGAATTATGTATTATGCTTACATTTTTAGATATTCAGGAAGGTTTCTGTTGATATATTAGTGATAGCAGTTTAATTGTCATTTAAAGATATCTTCAACTTTTATTTAGCAGTTTGATACTTTTTAGTAATGGATAGAAGTGTGTGCATTATATACTGACTGTTTGTTATCATTTTTGTCGCACACTTCTGTAGTTTTGTTATTATGTATACCTGTTACAATAGTTTATATGGGGAATGATTAGTGACTTAACGTTAATAGGCTTAATAAAATACATTGTGGAAGGTATCTTATTAAAACTGTACAACTCATATTGATTAATAAATTTTAAATGCCTTTGTTGGGCCTATTTCAATCTTCATTGGACTTGTTGTGTTTTTGCGTATATATTCCTATTGGCAGCCGCTTATAAGCCGCCCTCGGCCTGATGTTGAGCCGACGGACAAAACTTACATCGGCCCGCAGGCGGATGCCGATGTTGGCCTGATGGAGAAGAACTATATTGGCCCACAGGCGGATGCCGATGTTGGCCCGATAAGTTTGCCGCCCTCGGACCGATGTTGAGCCTACGGACAAAACTTACATCGGCCCGCAGGCAGATGCCGATGTTGGCCCGATGGAGAAAATCTACATCGGCCCACAGGCGGATGCCGATGTTGGCCCGATAAGTTTGCCGCCCTCGGACCGATGTTGAGCCTACGGACAAAACTTACATTGGCCCGATGAACAAAACCTACATCGGCCCACAGGCGGATGCCGATGTTGGCCCGATGGAGAAAAACTACATCGGCCCACAGGCGGATGCCGATGTTGGCCCGATAAGTTTGCCACCCTCGGACCGATGTTGAGCCTACGGACAAAACTTACATCGGCCCGCAGGCGGATGCCGATGTTGGCCCGATAAGTTAGCCGCCCTCGGCCCGCTCTCGGGCCGCTGTAGGTGTGCTGGCTGGGCAGGGCTCTTTGTATTCTATGGGTCTCCAACCAGACTGCAAACTGGTACAGTATTAAACAATTGTCACCAAGACTGTCTCACTTGAGTCAACATACTGAATTGGTAACAACTAGCACAAGCTCTAAGTGGACTTTAACTCTGGGCTTCTGACAAGAAAAGACACTTCCTCTTGACAACAAGTTTGTGTGGCTTCACTGCATTCAGAAAGGGAATAGCTCAAACATACACAATGTCATAAAATATTTGACTATCAGGCTATCTGGTGACAACACAACTACACAAGTGTGCGCACATTATGCTTTTGTATTAAACTGTCTTGATCTTTAATTGATGCTTGTAAACAAACGTATTATTTGTGTTAAATTCATATAAATCAGCGATTACAAGAATCGGAAATAAAAAATCATAAATCAATGATTTTTTTGGAGTGATTTAAATTAAACAACCCTATTTTCATAAGGGATATTAGCTGATGTCGAGTGGGCACCCAATTGTTGTTGTCGTGGACCGACAGCTTGAAATAGGCACAGCAGCCTATTTATTATGTCTGCAACAGACGCAATTACACTCGGTAAAACGTCTGCGCATTGAGGGCCGCTACTCGGAGGATAACCCAACTTGGCAGATTACGGTGTTCTGCAATCGTTTGGGACTGACTTAATAGCTCGTATGGATACTCACAAGTCAGTCCATGAGGCGACAGTAGTGGCGAGTCTGTCTCCAGTACTAACCGGTACAGGTCAATGCGACATGCCAGCTCACCAAACCCTGCTGCCATCGCCGACTTGTGGGTAATCCATAGAGTTACATCATTAATCACCCCCTATAAACAAGAGCGACAAGCCAGCTCACTGCAGTGAAGAGGGTGTAGACCAATGGCTGGCATTTCATTGCACGGCAGAAACAGTTGCATCCACTGCAAGACACATAGGGTAGTACTGTTTATAGTGTGAACATAGCATGTTAAAAATAGTTGTCTAACATATGTAAGTAAGTAAGTAAGTAAGTAAGTATGTAAGAAAGTAAGTAAGTTAATGTATTTCCTCCTCACCATCATCATTTACAATATAAGGCAAACAAAAACAATGAAGATGAGGTGGCTACCAGAGAATTATAAACTAGTAGCCAGTGACGATGACACCAGGAACCAATTAACTTGAAGATTTGTCATTGTCATTTGTTCTTAATGGGGCATGGCCACCAGACTGATAAATAATTTGGGTGAGGGGTGGTCCCAGCAGTTGTGTTATAAGTGTGGGCAGTTGGGTTGTTCATACATGCATTAGTGTTAAACTCTTCAAGACAAACATCTTGGAGGCTTGCTGGTGAAAGTTGTGGGACAAGGAATACGGTTATTTCCTGTGTGGCTTACAGCTGTACGAATCAACAGAAGACAGGATCTAACATCTCGTTATTTTCAGGTAATTTATGTTGCAAATGTTTGTGCTGTGTTAGTGTATATGTGAATGAATGTAACAGTTTCGAAAATGTTCTGAAATATCAATATATTATAGATACGTTTGTTTTTCTTGGGGAGCGTACATTAAGTGTTTCCCAGTAGTCACATTGATTGGGTGCAACATAAAATTTTATAGGGGTAGGATTCAGTTTTTAAATAATGTGTGCTTGCATGTATGCATATTTGTAATTCTTTTATAAAACTCTACTAGATATCAGTTCATTAATAAGATTTATTTTCTTTATTAAGTCATCTGCATTTAATGAGGCTCTCCCCTTTTTGGTCGTCGTTTGCCTTTTCTTCGTTGTATGAACCACTATCATGTAACTCATTCTGTACACATTGCAATATTCATTGCATTCTATGTATTTGCTTGACAAACCATGTGAAAGGTTGCCTACTAAAACAATTGACAGCTTAAATGTGAGAGCAAATTTCTTTACATGAGGCGTGTCCTTGGGCAAGTTGTAACATTCGAGAGATCTTGATCTGCAGGTGGAAATAGCTGTGATGGAGCAGCTGGGGAATGTGTTGGAAGATGGGAAAATAATATTTTTGGGACCTTAGAGAAGAATGTCCAACAGGGCTTAATGAGATTTTGACCTCTTGCAGTCATTATCTAATACATGTATAGAGCACTTCAGAAAGTTCAGTTTCGATCATGTTTAGTGGTGCTACTTTTATAGCTAATATGTTATGGTATTTTATATACAAGGTGCATGGATAGACTGTGCATGTAATAAGGTATTAGGTATATATAGCTATATAGTAATAATATCTTATTAGTACTGTATATCTATAGATATATGATGAAGACTGGGTGCTGTACAGTATAAACACTGGGCCTCCAGTGAGTTCTTGCCGTGCAGTAGTATGAATGTCACTGGTCCATGCCGGCATCACTTTATCATGTGTCAACTGATAAGAGCATAGCGGTCTTGTTTTTACTAACGGGTGTTCTATTTATGCATATGGGGTAATCCCAAAAACGGTATTGCTTGGGGAATTCCCCAACCCAGTGCTGGTAGTCCAGAAGACTGCCAGTATAACAGTGGGCGTGGATCCACTTGTTGGGGTGCGTGTTGTCCCTGCATGAGTATGGCTGCTGCCTCGCGCATGATGTCTAACATAAAATGTCGATTATTCCCATGCAGGTGAAGCACAAGTGGCTTCTTCAACTGGTGGGCCAGTGTAACTTGCTGTTGAAACAGCTGTCGTTGACCAGGCAGCGAGTGGGCAGGCTCTGCATAGTCGAGGCCGCATTCCCCTACGCACAGCGGTCACGACTGCGTATCCTGGCCTCTAGCGTGCTCCAGGCCCTCTCTGTGATTGATTTAGCGAGCCGAGGGGTGTGCACCATAGGTTTGAACCACCACTGTTCTGTGTTTGACAGTGATACCCCCCATGGCTGGCCGGGCCCATTCTCCGGAAAACACGCGGTTGTCCACAACGGCCGCTAGGTCAGTGGAGAGAGACTATCTCTCCGCATTGTCTCGCTGATACGAGGCAACGGCCGCCTCCCAGGCATGGATGGGATTCTCCTTGAAATCAAAGGGAAATGAACATGCTTCGTCGTTTTTCGTCGTTAATGTAACTACCGAAGATCAACTGCAGCGATTCTGTTGTGAAGCCAATTATTTGTTGTTATTTCACTACTCGCCAGATGTCAGCACGTGTTGTGGTATGTCGTCGTGATGATATTCGTCCACACTGAATACGTTTTTTCAGGAGTGTGGACGAGGGAATATGGGACTGAGGGGGTTGGGTGGAAGGGCATAGGAATGTCGGGATGAGGGGAGTGCAGGAGTTGAGAGGTGGGACGAGGGAATATGGGGAGGGGGAAGGGGGAATGGAAGTATGGTCGGAGCGACGAGAATGTGTGGAAACCAAGTGTTGGTATGGGGAACGGAAGAATTTTGGGACGAGGGCGAGCGTCTGGGTTTTAACAAACAATATTGTGAAGGCTTTGCGAAGCGTCGGACTGTGCCTAAGTTTTCCTCTCGACGGCGCCGGAAATCCCACGGACCCGCCGCGAAAACTGTGCGCTACACAGTCGTGCTTAGATACCCGTAATTAACATCATGGTGACATAAGGGGGGTAGAACAATGTTCAACCTCAAGCAGTGTGCAGGTCAATTGCATAATGGTGCAAAGTAAACCAATGAACAATACTTTTTCGAAGGATAGAGCCACTTCCTCGCCGAAACACGCCAACAAAACTCAATTGACCTTTTCGGCGCAACGCATATTCAACTAAGCCGAAGGACAGCATCTCATCAGTTGACAGAGCTTGCCGAGACACGCCGACAAATCCAGTCAACATTTTCGTTGCAAGGCCAAAACCATCTAGTCCGAAGAATAATACTTAAATTGGCAGAGCCACTGTCCCACCGAGACAGGTCAACATTCCAGATCGCCAGGCAACACGTGCACCAGCATGTGTCCCGTTCTGAGGATTCGTGTTGGCAGCGAACTGTTTTAAATGAAGCCATTCAATAGAGAACAATCTTCAAATATATCATATTTTATTGGGCATTACAAGTGAGACATCATCCAAAATGTCGCTATAAAACACGAAAACCTATTTTTTTATTGTTGACACCATATCGCTTCCACATATTGAAAATTAATTTTCATAAAACAGGTTGAAAATTTCCCATGAAGATACGTACCCATCCACGTCCCACCCTTTCCCACTTCCCTTATATATCAGTCCACTTTCACTTCCACGGTCGTCCATAGTCTATGTGCTCCAGTGTCCCAATCCCACCCCACCCTCTTCGAGAACCCTTGTACAACGGGTCTCCATTCACATACCTCTCTTTTCCACAACCCATGTACAGTACATGAGTATAAGGTATCGTACATGTATCGACAACAGGCAAAATTCCGCCATATAGACCGACTGACGTAGATTCTTTATCAATACACACCACATAATATAACTTGCATATTGTGCTACTGACCAGCATCCGCGTCATTTAGAGTAGTGATCATGCAAAATAAAATGAAAACAGCGGGAAAACTCGTCTGCATAGCTGTAAAAAAGGGAAGTGTTTTGCGCTTGATAGAACACCGTGGTGTAAAAACACCAATTCATTACATGTGAGTAATGCCCACATATGCTTCAAACTACGTCATACCAAGGTTCAACAAACGGGAAGTTTTTGCGCTTGATGGAACCCTGTGGTGTAAAAACACCAATTCATTACATATGAGTAATGCCCAGAGATGTTTCAAACTACGTCATACCAAGGTCCAACAAAAGGGAAGTTCTTTGCGCTTGGTAGAACCCCGTGTTGTAAAAACACCAATTCATTACACACGAGTAATGCCCAGAGATGTTTCAAACTACATCATACCACGGTTCAACTACAGTTCAACTGCAAAGAACGCCAGTTAACCTGGCAACCAACATATTAACCTCCTCCATTATGTACGGTTATTTTCTGTTGTATTCTTACAACCTTTTTGACACTTGTGTTATTTTCCTCCATGTGGCGGCTGACATTGTTGACACGGTTGAAACAACGTAAACTGGACCTAACTCTCGGCCTCTTTCCAGTCATATACATGCTCAGTGCCACATTCAGAACAGAATCATCGTCTCATCTATAATTATAATGATCTTGGTTTATCCCAATAAATGACCAGCCAACAATGTTTCCCATTTTGCGATCCATCGTGTCATTCGTGTGACTTCCATTATTATGTATTGCTGTGGTCCGATTGTATGAAAACGGTGGTGTCACGTATTACATTAAAAAGTACATTTCCTCATGTTTTAAGCCACACTATTTTTATGTGAAAAACAAATGCAACAAACACATTAATTTGTATTTATTACTGAAAAAATTGTGTCTCACATGTGTATATAAGTAGAAAGGAAGTATGTGTTTTGTACATGCTAAATTACAAGACCATTTAATTTTTCAAAAACGCTTGAAAAATGCACCAATATGTGTATCATTCTACAATCTTCAAACATATCTTATCTATGAGCATAACCTATCGCCCACGTATCGTCAACAGGAAGCTGTGGCACAATTCCGACATATCATATCATGATGTAGATTCTTTATCGCTACACACCACATTATTTAACACGCACGTTATGTTACTGACCAATTTAGGTTTGTGAACATGCACAGTGACGTGAAAAAGCGAAGTGCTCTGCGCTTGGTAGAAGCCCGTGGTGCAAAAACACCAATTCAATACATATTATGAATAATGCCCAGAGGTTTTTCAAAAAACTTCATTCCAGTGTTCAACTGCTCACCATATCTTTTGTGACACAAGACCGCCTGTTAATTTGGAAGCAATACATTAACCTCCTCCATCCTGTACGGTTATTTACTTTTGTGTTCTTACAACCTTTTTGACACTGGTGTTCTTTTCCTCCATGCGATGGCTCACACTGATGAACCAACGTTAACTGGCCCTCACTCTATGTTTTTTCCAGTCATCTATATGCTCAATGCCACCTCTAGAACGGAATCGCCATCCCATAACATGACCTTACCATCTCAATTTGCTCGTTTTTTATAATCAGGATGATCTTATATATCTGTAGAGATGACCAGCTAACAATTGTTTCCCATTTTGTGACACATCATCTCATTCACCTGAATTCCATATGTAGCCTACTGCAGTGGTTCTATATGCAAGTCTCTTCTTCATTGGCCATCGATCCTCACCACGCCGCGATCACCGACAGCGAACTGCTGTGATCCAGGTTGGAATGAAGGTGCACGTACATAAACTTCTTCAAACATATGTGTAATTTTCAGAGACAACGGGAGACAATAATAAATCTGTGTACGAGGACGCTCTATTCGGTCAAAAACGAAGACGTCAATGCCATGCGACGTTTCTAGTAGACATAAAACTGTACAGATTAGATTAATACGAAACAGCGGCTAACCAATCGTACAACACGCAAGTTCAAGATTCACTGATGCCTCTCAACAGAGCGCAGTCTTTGTCCTAGACGGAGATAGCTCTCCAGAACAGCATGACAGACGATTTATCATACGACTGGAGGTTAATGCGAGTGGAATTCTGCGCTTGCAAATATTTATTACCCTAACACTGTTGTCCTCAAAGTGATTTACAGTGAATTGTGTCACGAAGGTGGCAAAATTGTGTTAGTGTGTTAGAGACGCGCTGCAGGCTTGTGTGGGCAGATGAAGTGTAGTGAATTAATGTTCATAATGCAGTGTATGATGACCGAACATACCATCCTGCAACTACTCCCCGCCTGCATTAAAAATGTCAGCTATTATACGGTAAGCACCAGGTGCTTTCCTTGACTTTATTGTTTTGATAGCCTTCTGTACCTCCTCAATTGAATATGGTGGTGCAACTAGTCCAGGGGTGCTATTTGGAATGTCGTCAATTGCTATCTCTGAGGTTGGCTAGTTCGTGGTCGGATGTTTCTCGATGTATATTTCCCAGCATATTGATACCTCAACTGCTGCTGTATTCGGTTTCCGTGGGATTTCTACATGGCTGAGTTTTCGCAATTTTTTTTACAAATTACGCAAGTTGTTGTTCTTGAAATCCTCCTCCATAACTTGTATATTGTCGTCAAGTTTTTGTCTCATGTAGGTCCTTATAGCCTTCTTCATCAGCCTCTCCTTATCTCTGTACGGTTCAGTTATTCAATTGGTTGTATCTTTGAAGTCTAACCAGAGTCCCTCCACTGATATATCACCAAGTTCCAACATATGTTCAAGGGCTACACCGATCTTCTCCTGGAACTTTTGCCTTGTCTCGTATCACAAAGCTTATCCACATCGTACATCTTGGTTACATTCATGTGTATTCTTGAAGTATACGGTTTGACATCTACATTTGCTATGACCAGGAAGTGATCTGATCTTTAGGATAGGGGGATCTAACTCTATGGGTCAGGTGTTGCTTGGTAGGCCTCTCTTTTCTGAAACAATACGTGTAAAAAGAGGTTTTACCTACTCAGTAAGGTATTGATTTTTCAGGGGAATCGACTAAACACAATATGCATCTTTGAGATGGGACATCACCATTGTTCTGCATAACAATAAACATGTGTCCATTCTGATATTGTGGAATGCTCGTGCTACGCATCCTTGTAATCGGCTTAAGAAAGACGTTTATTTTGCATCGCATGCTACGATCATCAAACGTGTGCATCAAACCTTGTTGTTTATCTCGGAAAACATTTTGAATTTGCAGCACCGAGTCGCGTCGCTTCTCACTGCGAGCAGCAGAGCAAGAGAGTGATATGTTTCCTGAAGACGGATACTGATACAGGATTGTCAGCCAGTGAGAATGATACTGGATTGTCAGCCAGTGAGAATGATACTGGATTGTCAGCCAGTGAGAATCAAACTGGACTGTCAGCAACCGAGAAAGATGTTGGATTGTCAGCCAGCGAATCCTAAGCGTTGCACATAATGAATGGGACGTCCTCACTCGATTTGATCATGTGAATACAAGCCAATCACACATTATTAGTTTCAGATGCTTTCAAAGTGATGGGAATTCATTCCAGACCCTACGCGCAGCGACAGGGAAAGAACTTTGCCCAAGTTAAGTTTTGTTTTAGGCACATTAAGTTGTTGTGAAATTTATGATATCGGCTACCTAAGCATATTTCAAAGATACAGGGTACTAGGCAAATAGGGTGGTTGTTATGTAGATAGAGCATGATATGCAAGAGTGGACAGCTTAAAATTAATTCGATATGTAACAGGATGCCAGTGTAACTGTTGAAGTATTGGTAGTTATGGTGAAAACCGAGGCGCCCTGAGTACCACACATGCCAGATAATGTTGTACTCGTTGGAATGTAGCCATGCATCTATTAGCAAATGAATTTAGCATTGAATTACAATAGTCAAAGCGGCTACTAATTAATGTATGTGATATTGTTTTAGCAGTATATATAAATATGTGACGCCGAATTCGACAGAGATCACGTATATGATAGAAACAGGATTTAAACACTTGAGGCTGAAGTTGAAGTCATTATAAAAGACAAAATCTTGCTTACAAAAAGTATATGACGGGAATGTATTACTGCCCAGCTTTTGAACTGGAAAATGGCTGATGACCCTATTTCGTTTTTGTTTAGTGCCAATAATAAGGAAAGATAACGGGTAACCCTAACTTAACCTCCCAGGGTGCACCGCGGATACGAGCATTATGCGGCCCCAGGTATGTTAAGGCTACGGGAGCAGACTGGAGTCCCACAGGTGCAATGACCAGGATCCACATGTGAGTGAACATGTCCATCCATTCATTAATTAAGTCCCCAACTATATAAAATATAGTAACTATATGATGTCCTAGCAACAGCCCATGGTATGCAGTTATGATCCCCTCCATTGGGGGCCACGTCGGAATGGTTCCACATCCGACCCCGTATGACATGTGGCTAGTTTAGCAAAGCAAGTACGAGAGGTGAGCTCTGCCTGTCAAAAAGAGAGTTCAGCTGTTGGTGACAATTGCAACTATTTGTGATTGTGGTTAATATCTGCTGGTTTGTAAAATGTCAACCCTTTTGAAGAGACTTTATTGCCTGTGCACTTACGAATGGTTTAACTATGCTCGAGGAATAAAATTATTTTACGTCACTTCACGCAATATCGAGGAGGTGCCTGCAAACCAATATATATCCAAAGGGACGGACTCAATGGATATCTCGGCCGACCCTGCACCGGCTTCCCCGACACTTATGGCACCGACCTGCAGCTGATCGACATGCCGCTAAAGACTACAGGGCAAGCTAGTCTCGTTTGCTGTCATGTTGTTTTATGCAAATTTGCCCATAATTACCCATAAATGTTCACTTCCGGCCCACAACGACAAGCTAACCACTATCGCATTTCACACATCAACGCATTTGTATAATAAAACAGAGAGAACAAATTAGAACACATTTCCTTATGTTATTTATTAAAATAACTAATATTAACATGTCATAATATTAATACCAAATGTATTATCTCGTCAACTATAGCCTCGAAACGAGAAACATTTGTGTCCCCTGCGTTCGACATGGAGCAGCTGCGTCGTATCGCCAAGAATAAATCCTAGTGGAGCAAACTAGACCGAATAATAATAGAAGGGAAGCGATCTAAGCGCGCGTATGAGAAAGCTGCTTGCGTTAGATGTCGCTAACTCGTCTACAAAACTGCAACAACAGGAAAGTGCTTTATGCTTGAGAGAACACCGTGTTGCATGAGAAACTATATATTACATATGAGTAATGCATAGGAGACGAGTGTCAACGTACGTCGTATCAATGTTCAACTGCATACCATCTTTTCCTCCATGCGGCTGTTGATATCGTTGAACCAACGTTAACTGGAAAAGCTTAACATATAATTACTCTGTGAAAGGAAGGGTAATGTTCTTTTTCTTCCAAAAAACACACTTTTCACACAGAGATCACACCAGCTATCTAGCTCACGTAATTTTGTTTACGTAAGAAAAGTGAAAAACACCGACTAACAACTTCGATATCACGCACGTTTGGTGGTTTACTGCTGCTTTTCAACAGAGCGCAGTCATGGTCCTATAGACTAAGATACAACTGGAGAACAGAAGAACAGCCGATTTATCACACTGATGGGAATTAAAACGAATGCAATTCGACATTTACAAGTATTAATTACTATATCATTGTTGGTCTCAACTTGGACGATGTCGACTTGCTGGTGGCGATTTGTTATTATGTGACCGCGGGGGGGGGGCAAATTGGTGTCTGATGTTTAAGGGGTGCGCCGCATGCATTTGGGGAAGAGGAGGCAGTGGATTATTGTTAATCATGCATATTACAATGATTTCGTAGCTGGAACAAACACATCACCCGAAACTGTTTAATTCCCTACTACAACCGTAAATACCATCTGGTAAATAATCTAATGCTTTTATAAATTGTATACCATCCTTGAGAAAAATTCGACGCGAAGTGTGCCATACGCACGGAAATTAGTGATATCCAATCACACATCACACTTATTGTGTAAATCAAGACATATATTTTCACACTTCAAAAAGCCTTGTGATGATAAAGAGTAGCAACTGAGAAAGTGGCCGGTTAGACTAAGATGATTGTGAAACATTGCTCTGTGAAATATGAGGCAGCAACAGGCAAAATAAATGCAACACACATGTTTACATCAACGAAATGCTTGAGTTTTATTACTGACGCACAACATTGAAGAGCGGCACGCATGTATGCACGCGTAGCTCTTACCGATGCACATGATTCAGGACACCAGCCGATGGAACTGGTTCCTCATTGTCAGCACAAACAAATTAATATATCTTCACATTTTATATGATATTTACATTAAAAGGTACAAACAACTTTGGTATACGTATGGTGTTTTCAAAAATAACATCGCGATGCATTTTCCAAATATGTTGTCGAAATTAAAAACTATACACTGAAAAATATATTACTCAATGTTGCTTTAAAAAAAAAATTGTTTCCAGTTTTACTTTGACCACTTGTTGCGATGCAATGAAAACAAACACACAAAAAAACGCTTAAAAAGTGAGAACATCCTTTTTGAGAACAGGAGAAACTTCTCGAACACAGCAGGAGATACAATGTCGATTCATCACACGAAAAAAAAGTTTTTTTCAAATGCTCCCTTGCAGGTATGACGCACTAGTAAACATAAACATTGCTTCAACACGACTTGTTACCATTGACATCAAACAATTTTCTTTTTCTTTTCTTTCGATAAAAAGAAAGACACCTAACTTTCGTGTCATGTTGTACACACGCACAAGCCAGAATTCACTATATAAAGTCAGAGCGTTTTACCTGTTCATCATCTCTTGCCGTCAGTGCTGATCGCAGACCACAGGACATTGAAGAATTTAATTTCATGTAAGTATAATTGCATGTTTGTAGTAGTTTAATGATGTTAAAAACGCTGCCTTATAATAATTGCTTACTTGCGGATGTCATGTAAACGTCACACTATTCCAACTCATTTTTTCCTGGACAGCTCCATGACAGGTCACATGTTAATTGCATATGGTTGATGAAGTTGAATTGTTTTTAAAAAAATGTGTGCCACTTTCGAAATCTTCAGATACAGAATAATTCTGCGAAATGTATCACAAAACCACATTGAATTGAGTATTGTACAACATTTGTCAAAAAACCGCCGAGTGAAATTCAAATAACAGTGCACTCCTATTACATGTTACAACTGGTTTCTGCAATATTATTCTCTCGCTTATGTGAACGTTCTTTTCTTTGGTTGTTGATATAGTCTGTCGTTATGTATTTCAAATGTCTTCATTAAGAATTCACCGTTTGTCGATCTTGGAAATTCTATGAATGCCACAAATGTTCTACATTTCGTCTTCCAGCATGAACGCTCTCAAATTGACACTCTTTATGCTCGTTATGATCGTCGCCTTGCCACCAATGTAATGTGGCCTTACCCCAGCAGCGGTAGTTTGATGTATTCAATATACGTTCCCCTTTTTTTATACCATTTTATTAATTTGTGTGGATCATCTTGTAAATATTATTTATCTCCTTCATTTAACAGATTTGTATTTTCTTTCCATTTCTTAGTCATCAATACAACATACCTATGGCTGCCTTTTTGTCTTAGTTCAACACCGGGTAACTCAGCTATTATATTGTGTTTGTCGCACGTTGTACTACCTTATGAAGCTGTTATTGCACACTGCTGTGAATGTTTCATGTCAGCACTTACGTACTTGCTCGCGTGCGTTCGTGCGTGCGTGCATACGTGCGTGGAAGCGTGTGTGCGTGTGTGCTTTCGTGCGTGTGTGCGTTCGTGTAGGTATATTTCCCCAAATCGAATAAAATCTGCCAGTTTTTAAACCATTTCATTAATTTGTCTGGGTCATCTTGTAAATATTGTTTATCTCCATCATTTAAAAGTGTTTTTATTTTCTTTCTATTTCTTAATCATCTGCACATTGTAGTACCTTTCTTTTCATACCATCTTCCATGTCATTTTAGTTTAAATAGTAATATTTGATGTGGCACTTTATCGAAAGTTTCCTCATGAAACAATTCACGCATTAAACACAATATGTGCACAATACAACGAAATATTCGATGATACGGATTTATTGATCAGTACAACTCTTCCGAATATATATTTTCAAAATGGTCCTTCTCAGTAATAAGGAGCCACAACCCGATTCAGGATTTGCCGGTTGCTTAGTACCTTCTGGAGCCGTAATTAAAGTATTCGTAGCATTTAGCGAAGCCACGTCGGTCACACTATCAGCAGCAACATACATTACAAGCACTGTGACGGTAATCGTAACTGTATCTTGTAACCTCGTATGAACAACACCCTTACCTGCATTTTACATTGCAGCGTTTCGCTGAAACCAGAGAGCATATCAGTATATTATCACACATTAATGCACGTCCTATACATAAAAATTTGCGTGGACTTAGAAATCAGTGTGACAACAGTGGTAGGGTATTTATTATTTGTAAGCGCCGAATTCCAATCGCTTTAACCTCCAGTCGTATGATAAATCGTCTATCATGCTGTTCTGGAGAGTTATCTCCGTCTAGGACAATGGCTGCGCTCTGTTGAGAGGCATCAGTAAACCATACAACTCGCGTGTTGTACGATTGGTTAGCCACTGTTTTGCATTGATCTAATCTATACAGTTTTAGGCATACTGGAAACGTGGCATGGCATTGACGTCTTCGTTTTTGGCCGAAAAGAGCGTCCTTGTACACAGAGGTATTATTGTTTGCCATTGTCTCTGATAAATTACACATATGTTTGAAGAAGCTTAAGTATGTGCACCATCATTCCAGCATGGGTCAGTTTAGATCGCTGACGGTGATCTCGGAGAGGTGAGGATCGATGGCCAATGAAGAAGAGACTTGAATATAGAACCACTGCAGTAGGCTACATATGGAAGTCATGTGAATGGCACGATGCGTACCAAAATGGGAAACATTGTAAGCTGGTCATCTCTACAGATAAAACAAGATCATCCTAATTATAGAAAAAACGAGCCAATTGAGATGGTAAGGTCATGTGATGGGACGAAGATTATGTTCTAGAGGTGGCATTGAGCATGTAGATGGCTGGAAAGAGACATAGATTTAGGGCCAGTTAACGTTGGTTTATCAATGTCAGCCGTCGCTTGGAAGAAAATAATGTATGTATGTATATCATTTATTCGTACGCAATAGTTTAGGTACAATTGAATAAAACAAAAAATCATTGGCCGCCTGATTAACAAGTGCAGAGTGCGTTGTTAACATCGTTTTTGTAAAACCGGTTAAGTCAATCTCGTTATTGGATACACGCAATAATTCGAGTATGCACCAAGCGATTCCTGTCAGCTCTGGCTGACTGAAAAGACATTGTCTACGTACGTGGTTCCGTTAATATCTAATACATATATTGCGTACCTATGCCGAATAACCGTTATATTTCGGCCAATTGGTGATTGAGCTGAGTTTATAGCCCGCCTAACGAAGTGCCTAACAATGGCGTTGCGGCTAGTCAACATTAAATCCACAAACTTGCAAAATCGCTTCAACAATTGAATGGATATGTGACAGGTGTTAATTAATTGTCCTAAAAGTGCTGTATGCGTCATATAACTGACGTTTAAGATGCGCCTGACGCCTTTGTTCCAAGTCACGCAAAAATCGTTGAACCCTTTATCATGTAATGCCCATAGAGTTGAATAATGGGTGCAACAATAAGACTGAAATAGACGAATATAACAATCAATACGCACTTTGCCTCTGAAGTGGCCCACAAACCAGTTAACACTCGCGATAAAATAACCTTTTTTTGCATTCATATCATTAAAGTCTGAAATCTTGTGATCGACTACGTTACCAAGGTGTTTTGCGTTCGTCGCCCAAGTAACATTGTTCCCGTTTACCTGGATGGCTTTACAATGAACATTGCTTGCGCCGAACACCATTCCTATAGTTTTCTTATCGTTAAAAGTGACATGGAATTCTTTCCCGTACTCCTCACATATATTTACCATGTATTGCAGACCTTGTAGCGAAGGTGATAATAATGTGATATCGTCTGCATACGATAGTGCACCAACAAAGTGCTGAGCGATACGGCACCCGTATCCGCTGCTGGCTAATTTAGCTATTAATTCATCGTTTAAGCATCAAATTGAACAGCTTTCCGTAGTGAACCTTATCAAATGCTTTAGAGGCGTCTAGAAAACAGCTGTATACGCAAGTGTTATTATTTACAAAATGATTGGCAGTTTCAATTAATATTCCACTACATAGAGTGGTAGAGTGATTCGCTTTGAATGCAAATTGCTGATCGCTAGTGCACAATACATCGCTGCATTTTTTCATAAGTATAATGTCAAACAGCTTGCAAATATAATTACACAGTGCTATCCCTCTGTAGTTGTCGCTTTGACTCATGTCTCCACGAGCATTTTTCGGTATTGAAATAATAGTGGATGACAATAAATCTGCAGCATTGTATCCGTGAACAAGCATGCTCGACATGAGGATCGACAATATCATTAAAAATCTCCAACTACTGTTGACCAAATGGTCTGACCATAAACTATGTTTTCCGTCTCGTTTGCCTAGCTTGATATCTTTCAAAGCATCTACGACGTCATTTACTGTGATTGAAGAATAACTTCGATCGTCAGCTGTGACACCACTCTTAATAGTTCGATATAAAGACTGTAGCTCTGCAGGCTCAGTAGGCGTACCTTGAAAAGGTGTTTCGTATTTTGATGCAAAAACTTCCGAAATAGCTTCTGGATTGCGCGCTCCATCAACTGAGTTGATCGAGGGTTTCTTTCCGGATACCATTTTTTTAGTTTCCACCCATATGTCGCGTTGTTTGTTCGTCGATACAGATTCTGCCATTTTACTTTTTCTTAACTCGCGTTCCCTTCGTTTAATGTGTCGCACAGCACAATGATAGGCAGCTCTGACCTTACGCATGACAGCGGCCACGTGCCCATGCTTGGGTCTCCCATTGTCTACCCACAACCAGTGCCAGAACATGGCGGTTTCTCTTACGCTTTCTACCTCGTCATTCAAGTAAGGGATGCCGCGGTCTCTGTGACTACATTGTGGCAACGTTTCTTGACCAGCACGTAATAACACATCAATCAATTGTTTACATACACTATCAATATCCGATCTGTGATTCTCAGATTAACACAATACGTTATTAGAAAATAGAGTGTCGAGCGACATAAACGTATTCGGAATCAACTCATCAATACGGCATTTGTAGCGATCAATACTTTCATCGTCTACCTTGTGCCATGCTACTTTAACTGGGTTTCCATCAGATACATGTTCTGGTTCTTCATATGTATACCTATATGATATGTCGAACACCAGCATCACCGGGCAGTGGGTTGCTGGATTTAATGGCGTGTCATTAACGTTATTTTGACATATGTTACCATAAACATTGTTAGAGACAACGAAGTGGTCGATACACGATTCATGGTGTAGGTTGTGATTCACGTAAGTATTGGACTTGTTGGCCGTCGGGTGATGCCAACTGAGACATAACTCATTACATTCTAAAAACGCACTCATGAATTGTGTTTGATAGGTGTCTCCTCAAAAGAGGTATTCCAATCTCCACATATAATAATATCATCTTGCGCGTATTGCGATAATAATTCTTCAAGACAATTTATACAACTAACACTGATGTTGCTGTACGTGTCGCATGGCATGTATATACAGACACTTAAAATATATTTATGCACATTCAGCTGCATTCTAACTGCGCAGATACGCCTGTTGGAAATTCCGATAGGTTGCACAGAGTGCGATAGTGCCCTATGCCATGCGATAGCAACGCCACCTTGCGGACTACCAGGAAGAATGCGTTCGGTGGGATCTACTCCAGATTTTCCGTTAAACTGATAATCGGCATGAATATTCGTTAGTTTGTAATATCACTATCTAGTAACCAAGTTTCTTGTAGGCATATTATATCGATTTTTGTATCACTTAGTAGGTTGTTTATAAAACCGGTACTGCTAGTAATACCATCACAGTTGTAACTAGCAATGGCTAGACTTTCAGCGTTTAGAACCGACATTATATGTTAGAATCGTTCGGCGTATTCCGTGTGTCCGGCCTTCTCCTGTGGTATTGTCTACATCCAATGCCGTGGGGCCAGAAGTCGTTATCCAACGTGCATCTGGGGTTTGGTGCAATTACCAGGACGCGAAATGACTGCGTCCATGCTCTTTTTTCGACATTCTTTCGATCTCCAACACGTCCACGTGAACACTGGTTATAAATTATCGAAGGCGTTCATCATCGATGGATGAATCCACGTTGAAAACGAAGAGTTCGAGCCGTCGAGGGGCGCTTTTTATAACATTGTTACTTTTCGTCCCGTAGAAAACCGCCGCTTTTTTGCGCTTTGTCTGCAATGACGCGGCTGGCTGTTTCTGCGCTGTTTTCTTTTGATGATATTTCGGCACCTCGAACTTGTCACGTGAGGCGGCTACGGTTGACCAAGCAGGCCTGGTAGTGGCATCGGTTGGGCTCACATGCGCAATCGGTTCTACTGCAGAGGGTGCCGATGTGGCATGCGACGCGATTGATGGAGTGACGGATGGTGTCTGCGACGTCGTAGGTGGCAAGTTTACCCGAAGATCATGTAACTCGGTACATTGCGAGTTGCTTGTTGCTGTATTTGTTACAGCTGCCAATGCCGAGTCGTGTCGTGTAAAGCATTGCTGGACGCTACGCATGGCTTTTTTAAGTAGCGTGACACGCTCTAGTAGGTAGATAGGATCAACTTCGCCAGGAGTCATCCGGGGTAGGTTATCCAGTTTAGTTGCTACAAATACAGTTGTTTGCCTAACACCACGTTTGTCCATTTCCTTTACAGCGAACATAATATCGTTTAGGTCTTTTTCGTGCACGCTGCCACCTATGGACGAATTTCTCCGTGCCTCAAAAGGCGGCAGGTGCTTCCCGCAGTGTTCCCACATCGCTCTTTTTGCGTCGCTGATGGTGTGTGGGTCGTAAAAGTCCAATACGACGAGTTTGATGGCATTTTCTGTGCACTGCATATAGTGAAACATGATGTACGCGAGAAGTTCGTTCACTATGTGCGTCGTTTGTGCGGCTGAATTCATATCCTCCGCCTGCTCTGCGCCTCGCTTGCGTTGGGTCGTGTGTTTCCCATTCGCTTGCTCGTTTGCAGCTCTTTTTTTTTTTTTTTTTCGTTATTATTTGTGATGGCTTTGTATGCCCACTGCTGTCGTCTGGCGTAAGTGGTGGCGATTCCATGCCAGTGCTGCCATCTCGCCGGTTTGATAGTGGCATGGAGTCGCTCTGTGACCGACTTCGACGTTTCATTGTCCTCTATTGACGTTCTATTATCGCCCGACAACAGTTTTGTAGATTGTCTAGCAACACTTCGTGCACCCTTAAGCTAATCATGTCATCATGAACAGTATATGATACTTGCTGTGCATCGGTCGACGAGGGGTGCAAGCTGAATCACCCACCGTATCATCCAGCGAGGTATACTAATCAACAACGGCGTACCGCAGTACGTCGTAACTCCAGTAGCTGTATGTAGTCTTCCAGTGTCAAAAAGGTTGTAAGAACACAACAGTAAATAATCATACAGAGGAGGAGGTTTGTGTATTGCTTCCAAGTTAACAGGCGGTCTTATGTCACAAGAGATATGGTGAGCAGTTGAACACTGGTATGAAGTTTTTTCAAAAACCTTTTGGCATTACTCATAAGTAATGAATTGGTGTTTTTGCACCTCGCCGTTCTATCAAGCGCAAAACAATTCCTTTTTTATTACATTTATGCAGACGGGTTTACCCGCCCTTTCCACGTCACTGTGCATGTTCACAAATCTAAATTTCGTGGATATTGGTCAGTAACGTAACATGCATATTAAATAATGTGGTATTTGTATCGATAAAGAATGTACAGCATGATGTGATGACGGAATTGTGCCACAGCTTTTCTGTTGACGATACCTGTACGATACGTCATGTACATGAATGAGATATGTTTGAAGATTGTAGAACGATACACATACTGGTGCATTTTTCAAGCAGTTTTGCAAAATTAAACGGTCCTTTAATTAACATGTACAAAACATGTATTTCCTTTCTACTTATATACACATGTCTCTAGAATGTTTTTCACATAAAAAGAGCGTGGTTTGAAACATGAGGAAATGTGCTTTTGTTATCTTAATATGTGACACAACCGTTTTCATACACTGTTTCATAATCTACTTACGTCAACATAATAAAGTCGTTTGTGACTACATATGTCTGTGTGTTTGTCTCTACGTATGTTTGTATGTCTGTCTGTTGTATGTATGTATATACGTCACGCTCTCTGGGGCTGCCATTTTGTAGGCGTACCAGGTGGGCCATAATGGTGGTGCGAACATTCAAACATATTGGTGGGTTTACAGCGAAAGAACCAACGTGGGCGTTTTCTGTAAATTTCGTTACGCAGAAGAATAACTCCGCGCAATTGTTATCAACGCTTTACCTGTTTCAACCTTTGTTACGTGATCTATGTCAAACGTCCAACCATCGTGAAATCGGCAGTTGTACGTGATTTATGGACGTGAAGTTGTCACTGCCATTGGCACAAGTCCTTGCCTTTTCTCCCGAGCACCACCGGAAAACTTGGCTAGTTTGTAATAAAACGTATTGACGAATTGATAATGTGTTTCAAAAAAGCAATTTATTATATATGAGTAAAGAGGTCAAACGCTCTGACGTCATACAGCGTGTTCTGATTGATGTGTTCGTGCTTCATGACAGTAAACTGACGGTATCTTTCTTCTACTCGAGAGAAGAAGAAATTGTTTGCTTTGTATTGTGCTATTGTGAACCAGACGTGTTAGATACAATGTTTTTGCTTGCCAATGTGTCATACCTTCTAGTGGGTCCATACTGATGGTTCGTACATTCAAACACATTAGGGTGTCTACGTCGAAGGAACCAACAGGGGCGTTTGACGTAAATTTCGTAACTCAGAATAATAGCTATGTATAATTGTTAGCAACGCTATGGGCATTTTAACCACTGCTAAAACATCAAGCGATCTACGTCAAACGTCCACTGAACCCTTCGTGAAACCGGCAGTTGTACGTGGTTTGTGTTCGTGAAGTTAGCATTACCATTGAGACAAGCTCTGTCTTTTTTCTCGTCCACCGCCGGGCAACTCGATTAGTTTGTAATAAAACTTAGTAATTAACTGATAATGTATTATAAAAAAAGCAATTTATTACATATATCAATGAACATGGACAATTTGGAAGACAAAGTATGGTAATTTGTTGGGAAGATGATTCGCTTATTTGTGTGTGTGTGTGTGTGTGTGTGTGTGTGTGTGTGTGTGTGTGTGTGTGTGTGTGTGTGTGTGTGTGTGTGTGTGTGTGTGTGTGTGTGTGTGTGTGTGTGTGTGTGTGTGTGTGTGTGTGTGTGTGTGTGTGTGTGTGTGTGTGTGTTATATGTGTATTGTGTGTTATATCCGTGCTTCTGGGTTTGTCGAAGGAAACATCTCACATGGCCTGAACATTGAAACATGAACTGCTATTTAATGTTATTATATTGTTATTTGACCACGTCGTCGTTCTTGGCCGAAAATAACGTCGTGTTTCACAAAGTTTTTTTACATTATTTTCCATTGTCTTTGATACACCTATGTTTGAAGTAGTTAATGTATATGCACCTTCATTCCAGTATGGATCACTAGATCGCTGGAGGTGGTCGCGGAGATGTGAGGATCGAAGGTCAATGATGAGAATACTTGAAAATCGAACCACAGCAATACATATGGAAGTCACGCGAATGATATGATGCGTCGCAAAATGGATAACATTGTTGTCTGGTCATTTCTTGGTATAACGCAAGATCATTCTAATTATAGGTGAGAAAATAAATATGTTTTGAATGTGGCACTGTGCATGTATATGACTGGAAAGAGACCGAGAGTTAGGTTCAATTTACGTTGTTTCAACCGTGTCAACAATGTCAGCCGCCGCATGGAGGAAAATAACACAAGTGTCAAAAAGGTTGTAAGAATACAACAGTAACTAACCGTACAGTATGGAGGAGGTTAATGTAAGGTTGCCAGGTTAACTAACGTTTTTTGTCATAATAGGTATGGAGAGCAGTTGAACAGTGGCATGACGTAGTTTGAAACATCTTTGGGCATTACTCATATGTAATGAATTGGTGTTTTTACACCAAATGGTTCTATCAAAAACTTTCCTTTTGTTGAACCTTAGCATGAAGTAGTTTGAAACGTCTCTGGGCATTACTCATATGTAATGAATTGGTGTTTTTACACCACAGGGTTCTATCAAGCGCAAAAACTTCCCTTTTGTTGAACCTTTGTATGACGTTGTTTGAAACATCTCTGGGCATTAATCATGTGTAATGAATTGGTGTTTTTACACCACAGGTTTCCATCAAGCGCAAAAATTTCCTTTTGTTGAAACTTGGTATGACGTAGTTTGAAGCATCTGTGGGCATTACTCACATGTCATGAATTGGTGTTTTTACACCACGGGGTTCTATTAAGCGCAAAACACAAAGTCTCCTATGACACAAAGCTAGTCTAGTCTTGTGTGAAACCATGGAACGTCAGACATGTTTGCAACATTCGTAGTTGTTGGGTCAACCTGACTGTAAAAAACAGTCCACCTTCACATTCATGTTCCTACTAACCGTGTCTATCTCGGAATACATATTATCCATATGATCTTTTATGTATACCATTACGCTAGCCATTTCCCAGGCAAACACATATTCCATGACTGCCAAAGAGACATTCCTTTCGGCATTGACCATGTCCAATATGACAATCATTTTGTCTATTCTTGTCTGGAACCAGCCAGTGTTTCTGTAGCTGTCCGACATGTTTGCAGCTTAATTATTTACAAATATTGAACTTGTCTGGCTGGATTTTGAAATGATGACAATGGAACAGCCACGAAGATAGCACAACAGGTGTCATGCTGTCGACGTAAACCGTTTGTTTACTTGCCACTGACGGCGGAATTTCGCCCACTGTGCAAATGGGGACTTGCAAAGGGAAACGCACATGATTTGCAGACTTCTTCACCCAGGGCAAAATGTTTCTTTAGCTAAACTCGATCAATTGCCTTACAACAGTAATAATTCATACTCAACGTCAAATGGAGAAAAAGGTTGTCAGGATGCACAGGCTGAATCGCAGAAAATCGGATTATGTAAGCACGACTGTGTAGCTTACCGTTTTCACGGCGGGTCCGCGGGATTTCCGGCGCCGTCGAGAGGAAAACACAGGCACGGTCCGACGCTTCAGGGATCATGCCCCAGTTAGACTTCCTGAATGTAGGGCACAGTAACTTTAGGTATGTGTCATTAAAAAAACATATCATCTGACATAACTGCATTTGAGCAGGCACATTGGCAGATTTGCTAGTAGAACATGTTGGCAGTGTAACTGTGGATTTTTAGATGATTTCACTAGGCGGAAGGATTGTTGGCAATTTTTTCACCACAATGCACGTGTGCGTAGTAATTCATGCAGAAATTGGTCAACATTGATGGGCGTGACACGTTCAGCCATTTTAAAAGAGTTAGATATGTCTAATTTTTACTAAACTCCATCAGCATGTCAACGAAATGATGATGATGGCAGGTAAGAAATTTCAGAATTTTTGATGGTCAAGTTTTATTATAATCATGCAAAACGTTAACATGGCCATGAACCTAAATAAGTACCCTGACAACGGAAATGCGGTAGCCATTGAACAGTCATGGAGGAGAGTTTTTACCAAAACTATTGTGCTAAATTGCATGAAAACGTGTGTCTGTAACCAAACAATGAGTGTACGCTATGGTCAGGCTGCACAAAAGGAAAACTTGTTAAATACGGAGTTATTAATTGCCGTTTCAGATGTGGCTACAGTCGTGCAGTGACAGTGCATAGGCTCAGTTACATGCTTCAACAAAGAATCACACATGTTGATTCAGGCTTAGATGCTAGCCATCTATGCCATAACAGCCTGTGTGTGAAAGTAAGCCATATATCTATGGAGCCTCACTCTGTAAATAACAATACGCAATATTATATGGCTCAAAACGTTTGCTCTGGTCATTAGCAATACTCCCAATGCATGTTAAAGTTGAAATATAAAACATGGTAAGAACTTACATTTTTTCGTGAGTATGTAGAATGAACCGCCTCAAATCATCATCTCAATCATTGATGTGCGTTAACGTCAGTTAGCCTTCATAGCTTATGTTGCACCGTGTGTGTTGGTCTTGGTTTCAATTTGTTCACATGAATTTCAGCACGTGGCGCCATCTGTGGTGGTCTAAGTATGTATGATTGTGATCGCAGGGTTTCCAGTAAGCAGGTAGTAGACGCTTCATGAAATGCAGAATGCTACAGTATTAGAATGTTGTGTGTGCATGCACTGTTCTTGTGTGTCTACACTCTGCTGGCGTAATTGTGGTCAGCAGATTTCCGTGAACTTAACGAGTATGGGTGATCAGTGTGAAGGGGTTCTATCAAAAACTTTCCTTTTGTTGAACCTTAGCATGACGTAGTTTGAAACGTCTCTGGGCATTACTGATATGTAATGAATTGGTGTTTTTACACCACAGGGTTCTATCAAGCGCAAAAACTTCCCCTTTGTTGTACCTTGGTATGACGTAGTTTAAAACATCTCTGGGCATTACACATATGTAATGAATTGGTGTTTTTACACCACAGGGTTCCATCAAGCGCAAAAACTTCCCCTTTGTTGAAACTTGGTATGACGTAGTTTAAAGCATCTGTGGGCATTACTCACATGTAATGTATTGGTGTTTTTACACCACGGGGTTCTATTAAGCGCAAAACACTTCCCTTTTATACAGCTATGCAGACGAGTTTTCCCGCTGTTGTCATCTTATTTTGCATGTTCACAAATCTAAACGACGTGGATGCTGATTAGTAACATAATATGCATATTAAATTATGTGGTATGTATTGATAAAGAATCTACGTCAACCGGTCTATATGGCGGTATTTTGCCTGTTGTCGATACATGTACGATACCTCATGCTCATGTACTGTACATGGGTTGTGAAAAAGAGAGGTATGTGAACGGAGAACCGACGTACAAGGGTTCTGGAAGAGGGTGGGGTGGGATTGGGACACTGGAACACATAGACTATGGACGACTGTGGATGTGAATGTGGACTGATGTACTAGGGAGGTGTAAAAGGGTGGGACGTGGATGGGTACGTATCTTCATAGGACATTGTGAACCTGTTTTCTGAAAATTAACATTTTCAATATTGGGAAGCGATATGGTGTCAACAATAAAAATAATAGGTGTTCGTGTTTGATAGCGTAATCTTGGATGATGTCCCACTTGAAATGCGCAATACAATATGATATATTTGAAGATTGTTCTCTTTTGAAAGGTTTCACGTAAAACAGTTCGCTGACAACACATATCCTCAGAACGGGACACATGTTGGTGCTTATTTCAAGTATTTTTTTACAAAATTACACGGTCCTGTAATTTAAAATGTACAAAGCATATATTTCCTTTCTACTTATATGCATATGTTATACGCCATTTGTTTCAGTAATGAATGCGTCAAGTTTTTACTGCCATTGGCAAAAACTCTTGCATTTTCTACGATGCACCGCCGGGCAACCCGGCTAGTTTGTTACAAAACTTAGTAATGAACTGATAATGTGTTGTAAAAAGTAATTTATTACATATGAGTGAACGGGTAAAACGTTCTGACGTCATATAGCGTGCTCTGTTTTTTCCGTATTTGTTGCACGACAATAAACTGACGGTTTCTTTCTTCCACTCGAAAGAAGAGTAATGGCTTTGCTTTTTATTATGTTATTGTGAACCAGACGTGTTAAGTACAATGTTTTTGCTTGCCAGTGCGTCATACCTTCTAGGGTAATTCTTTGTAGACGTTTTTCATCATCTAGTCACAAGATGACTTTGTTAAAAAAACGTTGCCATTAATGGGAATGTTTCTCTGTCTTGCATACATAGCTAGCTCGTCAGACTTCGCAGCGCTGTCTGTCTCAACATCTGTAGGTTTTCCTGCCCCACCGGCAGGCCGCGAACATCCACTGCATCACTGACACGTGTTGCCTGGCGATCTGGAATGTTAACCTCTCTCGGTGGGACAGTTGCTCCGCGTTGCGCCGAATAGGTCAATTGAGTTTGTTGGCGTGTCTCGGCGAGGAAGTGGCTCTATCCTTCGAAGAAGTATGTTGTGCCATTGACCGGCACACTGCTGGAGGGTGAACATTTTTCTACCCCCTTATGTCACCATGATGTTAATCAGTGGTAGGGTGTGCATTAACTGGGTCACATTGCGTGCTCACTCTCTCGTTACGACCGTCACAACTTCTTATTTCGTGCTATAAATTGTCCAACATTAGGCCCATTGACCGGAAAATATTGGAATTTATTAGGGAAATCACGCCATGGCCAAACTCATATCCATCAACTGCTAGACCGTCATATATTCTACTTCCGACATCTACAAAGTCTCCTATGACACAAAGCTAGTCTAGTCTTGTGTGAAACCATGGAACGTCAGACATGTTTGCAACATTCGTAGTTGTTGGGTCAACCTGACTGTAAAAAACAGTCCACCTTCACATTCATGTACCTACTAACCGTGTCTATCTCGGAATACATATTATCCATATGATCTTTTACGTATACCATTACGCTAGCCATTTCCCAGGCAAACACATATTCCCTGACTGCCAAAGAGACATTCCTTTCGACATTGACCACGTCCAATATGACAATCAGTTTGTCTATTCTTGTCTGGAACCAGTCAATGTTTATGTGACTGTCCGACATATTTGCAGCTTAATTATCTACAACTGTTGAACTTGTCTGGCTGGAATTTGAAATGATGACAACGGAACAGCCACGAAGACAGCACAATAGTTGTCATCCTGTCGTCGTAAACCGTTTGCTTACTTGCCACTGACAGCGGAATTTCCCCTACTGTGCAAATGGGGACTTGCAAAGGGAAACGCACAAGATTTGCAGGCTCCGTCAACCAGGAAAAAAATTTTTCTTTAGCTAAACTCGATAAATTGCCTTACAAAAGTGACAAGTCATATTCAACGACAAATGGAGAGTCCGAAGTTTGTCAGGATGCACAGTCTGAATCGCAGAAAATCGGATTATGTAAGCACGACTGTGTAGCGCACCGTTTTCACGGCGGGTCCGCGGGATTTCCGGCGCCGTCGAGAGGAAAACTCAGGCACTGTCCGACGCTTCAGGGATCATGCCCAAGTTAGACTTCCTGGTGTGTTACAGACGAATGTAGGGCACAGTAATTTTAGGTATGTGTCATTAAAAGAATCATATCATCTGACATAACTGCATTTGAGCAGGCACATTGGCAGATTTGCTGGTAGATCATGATGGCAGTGTAACTGTTGGTTTTTAGATGATTTCAATAGGCGGAAGGATTTTTGGCAATTTTTTCACCACAATGCACGTGTGCGTAGTAATTCATGCAGAAATTGGTCAACATTGATGGGCGTGACACGGTCAGCCATTTTAAAAGAGTTAGAAATGTCTAATTTTGACTAAACTCCATCAGCATGTCAATGAAATGATGATGATGACAGGTAAGAAATTTCAGAATTTTTGATGGTCAAGTTTTATTATAATCATGCAAAACGTTAACATGGCCACCAATGGGAAATGTAACTAAGTGCTGAACCCAAATAAGTACCCTGACAAACGAAATGCGGTAACCATTGAACAGTCATGGAGGAGAGTTTTTACCAAAACTATAGTGCTAAATTGCATGAAAACGTGTGTCTGTCACCAAACAATGAGTGTATGCTATGGTCAGGCTGAACATAAGGAAAACTTGTTAAATACGGAGTTATTAATTGCCGATTCAGATGTGGCTACAGTCGTGCAGTGACAGTGCATAGGCTCAGTTACATGCTTCAACACAGAATCACACATGTTGATTCAGGCTTAGATGCTAGCCATCTGTGCCATAACAGCCTGTGTGTGAAAGTAAGCCATATATCTATGGAGCCACACTCTGTAAATAACAATAGGCAATATTGTATGGCTCAAAATTGTTGCATGCATTGGTCATGGGCAATACTCCCAATGCATGTTAGAGTTGAAATATAAAAAATGGTAAGAACTTACATTTTTTCGTGAGTATGTAGAATGAACCGTCTCAAATCATCATCTCAATCATTGATGTGCGTTAACGTCAGTTAGCCTTCATAGCTTATGTTGCATCGTGTGTGTTGGTCTTGGTTTCAATTTGTTCACATGAATTTCAGCAGGTGGCGCCATCTGTGGTGGTCTAAGTATGTCTGATTGTGATCGCAGGGTTTCCAATAAGCAGGTAGTAGACGCTTCATGAAATGCAGAATGCTACAGTATTAGAATGGTGTATGTGCATGCACTGTTCTTGTGTGTCTACACTCTGCTGGCATAATTGTGGTCAGCAGATTTCCGTGACCTTATCGAGTATGGGTGATCAGTGTGATCAGCAAGTGACTTTCGCTGTCGCCACCTTCGTTTTACCACTGGCCTAGTAGCTGTGGCTGTGATTGTCACTGCTGATGTCGAGGTAGATGCCCTAGCCACAGTTGCTCGAGTTGCAGGTTTGGGGTCAAGCCGACCCTTTCTGTATATGTCTACTTGACGGCGGTTCCTTTTTGCTTCAAAATAGTCTCTCATTCTGTTTAGCTTTGTACGTCATCTGTGTAGCAGCACCGAGGGCCGTCTCGAATATGCCCGTTGGTAGACAACATCATGTTGAATGTCCTTCACTGCCCAAGCAACCCTGCCACCTTTTTTATAGGACACTTTACATTTTCCAGTTTTCGTAGCATTGATATTCCAGCTCCATAATTGATGCGATCAATTACGGAACACACTCGTCCCTGTGCATTTCTGCTGAAGTTCACATGCTTTGGAAGGGATGCTGATAATTATCTGTTGATCGATTCATTCTTGTCCGTGGTTAATCTATGTCGTGTCATCTGAAGTGCTGCATTTCCGAGACGCATTTCTATTAACCCCTGAAGTATTAACCTATCGGCATCTGTCATGTTTAGCCGTGTCACACCATTTGCCTTCAAGTGCTGTGATTTATGCCACCAATTGTTTTGCAGTCCGCCTCGGCGTACCACTGCATGTCGGCGGCAGTTTTTGCAAGAACCTGCATAGCAGTCTCTGGTAGTTTGAATGATCCGTGGCATTTTACTAGTGATGGTAGTAATGTAACTGGAATGCAGTGTGTGCACATTTGTGTAGATCTTCCGGCGTCTGGTCTTCACATCTTCAGCAAACATTCTTTTGTTTTCTGCTCTGATAATGGTTGTTTCTCCCGGAAACATTCTGGGGGAGAATGAAGCTTTCATGATATGTCTAAATTGTGTCTGACCAAGATGTGTTGTGCCAGCCTGTCTTTCTGTGGGGACTGCCAGCATAGCATCCTGTACCCCACGAGTAGCTGATGCATCTCCATCAGTAGCCACATATCTGATTGCGACATTGTCTTGTGCGAAACTGTGGCCTATCTGTTTGCCAATGTCATACTCCGAGATTGGATCCACTGCTCGTAGAGTTGCCGAGCATTGCTCATGACCAGGACATGTGACATTATGACCTTGACTGCGAAGCATGGATCCTACTTTACACAGTTTATTCTCTAGATGAAAACCGACAATCTGGTGTTCATCTGTCTGCCACTCTATGGCAGCTCCGATTGCTTGCGATGCAGCCTGCCCGACTCAATAACTGTTCTTAACTGTTGTTGAGTTGTACCTTACGTCCATGCTTATGTTTATCGGCGCATTCTCTGGCAGACCACGCATAATGTTAATTTCTTTTGTTTGCTCTCTTTTCTGCTTCAAATTATCCATTGTCGCCTGGGCAGTGATAGCGGCAACCCTGTCTGCATTTCTCTGAAATCCATGGCTTGGAGGGGGCTGTTCGTTGCAGCCAGAATGTTACGTATCTTTGTGATTCCTACAGTCGAATCCTGAAGTCCAACGTGGAGTGCCACATTCGATGTGGCTGGTTTTTGACCAAAACTGCCAGTGTCTACCTCATCGTACAATTTGTATGCCTGACTGATATTCACAGTGGAGACAACGTAGTGAAATTTTCCAGCATAAACCGACTTGTTTTTCGTTATGTACTTCAAAGTGTGGAGATGTGCATGTCTTGTTTTATGCATGCTCTGTGAAACACTCATTCCACATTGCCACATTTGTCTACATGCTTAGCAGACGCATCTCAGATATTCCACCAGTCTCTTCTGCTTGAAGGTAGCTGTCTGCTAAATCAGGGCATTGATCTAGCCGTGGTAGTAGAATCTTGTTATTTCCACAAATGCCACCAGCATCGGGTACGGTTAGCAATCCACCAGGCGTTACGTGCACCACGCTTGAATATTCATCCATATTCAGTCTTCGCAACCACACGCCGCTGTTTTTTTTCCACGTGTTTCTGATGTTGCAGCATTTCGTGATTTCAGGTACGCGTGGCCACATTTGAAACCTCGCACATTCTTAATCCCACCAGCTGGTGGCTTACACTTGCTCTCACTCCCACGCTCACTATACTTATTTACTGTTTCTTCCATTTTTTAACAATGCACAGTAATCCAGGCAAAATTACAGTTGAACGTGACAAACTGTTATTTGAAATCACAGACCTCTAATCAGTCAGAAAGTCCAAATGACAGTGACAGAACATCTTAATGATGGGGGGTAGGGGAGATAATTGCATTAGTAAAGCCTCAATTTGGACATTTATATAAATTTCAGCCAATGACATTGGAGTATAATGACTTATTGGTCAGTTTTTGTTTACGTCAGCTAATTAAACACATGGGCCTACTGTGGAGATCTCCTGAAGGAGTACAATTGCCTTTGTCATTGCAGGTTTGCTAATTAAGTGGTATAATGTTATGCAATAGAACTAGTGGAGTAGTCTGGTCTTGATGGAATTCACACTTTAAGGTGAATTTTGTGTATATTTATATTTGTGTAATAGGGCAGGAGGTAAAACAATTAATATAATTTTCAGTGTAAAATAAAAGCTGGCTGAATACAATGTGCTTACAGAACATATGCTGGGCTTTCTGAAACATGGTGGTAACAATTCAAAAATGCTAGCTGAGAAAGTGTGTACTTTCAAGAGTTAAGGTGGATTATAGGTCGTTACACATTAAAGTGGCTATCCTGGGTGTGCACTGCCCAGTGGGGTGGTACTGTTGAAATGTGTCTAAAAACCAAACATATGGACAGATGTGATAACTTTTTTGGCTGAGTGCATGATACATGTGTGTCTCTAAAATATGTTAAATTAAATTTATTTCGCAAAAATTTTCATTTCTATTTGGGATCATGCCCCAGTTAGACTTCCGAATGTAGGGCACAGTAATTTTATGTATGTGTCATTTAAAAAAAATCATATCATCTGACATAACTGCATTTGAGCAGGCACATTGGCAGATTTGCTGGTAGAACATGTTGGCAGTGTAACTGTGGATTTTTAGATGATTTCAATAGGCGGAAGGATTTTTGGCAATTTGTTCACCACAATGCACGTTTGCGTAGTAATTCATGCAGAAATTGGTAAACATTGATGGGCATGACACGTTCAGCCATTTTAAAAGAGTTAGAAATGTCTAATTTTGACTAAATTCCATCAGCATGTCAATGAAATGATGATGACGGCAGGTGAGAAATTTTTGATGGTCAAGTTTTCTTATAATCAAAATGTTAACATGGCCACCAATGGGAAATGTAACTAAGTGCTGAACCCTTCACAAAGCCTTCGCAATATTGTTTTGTTAAAACCCAGACGCTCTCCCTCGTCCCCAAATTTTTCCGTTCCCCATACCAACAACTGGTCTCCACACATTCTCGTCGCTCGGACTACTTCCATTCCCCCTTCCCATATTCCTTCGTCCCACCTCTCAACTCCTGCTGTCCCCTCGTCCACACTCCTGACAACGAATAATTGGCTTCACAACAGAATCGCTGCAGTTGATCTTCGGTAGTTACATTAACGACGATAAACGGGCGCAGGATAAATGTGGGTGATAATGATACAGCGACATGTGTGTACGTGCGTGTGTGCGCGCGCACTCACGTACACATATAGGTGAAAACTGTTCAATAACATGTATAGCTTTTGTTATTCCCAAGCTAGAGGCGATATAATGACACCACGTGTTACTAAAACTAAAACCTTTATTTATTTCTCTGTTCACACCCTGTGCCCTAAAACACCAACGGAGCATTTGTTTGTAATTATGACTGGTTTACGGTCTCTACAGTGGATCCCGCGCCAGCTACGACAGTAGAGTTCAACGTTCATGTGACAAACCCGAATCGATTCGGCTGACGCACCGTTCTTGTTGGCCTTGAACAACCACCCAACACTTCAGTCCCGCGTTCGTTGTTACGCACATGTGTCAATTCCACCACACCTGTCATGTCACGATTGTTCTTCCTGGCGGCATCGTCTGGCAGACAGTGGGTATCGCATAATCATAAACCGGACGTGGTATGTCCACGACACATTGTCATCTCTGCTCTGTCGCTCTGCTCTCGCAGCGTACTCGGAAGCATCTGCCCCAGCGACGCATACGAAAGGGAGCAGTGTATTTAGGTTCAAGTGAAGGTTGAATTTTATTCACACGAACGAGTATCATGTTGGCTGTCTAGAGATCACGTGTGTGCGCATTTTATCCTTCCCATGCCATGGTTACTCGGTGAAACGTTGGGCCGCCGACACAAATTCTGTGCCGAATGCTGAGGCATCGTCAGCGTTGGATCACTGGACGATCAACTGACCCGATAACGCCGCCTGTTGCCCAGTGACCATCATGGATGGCGTGACACCGGTGTCAATGTTTGCCGCAGCACGCAGTCCAAGCATCATCAAGATAACTCAGCAAGCCAATTTGCTCGGCCAAGCAGACAGGCGCGTAGTGAGTTTTTCAAACACCGATGCATCCGCTCAACGTTGCCGTTGTGTTGCGGATGACAGGTGGTGGTTGGGTCGCGCGCGATTCCCATCCAACGGCAAACTTCCAGCCACAAGTCTGAGACGAACTGTGATTCACGACCTGGTGTAATGATGTCGGGTACGCCCCATCTGGCGATCCTCTGACGCACCAGCACTTTTGTACATGCGTTTGCTTTCGCCGCTTCTCCGCGCATCGTCATTAGAAATGCTTCTGGCCAGCCGTCTTGAAAGAAGTCCATACCAAAACTGGGATGAACGACGTCGGTCACGATCATGTCGTGAGAGCATTTTCGATCAAGGAGTGTGACGTAGCCATGCGCCGGTAGAATCTGTGGTGGCGTTGCCCGTTTGTGGAAGACAAGATTATTATGACACATTTATAATGCGCCGTGTATCCGGGTTAAAACCTGCTCAAAGGCGCTGACAAGATGCTAAATAAATTGAAAAACTAAAATAAAACGTCGTTAAAAGACAAGCAAACATGAGTTAAATAAAAAGTTAAATACACGAATTAAGCAAAATAGTTATATAAAGAACAATTACAATTAAGTTGATAGTTTTGATAAACATAAAAGTTAATCAGATAAGTTAAATAAAGAAATACAAAACAGTATAAGTTAAATAAGTAACATGAAATACAAAAAAGTATAAGTTAAATAAGTCAACAGAGTGTTCGGAAGGCTTCGTGGAAGAGATGTGTTTTCAAGAGGGACTTGAATGCCGCAATGGAGTTAGCTTGCGTATTTGCGGGGCATGTCGTTCCATAGTTTTGGCCCTGCCACAGAAAAGGACCGACGACCGTACCGCTCGAGATGGTACTGCGGTATATTCATGTGTTCAGTAGGTCTCGAGTTGCCTGTTTCCTCTGGTGTCGGCGGCAGAACGGAGACCGCCGAACCACTGTCTACCAAGTAACCGGCCGCGAAGAGGATTTGTATCGTTTTTGTGGGCGAGCCAGATACGACGCCGATTACTGACAGCCTATGGCGTTTCCCGACACCGTTCGTAGACCCTTTGGAAGGGTCGAACGTACCGCGGACTGGGCAGGGAGTCCGCTGCAGCACAGAGAGTCGTCGCCGAATTTGTCATGGTACCAACAAATCTGCCCCTTATTCTGCTTCTTGCCAGTGCCGCCTTTTCCGGTATATTTCTTGAAAATGGCGTTGACGGCCGGAAGGTCTCCCGCGTGGACTGCGGACACAAGCTCCGTCGGTGTAACATCTATCCCTCTGCGCAGCTTCTCCCACCGGGGGGGGGATACATGCCCTAGGATATACTCCCCCACCCTGGATATCTTACCCCCTCCCAATACCCAAGTTGTCTTGGTTCCAAACTATTTTACCTTACAACTATAATCAACAAAATGGTGCAATTAAATCAATATTTATTATCACTTTCATCATGTAATGACTTACAATTATCACAAGAGTTCACGTGCGACAAATCACAAATTTTATTTTTCAAGACTTTCAATTATCACAATAAAATCTCGTGCAAAATCATTCACCAACTTAAATATTTTAATACAAGTGTCTACTCTTATCACACAAATTGCACGTCCACAAAAGTAAAACAAATATTACATTAAGTGTCTACAGCCCATATTGTTTCACGGCCATTACAGTTTGTAGACACCTTCCTTAAATAGACGACTGGACATTTTGAAAGGCTTGGGATCAAACGATTATTTTCATCTGTGAAGTGGGTAAAATTATTATACAGCTCGGAGGATTAGACACCTGAGTGCCTCGAGAAGAGAGCTGTGTGTTAGTGGCCGATCATGTTTAACTCAGTGCCTCGAGAAGAGAGCTGTGTGTTAGTGGCCGATCATGTTTAACTCAGTGCCTCGAGAAGAGAGCTGTGTGTTAGTGGCCGATCATGTTTAACTCAGTGCCTCGAGAAGAGAGCTGTGTGTTAGTGGCCGATCATGTTTAACTCAGTGCCTCGAGAAGAGAGCTGTGTGCTAGTGGCCGATCATGTTTAACTCAGTGCCTCGATGAGAGACTTATCATGATTAAATCAGGAATCATTTCATGTCATTCATAAATTTATAACGTAATGAATATAAACACACACAATTATCTTGTAGAATAACATATTATATTATATTATAGTAGATATTACTCTGACTCATATTTGCTAATTATAAACTTTCTTGCACATTTATGAAGAGGGAGAAGGGTAAGTTATCCAGGGTGGGGGAATATACCTTAGGGGAAGATACCTTAGGATACCCTGGCTTGGGGAAGATATCTTCCCACCGGAGGAAGTATACCCTATCTTCAGTGCCCGCGCTGGTGCTGGGTTAGCTTTTGGTGAACGGTCAGTTCGACAACGTTTGGCGGACGGTCCTCTCCCATTCCCGTCATTCCGGGTAGACAGTGCCGCAAACTTGTTGATCTGCGACGTCAACCCTTCAGCCGTAAAGACTTCGTCTAACTGTTAAAACCACAGCCGGCAGTCATCGTGCAGGGCGAGTCTCGAGGCGACGGGTTGTTTTGGAAGATAGCGTTCTCGTGAAGGCCCTGCACTGTCTGTCGAGTATTTTCGCGCCCTTCACGCGTTCGAACCGGTTCGCAATGTTCGTTATTCTTCTTTTTGCCGACGAGCGGCGAGAAAACATTTCGCAGACACTCCGCCATCCGACATTTTAACCTGGCGTACACTGGCGACGCAGCTGGATTCATGCAGAATTGTCACAGTGGGCGATCAAGCGGGTGGCCCATGTGCAGTCAAGCATAACGCGACTGCCTGCGCGGTGTGCCATTAAGCGTAACGCGACTGACGAAACAGGAGAGCCCGTGTGCATTGAAGCGTACCGAGATAAAGCAAATGCACGTGGTTGAACTAACATGTGTCTGTTGTTGTTGTCTCACGTCTGTGTCTCTTTCCAATGTGTACATTTATACATATGTATCAGTCCAATGTTTACATATACGCCGATACATCAATTCAAAGTATACATATATTCTGATACATATAAACGGATACATGACGTCACGGTCACCACTATAACTTGTGCCATTTCCAAACTAGAGGCAATATAACGATAACACGTGCTACTGACTAGAACCTTTATTTCTCCCTCTGTTCACACCCTCTACCTTAAACAACAACTGAACATTTGTTTGTAACTGTGGCTGGTCTACGGTCTGTACACATGACCACTACTGTCTATAGCCAGACATATACTCATTTATACAGTTGAGTGAACTGAAGTGACGTGGAATGAACGGATCTGCCCAAACGACACCAGTAGGATTCGAACCCGGGTTTTAGTCTAGCCACTACGCTACTTAGTGCAGGATTAACCGTGGTTTAACAAGATTTAACAAGATTTGCCATCCAAGCCAAAGGCCCAGATGGCAACTGGACAAGGAAGCCATTGGCTTATCGAGAGTCCAACAATTTTCATCTACTTATAGTGGTACAAGTGGTACACTCGTATCAAATTAACCGTGGTACATGTGGTACACTCGTATCGCATTAACCGTGGTACATGTGGTACACTCGTATCACATTAACCGTGGTACATGTGGTACACTCGTATCACATTAACCGTGGTACAAGTGGTACACTCGTATCACATTAACCGTGGTACAAGTGGTACACTCGTATCACATTAACCGTGGTACATGTGGTACACTTGTATCACATTAACCGTGGTACATGTGGTACACTCGTATCACATTAACCGTGGTACAAGTGGTACACTCGTATGTTGGTACCCGGGGGTTGGTCAAGTCACAACAGTGACACAGTTCTGGTTCACAGGGCGTGGGTCAAGTCACAACAGTGACACGGTGCTGACTCCCGGGACGTGGGTCAAATCACAACAGTGACACAGTGCTGGTTCACAGGGCGTTGGTCAAGTCACAACAGTGACACAGTGCTGATTCCCGGGACGTGGGTCATGTCACAGCAGTGACGCAGTGCTGATTCACAGGGCGTGGGTCAAGTCACAACAGTGACACAGTGCTGGTTCACAGGGCGTGGGTCAAGTCACAACAGTGACACAGTGCTGATTCCCGGGACGTGGGTCAAGTCACAGCAGTGACACAGTGCTGGTTCCCGGGGCATTGGTCAAGTCACAACAGTGACACAGTGCTGGTTCTCGGGACGTGGGTCAAGTCACAACGGCGACACAGGCTGGGTATATTGTAATCGGCCGCCTCGCCTCATCGATGTCAGCAAGTGATTGACAGCTGACACTTAACGCCCCAACTGCATCCTCTTTCTTGCTCGGTAACATGTAATTGTCTAGAATCAATTATGGTGTCAAAGTGGACGAAGCAGCCACGTTATGGTGACGTATTCACACACCTGACGTACATTCGAAGGAATTCCCTTACAACCGGCTGTTACCGCAACATGTATGTCTCTACTATCAAACATAGCCTACAGGTTTATGACATTAGCGCCATGTAGTCGGTTTGAGGCCAGCCAGTGTTGGTAGCAGCAACGGCGGCGCCATCTATTGCATAGACAGGGAAACAATTTCGGTGAAGTTTGTGCAGGAAATAGGACCTTTGTTGTCCGAACTATGGTATTTTTCGATTGACCGATATGTGGTTTTGATGAGTACACATGAACCAAACAGTATGCATATAAATATTCAACCCGTGAACGTTTGATGTCGTTATTAAAATATGTATTGTTTTCTTATTACGTTGATGTCGTTCTGTTCTTAGTACAAGAATGTAGGCCTACGCCAGCCTGTGCACGCGCGCACGCACGCACGCACGGAGGAGCTATGTCTTCAGCTGTTGTAACACCAGAGAACCAGGGAAACAATTTAGGTGAAGTTTGTGCAGGAAATAGGACCTTTGTTGTCCGAACTATGGTATTTTTCGATTGACCGATATGTGGTTTTGATGAGTACACATGAACCAAACAGTATGCATATAAATATTCAACCCGTGAACGTTTGATGTCGTTATTAAAATATGTATTGTTTTCTTATTACGTTGATGTCGTTCTGTTCTTAGTACAAGAATGTAGGCCTACGCCAGCCTGTGCACGCGCGCACGCACGCACGCACGGAGGAGCTATGTCTTCAGCTGTTGTAACACCAGAGAACCAAGTTAATTTCTCTTGAAATGTTTAATCATTCTCGCTGAATAATAATAACACAAAATTCTTAATAGTTAAATTTATTTGTTTATAGTTAAGTTTATTTGAACTTGACACAACAGCCCAATACACAGCATCTCTCTCCACTCCCTCTCCTCTCTCCCCTTCTCTCTCTCCCCACACTCTTTCTCTCTCCCGTCTCACCCCTTGTCCCTCATCCTCTCTCTCTCCCCACTGTCCTCTTTCTCTCGCTCTATCCCTACGTCCCTCTCTCCTCTTCCTCACCCCTCTCTCCCCTGGCTCTCTCTACTTCCTCCTCTTTTTATCTCTCTCACTGTCCCTCCTCCCTTCTTCTCCATCACCCCATCTCTCTCTTTTGCTTTCTCCCCCTCTCTCCTTCTCTTAATATCTTTCTCAATGGTCCCCTCTCTCTCCTATAATACTGTCACATAAATTTATTTAAGGAATTTACCCGAAATATACAACTTTCTAAATAGATTCCCACTGTAGTACCCCACCGGGAGAAACCCTGGGCTGGTTTCTGACAAAGAAAATACACTTCTTGTGTCCTCTTTAATATCATAAAGTCATCCCCCAGGCATTACGCCTTAGGAAGCCATGAAGGCTTATATGGCCAGTGCTTAAACCTGGTTTCTATAGTGCGAAGCAACTTAGAGTGCAGTTATACTGACTCTCCTGGACGGGACACTAGTCCATCGCAGGTACCTTCCAAACAGTGTTTGTACTCATTTACATCTGAGTAGACTGACGCAAAGTAGGGTAAACGAAATTGCCTAAGCTTCGAAAACGAACCGTGATCAGTGTGGGTCTTGAACTCACAACCCTTGAATTTACAGTCCAATACCTTAACCACTAGGCCACGGCTGCCCCCCACTTTAATATCATAAGGACATCAAAAGAATCTTACTGTACCTTTTGGTCACTGAGAAGACGAGTGATCTCCTTTGTTGTGACAGGTAACGTCACTGGGTGTAAATTATGTCACGTAGGTTATGTCAATTGTACTTTTAACTCTCTAATCTCATTTATAAATGTTGCGTGCGAACAAAGAAAACATACCACGTTGCAAGCTTTCTGCACAGACTATAATTTTAATATGTATGTATGTGGGTATGCATGTATGTATTCATACAATATAATGTGCGTGTAACTCATCTCACAGTGATACAGGACACGCTGAATTCGGGCAATAGACCGACCAGTAGGTCAACAACGGCCGCATTTGATTTCAGACATC